>CM035850.1:30254275-30693439 GCA_020510985.1 Pholidichthys leucotaenia
CCTCCCAGGAAAAGTACATACCATGCATTATCTTGTTTTTTTTTCCACTTTATTGAAAATAAACTTTTTTATCACCATCAGTTCTCGTGTCTTTGAGACAGGCTGTGACAACTGTTATCTGATGTTGCTGACGTGTCACATCAGCTGTTGTTAGGCGTAACTGACCTGACAGATTTGACAGTGCTGCCAGGTCGGTCACACCCCCTGCCTTGGTGTTTGGATGGGTGAATAATCTCGGTTGAACAGAGATGATCTCTCCCACACTTAGGATTCATGGATTGGTAGGCAATGGCAGTTTGGCATGACTGTGCTATGCAGAAGTTATACTATTGTTGTGCACAAGTTGTGAATGTCGGCAACACGCTAAACATTAGTTTAGGTTACTTATAAGTTATGGAAATATTCTATATAAGTTACTAATACGTTATGTATATGTCCAAGTCGTTATGGATAGTTTGTTTATTTGAAAGGGACATTACATGCTAAAGAACATTAATACAAATGTAAGTATGCCAGATTTAGCAATACTGCTAATTTGCATCTGTAGTCCCCTGGTGGGATATGCGATGTATACGGCCAAAAGTGAAAATTTCGGCGTATCCCAGCGTTTTACACCAATTTTTATATGTTTGGCAAACGCTGCCTAAATCATCATGGTGTGACAGTAGACAGCTCAAGTTTGCAAGCCCTGTCTGGTTACAAGTATCTGCTTGATCAGTTGCAAGCAACAGGCATTCTAAGCAAGATAATTTCCAGCACTCCTCAGAGGCTGTAATCCAAGGATACTGCTCATTGTTAGTATGGAAGTGACAGACAAATCCTTTCCCCGGCTGAGATGGGCCTGCTAGCTTCAGAGTTGGCCGACCTCTCTTCACAATGACCAGCTTTTCTTGAAAAGTCTGTCTGGAAAATTGATTTTTTTTAAATGTCAGCAACCAAATCATTTTCCTCTCCCTTGTCAGCCATTGTGGGTGGAAAAACAGCTATTATATTTAAACAGATACAGTATATTGTAGCTGCTTAAGCAGGTCCTTGCACTGCAATTTTGCTAACTAGGATCCTCTGCATTGTGGGTGGAGGAGTCTAACCATCCAATCAAAAGACGAGAAAATGCTGACGTTCTCGGATGCCTTCTATGTGTACCCCTAGATGTACAGAAGACATCTGGTTGGTTAAAACAACAGGATAAGTTTAACAGTTAATTTAACCTACAGAGCTCCACTGTTAATTCCTGAAGGTCCAAGGCAGATT
This sequence comes from Pholidichthys leucotaenia, assembly GCA_020510985.1. Classification (NCBI taxonomy): domain Eukaryota; kingdom Metazoa; phylum Chordata; class Actinopteri; order Cichliformes; family Pholidichthyidae; genus Pholidichthys; species Pholidichthys leucotaenia. The sequence goes on from CM035850.1 coordinate 30,255,527, forward strand.
TGCTTGACCCTGGCAAAACAGATGGCTGAAATATGATTGGTCAAAAAAAACTCTACTTGCATTGCACTACTGGAAGGACTGCAACCAAGAGAAAAGCTACAAAATGAAGAGAATAGACTATTGGGAATAACTTAATACAGCCTCATGGGACAAATATAAGAATGTAGGTTGCAAATGTAATTCTGATACTGTTTAGGCCAGCGGAGAAGACTTTGCTGGCCCTGAGGGTCCACCACTGCACTAATTGGATAAATAACGTAAAAGATGCTTAAAATCACAAAACACTCACCATCCTCTATTATGGGTTCCAACAATGCCGTGGTCGAGGTTTTCAGCGATGCCGTGGCCAAGTCGAGGCCACTCTCCCTCCTGTTGCTCACCGGTCAGTGCCTGTAAATGGCATCCATTTGGTTGCTCCACTTCCAATCTTTTCTGTTCAACCCACTTCAGCTGTTGTGGTCCTTGATGGTCCGGTAATAAGCTTTTAATGTCCGATGGTACCCGTGAGTGGCCATCAGCTTGGAGACCTCCTGGTATAGGTTTTCATTCTGGGTCGTTTCATCTAGCTCCCTCTGGATTCTCTCATCAGCCACCAAGTACAGAAAAGTCTGAACCTCGTCGTTGGATCATGGTGTTGATTTGTATGTAACTATTTACAGTATTTCACAAAAGGAGTACAAAAGGAGTACATTGGACATTTTCACTCGGGGTGTACTCACTTTTGTTGCCAGCAGTTTAGACATTAATGGCTGTGTGTTGAGTTATTTTGAGGAAACAGCAAATTTACACTGTTATACAGGCTGTACATTGACTACTTTACATTGTATCGAAGTGTCATATCTTCAGTGTTGTCCCATGAAAAAATATGATAAAATATTTACAAAAATGTGAGGGGTGTTGCCCCCACCCAAAGATGCTGGGATAGGCTCCAGCACCCCCGCGACCCGAAAAGGATTAAGCGGAAGAAGATGAATGAATGAATTAATGAATGTACTCACTTTTGTGAAAAACTGTAGCTCGTTGATTATTACAGAAATAATAAACACTCATGGTTGTTGTTACCAAATTTTACAAATGGCGGGTTTGATTCTTGTGAAGACGTCGCTCTTATGATTCACCCAGTGACATTACGCCCTGGCCAATCAGTGGCTTGCAGTCTATTGATGTCACATTTTCAGCTCGACTCAGCTCACTTGGAACCCTGGCTGAGCAGGTGCTAAAAAAGTACCTCATACTAGGTACTACCACCTATTGGAAAACCCTCCAAACCGAGTCGAGTCGGGCTGAGTAGGTGCTAGTGGAAAAGGTCCATAAGCCTCCTTTAGTGAGCTAATCAGATTTGCCTCCAGCTGTGATGTAACAACTAGACCTCAGTGGAATGATGCCCCTACCCCAATCTCTATCTTCACCCATTTTAATGACAGTGGAAGTAAAAGTGTCTCTGTGAGCTTCTGTACCCACACACCAACAATTCAGCTAGCATAGCAGCATGACTGCAGTTTTTAATGCAACTCTCTCTATACATATTCTAATCACCCCACAAGACTTTTGTGTTCCCAGATGGTTCATTAATCCACACTTAATTATATATCTCACTTATAGGCATTATTCTGCCCAGTTTTGTTATACTATGGCTGGGATGCTCCTCATGACAGATAGGCTAGCTGAGATAGCTTACCTTAGCTAATGCTTGTGACTCCCCTGGACATAATTGTCAAATGGATGGTCCTAGCCAGATCATTTAAGAAGACTTGACCACATATCTCATTCTATATGTATTTTAGTTTATTTTTCTATAGTTTATTATACTCTGGCCTGGACAGCTACCCCACCAGCAGCAGTCAGCCCCTGCTAGCAAATCCAGTCATTCACTCATTCTGGGTTGTTTCTGGGAGATAACTAAAACACAAAACCAGTGGTACAGTATGGAACATTTTATTGTTGTTCCATCCATGTATGTTCCATACACGGTCCGTACGGGACGTCTACCGAGTCTACCTGCTGTCATTTCTATGTCACTGTGCCTTCATACACAATCAGTTTGTGTTCCATATGAAGTGGTCCTACTAGCTAGTGGTGTCAAATGTGCTACGAACATGTACGTGTAACATTAGATACAGAACCTTCCTTATGGAACGTTAGTGGTCCTGCTACATTCATTCTATACGCATTCCATCTGCAACATTCAGTACAATTTCCGTATGCGTTCCATATGAAGTGGTTGTACTAGCTAGCGTGTCAAGTGTGCTACGAACATGTACATGTAATGGAAAATACGGAACGTTCTTTATGGAACGCTAGCGGTCCTGCTACATTTGTTCCCTATGCGTTCCATAGGAAACATTCCATTAGATACGGAACCTTCTGTGTCTAATGTTCTGTACATACTACGTATCAGAGACAGTTTGTTTATTAAGCATTTTTTTAATAAAACGGGACCTCCTGGAAACGTGTCAAGCATTTTTTGTCTGACTACTTGGATTAATGGTTAATGGATTAATGCATGGACACAACCGGGCAACCTGCCAACCGACAAGCCTTACGGTATGTTCCTTAATTTCTTATTGCATGTATTTATTTATTGATAATTGTGTTTATTTACAACCGTCAGTAACAGAACATGCTAGTGTTAAGTTTGGATTGCGGCTCATGATGAAGGCACATTGACATAGAACTGACAGCAGGCAGGATCGGTAGATGTCCCATAGGGAACATGTATGGAATGTTCTGTACTGTTTGTTCCGTGTTTTAGTAGACACCTTGTTTCTGTGTTTATTAGACAGCTGGGCTAGTCCTGTCCTTTTGGCCACTCAAAGCACCCCCCTCCCCCCATCATTGGTGATACTTCATTTGGGCTTTTACCCACTCACATTCAGCCAGTTTTATATTGGTTAGCTCAGGCTATGTCCAACAACCGAAGCTAGCTAGCTAATATTAGCCTCAAACACAGGTGTTAGAAGTAATTTTTTTTTAAATCACGTGAAATATGATCTTGCCGTGATGGCAAGACCACATTTATCAGCAGATCCATCAGCAAATCATCTTCATGTGCTATCTGTACCTCTTCAGCATTATTAGTAGCTCCAATCATTTCACAATTCAGTATTTTAATTAGCTGTGACCAAAAGACAGAAACACAAGTTCTCTTCTTCAAGGAGGAATTCTAAAAGATTGAATTCTGACCTACGTGACTGATGTAACTCTTTGCCATTGAGCTGTCTGTTATCACTGAGCAGTCTGCATTAAACTCTGCTGTAAGCTTGTCCTGTCTAATGCCTCCAGTGTGTTCTTATGTTACAATCCCCTCAACTCTGTGCCAAGCTACAGCAAAACTGAATACAGAAAATGTGAAGTCATCATGTTTAAGTCGCTTAGCTTATTATTTTTCCCCTTTGTAAAAGTACACATTAATAAGTTACATACACTTTGCCTGTCACCGTAGACTTTTTTAATAACTTTCTGGGAGTGCATTTGTCCTGGTGGGTTGTGTAGCTCAGATTCCTTCTTTTACATCTGACGCCCACCCTTCTAGTCATTTTCTGAAAATTCTGGAAACTGCTACCTCACCACCACTTCAATCCCACAGTAAAAAATAGGGCAATGCTTTATGGGTGACTCCCTGGAATGTTTCCACCGCTCTTAAAACAGAAATTTTCAAACACTCTGTTTATTTGATTCAGCACAGTGCGACAGATGTTAACAATGTACACTCTGTGAGTCAGTCAGATATTAGCGCTCTCTCTTTGCATGTGGAAAGAAAAAAACTGCTCTTTTACACATCAAACATCTGCTTGGTACGTGGTGGGAACACAGAGGACAGAAATGTCACTGGTGAAGGCAGGAAGGAGAAGAAGGGAGTGCAAATGGAAAGATCAATGGGAGGAATATGAATGGAAGGGAGGGGGGGGGGGGTGCAATGATGGGCCCGGAGACTATAAACCCCGGAGATGACGGTCTAAAATCTGAAGATCTGGAGTAAGCTCCATCAGAGCCCGGCACACATGCTCCGAGAGTTCAGCACGCATCGCTAACGCGTACTTCAAAGAGCTGAGCTCAGGCAGGCCAGGAACAGTCTAGACACGCTCTTCCCATCCCATCATCCATTCCTCCTCTGTTCATGTTGGCCTTCCGCCACTTCTTTGTAGTCTATTTCTTTCCATCTCCGTGTCATCCTTTGGACTCTGTCATTGCTTTTTGGCAACAGTTGATCTTAATTACATCTGTAGTGTTTCTTTGAGTACACCAACGCCTACAGTCATGCTAGTAGGCTTCTGACCTGGCAGTGGTGGGACTGTTAAGCAGGTAAAGGTATATTGTTTTGTTTCCTACTGTGGCTCTGTAGCTACTCTTGTGCTCATAAATAAGTGGCTCACTGTGAGTTTGACCAAAAAACGGTCATGTTTTTTTAAGTAAGAAAGGTGCGAGTTTACACAAAAAAACCCCTCTAATTCATGTGACAAAAAAGGGTGTCAATGTCATGAGGAAAAACAGTAAATTTAAAGGCTTCATTGATTGCACCTTTTCCCCTACATTTTAACAGCTCACACACATCTTAATGAAATGTTTGACATATTTTGTTCAAATTTCCCTTAATTATTTAATTATTCCAGCAATTTTTTTATTTTTCCAGCCTTTCTCAAACTGGCCTGTTTTGAGTGTATATAACTTTAAATCTTCAGAGTGGATTGAACTCCGCCCTGCCTCTTACATCATATTGCTAACATTGACTGGCTAACTCCTAGCCTTTAGCCTGGATGTATCCTGAGCCGAATACAGGTCGGGTTGGCCCCGGGGATCTTTCTTGGCACTGGTGGAGAATTTCTGTAGAACTCCTTACATTTGTTGGTGGCCAAGAAAACTTTTTGAAGATGGACTCCGGTGAATATAAATTCTCCATAAAAACAAATCTACATTGTCTGAAATGGTATTTTATGCCTTTTTTTTCTACAAAAAAATTGTCATTGTTTTACATTTTCATGTCAAAATCTTTTCACTTTTCTCCTTCCTTCAAACGCCAGGATCTGTGAATAAGCCCACCCTCATCCCACAAGACTAATAGTGGCTAGCGCTACATTAAACCGAATAAATCCTGTGATACCGATTGAAGGACATGTCTAGTTGTATGCACTGTGGCCCAGGATAATGACTGAAACTACATCGGCCCTTAAAAGCAGTTTAATGGTAAAACTCATCTTAATTTGGGTCAAGTTTTCAAAGCAGCTATCCAAAAATGCTAACTGGCCCTGGAGGCTAACTTCAATCATGCCAAAGACAGTTCTTAGACCTGATTGACTCAAAACTACAGACCTGTTATAGTTGCAACACTAAAAACGTTCCGTCTAAACTTGCCTTTTTCCAAGGGGAGGCGCTTCACTGGCAGATTGTCACTATAACAGTTTTGTGGGGTTTCTCCACTTACGCCTTTGGGGATCCAGGAACCGACTTGAAGGTCGACTGTGTCAGGACAGACTTAACCTTTTCCAATTGAGCCAATTAATGTTTGTTTAAAAGAATGAATTAAATAAAGTGTCAGTTGTTGACAGTGGTGTGTGGTTTCTGTGGTCAATAGGATAGCACCGGTCCTTGGAGTACAATAAGCACAGAAACATTCACAAATGAGTGGCTACACAGCTAGCTTCATAGCAGCTTGCTGACAATAGCGGATAGATGGTGTTACCAGCTCGCTGGCAGTTAGCCATCTGCTCAAAATGTCTAAAAACAACATATATAGTCAAGAGTGTTGGTAGATGAACAAAGATTCCAGTGGGGGTGAATTCTCATGGACTTTTGCCACTGATTTGCTAATGAGGGCTGTAGAAGTTATAAAAGCAAGTCCACCCGTCTGCAAGTCACTCAGATGGCAAATTCCTGTCAATTTATGTGTTTACATTGAGTTAACATGTAATTGTGCTGTGCAAACAATTTGTGCGCTTGCACTTGATCTGAACCCACCTTTAGTCTCTCAACCCAAGCTAAATGCTAATATTGGCCCCAAACGTGGCATAGCAATCAAACCAGAGATCTCAGAGAAATGATGAAAGCGATACCATTGGTATTGCTGTAAAAACAGCCTGTTTTGAGGAGAGCTCCTTCCCCATGTGTAAAATAGCACTGCAGTAATCAAACCCTGAGCTGTTTTGACCAAATTATATCACAGACATGTAATTAACACCATGTTAAAAAAAAAGCATAATATGTTTTTTTTTTTTAAAGTGATCAATACATGTAAAACATTAATGACTGGAACAAGGCAGCACAGAGGAAGTTCAAATTAAGACTGGAAAGGGCAAAGAAACGTGTGAGTATAATGGGAAAATCCCCCCTTCCTCCTCATAACTCCGCTCTTCCTCCCTCCTTTACCACTTCTAATCATTTGGGACTAGTTCTGGACCGGACTGAGGTTAACCAGGGTTAGCCACTGAGCAGAGACAAAACAGAATTACCGTTACAGCCATGTGTCGACCCCTCATGAAGTATACTTCGCGCCTAGTTTATGGAGTTAATTAGCCCATTCTGCCCCAGTCTGTTGTAGTCTGGATTTGTGTTAGAGGAAATCTTTACAGACATTTTCTGTCCATTCAGAGTTTTGCGGTGCGGCAGCGTATCAGCCACATCAAACGACACAACACTGCGACACACTTTGCCCCCTCTCTTTCCCTGAACCGTCCACGTATTCCAACCACAGTCTGTGTCCATCTGTGTTTTAACAAAGACACCCAAAAACAGTTTTACGCCACATGTTTGGCCAGCGAACATTATCCGTCTTCATCACGTGTATCCCACCCCCTTTACGACCCCCACCTCCTTCTCAGATTCTCGTTTTCCGACTGTGCTGTCACCGGCAGACATCTGGGTTTCCACTGCAGACCATTACATGCTAACAGCTCCAGCTTTTATAGTCTTAGCAAGAGAAGTGGCAAGTAGCAGCCATACAACGACAGACATCCAAGGAGAAGCATTGCCATAGTCAGTCTGTTATGAATGGGTAAATTGTGTCCTTGTGTTTCTTTCATCCCGACTTTGATGAAAGTGTTGATTTCTGAATGCCTGTTGGAGATAAATGCACAACGATGTCCTGCTATTGTGTTGCGGGTCCCCCTTTTTTCCAGATGTTGTGTTTATCGAGACTGGGTTGGAGTAATGCTATTAAGATTTTCCAAAGGGAGTCCAGCCAAAACCTCGAGGAGTTGTTTGTGATGAGTTGTACAACATGGAAAGCATATTAAAACAGGGCCAAGCGGGGAGATCACCAGTGAAATGATGAGGGATGGAGCCATTGTGCACATTTTAGTGCTGCACATGTGTGTACGTGGTGCTGTGCATGTGCTAGCAGCCAAAGTGCCTGTACATCATGTTCCAAATTATTATGCACAGCTGAGTTTGAAAACATTCAGTGGGTTATAAAGAATTCAAAACCAAAATCTGCCGTATGTGTAGCATGACAACATCATTGAATATGATTCTATTTAGAATACAGTATATCTCTATATGTCCATTTTTAGAATATGAGCCATTCTTTGGTATAACTTTAGCAGCTCTCTCCTCCACTGAAGTTTTGAGTCCATGTGTAGCTTCTGTATGCATTTCATTTGAGAATGCCAGCATTGGCTCCCACAGCTGCTGTTTGAAGGTATACTGCATAGATATTCCATTTAAGGAAACTTTTCAGGTTGGCAATAGAGTTAAGGTCAAGCGATGATGGTGACTCATAGCAAGTGAGGAGTAAATGGTGCTTTTCCAGCACTGGATGGTGATTTGTCTTGGTTGAAAATAATCCATTAATTTTTTGTGCCACAGCTGTGGTGCGAGTATAGTGTGGCCAGCTATCGATCGGAGGGTCAGGGATTCGATTCCCACTCTGTCTGCAGTCTGCATGTCAAAGTGTCCTTGAGCAAGACACTGAAACCCCAGTTGGTCCTGGTGGCCAGGCTAGCGCCTGTGTGTGTGTGTGTGTGTGTGTGTGTGTGTGTATGGCAGCTCTGCCGCCATCAGTGTGTGAATGTGTGCGTGAATGGGTGGATAGCAGGATCTGTAAACCGCTTTGGTCATCCAGAGATGAGAAAAAGCGCTATATACTGTAAGTGAACGCCATTTACCACAGAGACACTGGTAAGCTACCTCTGTAGCCACAGCTGCATCAGGACAGGACAGAGTGATGGAAACATGGCTGTCAATCCATTCTGACCACCAACAAACATTTATTTACATCCCCACCATTGTCACAGGTACTGGAGGTAAGGGTGGGTAATGTGTCTTGCCCAAGGACACAATGACAGGGTAGAACAAAATTCAAACTGCCAACTTTCTGGTTAATGGATGACCCACTCTGTCTCCTGTACCACTGTTGTCCCATTATTTTGCATTAAAAAGGTTATTTTGGAAAGTATAGTTCAGGTTTTATACCATGGCAGAAAATGGTCATTTAAGACCATTTAACCCTTTAGCTGCCCAGATTAAATGGACGGGTCGCATGCCTCCAGTGGCACAGCGCAGCAACTGCACGTGTCAACTTATTGACATCCCCCAGCTATACTGAGAATTTGTACTAATCTCTATTGATCTGACAGTTTAGAAGGTGGCAGACATGCGCTGAAGGCTGACATGGAATATAGCAAAGAAGAAGAAATCCTCATTATTCTTCTTCCCTTTCCCGCTTTGAGCTCACACACCAATGTGAATGCTGCCATGTTTGGTCATCGCTACCACGATGATGACTGAAACTGCATGAAATGGGAAAAATAGCCACGTAATACAAACAAAATTCACGTGGGATTATCATAAGAGTTTACTTAGTAATTTACACCCGCTTCCACATCTGCAAACGCAATACATTGACCACGATGGACAAAAAACTGAGCTACGAGTACCAAGATGGCGGCGCCCGCAGTCGTCATGCATTCTCACAGGAAAACTGCATTTTACAGGAAAAATAGCCATGTAATACAAACGAAGTTCATGTGGGGTAATCAGAGTTTGTAGATGTGGTACACGGCGTAAATGGCTGAGCAAACACACAAACATCGACTACGATGGACGAAAACGGATTGGTCACATGGGCGGGTGAGCCCCCCCCCCCCCACTGGCAGCAGGTAAGAGAAATATGTTTTTTTGACATTTTATTGATTTTCTCGTTCATATACTTTGAAGATTAGATAAAAACATACCCAGACAAATCGGCGTAAAAAATCCCAGACCATTCTTTATGTAAATGTGTCCAAAGTCCACTTTTGACTGAGTTATGTAATTTATATAGCTGCTGTGATATTATGCAAATTAGATTAGTAAATTTATTCCTATCTGAAACTTTGGATCATTTTCTACATCTTTCTAATTGACAGTAAGCCATTATCTCTTGTAACTTTCAAGTTATAGCTTTGGAAATCTGAACTATTTTATTTAGAAAAATGTTTACCACTCTTGACCACTAGGGGGGGGGGCCTTGAGTTGCCTTGCATTGCCCCAGGTGCCACATGGCACCTTGGGCAGTTAAAGGGTTAAGAATTCCACATATTATACTGAGGGTCATTGTGACACCTTCAGGGACCCTAAAGGGACTCACCATCTCACTTCCTGCTATTCCAGCCCAAAATATCGCTCTCTCAGGTTTGTGCCCACATTTTTCCACTGCTGATTACCTGATCATGTTCACCTGCACTGATTAACCACCTGCCTCTCATCAGCCACAGCCTTTATAAGCTGTTGTTTCCTCTCCCTCATTATGGGCCTGTTGGGCTCTAGCAGCTTGGCGTGCTCTGCAGCTCTTGGGTGTCAACCTCTAGTGCTCTCATGCCTACCTCCTCCCAATGCTCGAAACTGTAAGCACAAACTTTGAAACTCTAATCTTTTTCCTCTGCCTCCAAATCTCCCAGGACAACCTATTCTTACCATTCTCTGCTGAACTTTGATTTCTGGTGGGACCGCAATTCAGAAATCCGCCATCTCACCCAAGTAAGTCAGAACTCATTTCCACAGTAGCCTAACCGTCAAGGTCCTTGGGCCCAGGGCACGCTTCTCCTACCTCCTTCAAACTTGCAACCTGCCGAAGCCAGTACTGGAAAGGACCACCTACATGTAATATAGGCTGTGTGCCATTTCACACAGCATCGTCCTCTGGAAGGAAAGTGTAATTCAGTCTTACCATTTACGCTATTCAATACACTCCACCATTTTCTCCTCTCCCCTTCTCCACAGGGTTGCCAGTTCTCATCATTGCACATTCTCAATAAATAAAACTGTTTGTTCAAACTCTTTAAATTGGGCTCCTCTCAGTGTCTGCATTTTGGGTTTATTTGCTATAAATATGTCACACTACCTCCTTGCAGATATTGCAGTCTTGTTTGAACAAGGTGTCATGATCTGGGCTTTGATCACAGGATCAAGCCCACGCTTTATGTTTATATTATTGGGTTTCTGTGATTACTTATGATTATTTGCTCTTATTGCCCTCTGTGTTCCCCTGAGTCTCCTGTCATTGTCTTCTGTGTCGTCCTCTTTTTGGTCCTGGGTCTGTGTGCCTATCTGTTTGCCTGTTGGTCCAGGTCCTCATGTTTCCCATATCTGTAGCCACTGCCCTGTGTTTTACTCCACTTTTTTGCCCTGTATGTTCATTGTTAACATTTCATGTGCATTCCCTGTCTGTGGTTGTTTGTGCAGCCCCACCTATCCTGTGCTTCTCACCTGCAGCCACTTCCCTGCTGCCCTTGATTGTGCCCTCCTGTCCTGTGTTATGTTAATTATCCCTCTGTCTATATATTTGGTGTTCTGGCTCAGTCTGGTGTGGTGTCATTGATGTTTCTGTAATGTCTTCATGTCGGTCGGATCTGTGAGTATTGTCAATCAATATATACTCTAGTTAATTCCAGTCTAGCCTGTCAGTCTGTTTAGTTTTGTTTCTTTTCAGCCCACGTGCTGCCATTGATTTGTGTTTGAATTAAATAAATTAACATCATTATTGCATCTCATCCTGCCTGTGCCTGAGTCCTCCATCACTCAGACCTTGACAGAATGACACCACCAATTTTGGACTCAGCAGGCAGAGATTTTGGGAGCTCGGGGTGGATGCAGATCAGGCGTGGGCAGCCAAACTCATCCAGGTCCTCGTCTCGAGTGCCCACAAAAATCGCATGCCGTGGGAAGCCCTGGTGAATGAATGGTGCAGCGGATGTGGTGGAGGCGCACCCTAGCTTGCAGAACTGCCTCGAGCTGGCCAGGCTGTTGAATTCAGTCACCCACCTCCGACATATGTACCATGAGATGGTGTGGAGCATCCCTGCTACGCCATCCATGCCAGACCAACAACCTTTGCATGGACAGGAGAAGAGCTCTCCGGATGAAAAGGCCTGCAGTTCAGCCTGGGAATAAACCTGCAGTTCATCCTGTGAAAAAGCCTGTAACTCTGCATGTGAACAAGTATGCTTCGCCTGAGGTTTCACCAGTCACCATGTCTGCAGTTTCGATGGCCACCATGCCTGTAGACCGGGCTCCTCCAGCTGCTTGTGAGGTGCACATCACAGCTCCAGCTGTCCCTGAGACACACGTCACAGCCCCAGCTGTTCCCGAGGAGCATGTTCCTGTTCCTGTTCAGCCTGAGATGCATGCTTCGGTTCCTGCAGTGAATCCAGAGGCGGTCACTCAAGCAGCTGTGGACCAGGAGCTCAGGCAAGTACTTTTCTCTACTTTTAACACCAATATTAGTAAAGACTTGCCTAGCTCCTGGTAATTGTAGTGACGCTTCACTCACTTCCTGCTTCTCTCCTTCATCCGAGGTGACTGTAGCGAGGCCGGATGCTCTCTCATCTCAGGAGTCGTTGCTGAAGATCAGCACACCACAACCTTCAGCTCCTGAGGCCAGTGCATCTCCACAGAGTGTTTTTGAGGCCGGCGTGCCTCTGACACCTGTTCCTGTATTCAGCGCGCTACTGACGCCTGCCTCCGAGCTTAACGAACTACTGTCATCTGTTTCTGAAGTCAGTGCACTCTCGCCATCAGCTCCTGATCTCTGCACGCTTCAACCTTCAGCTCTTGAGCATGCATCACATACCTTACAAGCACGTACTCTGGTGTACACTGGTCCTTGTATCTCTGTGGCTTCCTCACTCTCGCTCTCTCGATTCACCACTCACAGAGAGTAGCACCTAGGATTTGATTAGAGCTCCCTCTGCTGGCAGACTCTATAATTGTATTTAAGAATGCAATTTTAAACATGATATAATAGACAGGATGGAAAATCAGAAAAGGGACATTTTAAAGGAGGTTGAGGCATTTTTCGTTAAAAGTTGATAACAAGGTATTTTAACACAACTTAGGTGTGCTGATCACGAATATAGTGGTTACTGTTGTGAAATACTATGTTACAACAGACTGTGCAGATGTAATGATGGAGGCATCATGGATGACGTCATCACGTTCAGCCCTATATTAAGGGACTGATGGCGGGAGACTGCCTCTTTGGCACTCCGCCTCTGGACAAACACCAGCCTGTACCTTCTTGTAGTTAGTATAGCAGCTATACTGTATGTTCAAAGTGCTACTAGCTGATCTGATAATGAAGTCACTGTTCAGCACAGCCACCGCCTCCACTATCCTAATTCCCAGACATAACAATGGCGACGAGGATAAACCTTTACAACATCGACATAGAAGCATGCTTGGCACCCCCATCTCTGTTCCTTGTGACATCAGGTGAGCTGCCCATCCCATGGCCTCGTTGGATTGATTCATTCCATATGTACATATCAGGTATGGATTTAGCTAGAGTCGGTGAGACGCGGCTGCGGATGATCCTGATTCACAGCCTGGGTATCGAGGGACAGCAGGTGTTTAGCTAATTGGGACCAGCTGACACATACAAGGAGTGTATCACGCTGCTAGCTGGACATTTCAGGACACTTGAAAGCATGCTGGTGAGGAGGATAAGGTTCTGCCAGTGCCAACAGAGAGCGGGAGAAATGGCCCAGCAGTATGTCACGGACCTCCACTGTCTGCCGACCACGTGCAGGTTTGGGCAGCTAGAGGACAAAATGGTGCAGGACCAGCTGGTGGAGCACACCAATAGCCTGCAGCTGCAGGTGAAGCTGCTGATGGCGTTGGACAATCTACCGCTGGTGAAGGTGGTGGAGTTAGCATTCCAGCTAGAGGCCGCTGACAAGCTAATATCACAGCTAAGTAACCCACAAACCCACAACAACGTGTCCCATTAGCACATGCAGTTACCCCAGCAGAGGAACCCAGTTACACTGCGACCTTCACGGAGGATGACGAGGTGAACACTGTGGGACTGAGGAACGTCAAGAGACACTATTTGTGCTGTAACCTCGGCTCCCCAACGCACTGAGACCGAGCACAATCCTGCCCGGCCAGGGGGCAGTGATACTAACGATACAGCAAGCTTAATCACTTTGCCAAGGTGTGCCAATCAACATGACTAACGCCAAGCCCACCACCCAGTTCAGCTGAACCACCATTAACAACCATCATCCACACAGTGGGCTCCAGAAGAGCAGTGTACAAATGGTACACGGTGAGGCTCGACAACATCAGCTTGCCATTATTACTGGACACCCCCGGCCTGAGGTCCATGATGACCTGGGTCACTGTCAAAAAATTCTTTCCTAACCGTTCTGTTTGGAAGAATCCAGCAGAGCTGTACGGCTATGGGCACACATGCATCAGCCTCATAGGAACCATAATGCTGACGGTTCGCTACAGGTCAAGAGTTCTCCCAGCATTCACCTTCCAGATAGCCACACATGGAGACAACATCCTGGGGTTGGACCTTTTCTATGAATTGGGCTTTTCAGTACATGATAATCAGGGACTCTGTTTGACTGCTGATGACGGGAGCGCAACACATCCGGACGAGGGCACAGCCACACTAAGCTTGACACTGCAGAGAGAACACAGCTTGGAGAAGGGGCACAAACCGGACTCACCTCTGATCCTTGCCCAGCATAAGCCTCATGGAGCCACCGCAGAGCCGCAGGAGAGGGAGTTTGTGGCCGAGAGGGACCTTGGTGAATGACAACCTGGTGCGTGTCCCGTCACCCACGACAATGACACATCACTGTGACCACAATCAGCACCAGGAAAAAGGGGGGCAGAAGCCGGACTCATCTTGCATCCTCACCTGGCATCAGCCTCAGGGAGCCACTGCAGTGCTGCAAGATAGAGTTCATGGCCCAGCAGGACCCAACAGAGCAATGCCAATCCAAAGCGTGTCCTGCCACCAGCGTGAATGGCACGCCGCCACAACAGCAACTCAGCATCCGGGACAAGAGAGAAGTAGTGCTGAGTGCAGCCAAGCAGATTGCCATTTGCAGTATTTGATTGGGTTCGGGTATGCCCATCCAAGCGCCTGTACCTGCAGATGTTCCAGTCACCGCTGACGATGATCACCGTGCAGTTGGGGTCAGCCACCTTCCAAATGGCCGATGGTTCAAAATGGCATGCCAGCCATCTGTGAAAGGTAAGAGCAGCTGCCCCATACCAAGACGCGATGCTGGAACTGATCCAACCAGTGTGGGACCCGGACTGAGACTTTTCTGAGAGAGAGCACCCAGGTCCACCGTAACAAGTGCCTCCAGGGCTGCGCCCACCGTGGGCTTGCCGCCCCCGCCCCCCACACACACCAAGTTGAACTCTCACAATGACTCTGTTTTGATATGTTTAGGCAGAGGATGACTGAAGCAGCGGCAGAATAACCCACTCAGCCATGCAGGGTTTACTGGTGGTCCACCCAGTTGCCCCGGTTCTGGTTTTATCTGTGATGACTTCACATGCTTGACGGTGTTCATGATGATGATGTTCATGACGGGATCAATTACACCCCTGACCACCGTGGGTTCGATCCCACCCCCTGACCATCTGTGACCCTTCTGTGTGGAATTTGCATGTTCTCCCCATGTCTGCATGGGTTTACTTCAGGAACTCTGGTTTACTCCCACGGGTCAAAAACATGCAAGTTAGGTTAATTGAAGACTTTAAAGTGGCCCTAGGTGTGAATGTGTGTGTTAATGGTGAAAGGATTGGCGCCATACCGTGGTTGCCTCATCCATCCAGGTGGATGCCCTGAACTTCTCCCTGGGGATTAATAAAGTATGCGAAATACACACAAAAAAATACAAAATAACCCACTCAGTCATGCCAGGTTAACCAGTGGTCTACCCGGTGGCCCATGTTCTGTTCACTCTGTTGTTATAACTGTTCATTTATTATTTCATTACTACTCCTGCAGGGTGAGGGCTGATGGTCATCACCATGCATAGAGCCAATCAGGTTAACCAGTGCATGCCAACATTGCCATTTTTGGGCCAGCTACTCTGCGTCGTCAACAGCGACTCCGAGCTGTTGGAGGTCTCTTTCCACCACATCGAGCCATCTGGTGCGTGGCTTGCCACGGGGTCTTTTCCACCCTGAGGCCCTGGGGTCGAACATAAGTATAACTGTTCAACAATACATAAATTTTCATAATGTTTTTTGGTTTTCTCGGGGGGGGGGATGAATGTTGTGAAGTATTATTACAGCAGATTGCGCAGACGTGGTGATGGAGGCATGATGGATGACATCATCATGTCCAGCCCTATATTAAAGCCTTATTCATACTGCATTTCCCCTCTGGTCCGCTTTAGTCCGCATGCGGTTTGGACAAGCCCAGCGTGCACGCGGCATTGCACATGCTCACTTTTTTCCGTCTACCAGGCCAAGCGTTTGACGCATGTGCACAACTGTTATTTGTAGTTTCGCTCCAGCCCTATGGGTAGCGCAAATGCGCTAACATGCCAGTTTGTTCACCAGCTATAAACACGAGAGTGACGCATATTTTTTTTAATAGCAACAACAATGGCGTTGTTTCAAGGAAAAGGAGGAATTACCATTTTCCAAGAATTACCCTTTTCCAATTACCATTTTTCTTCTCCACTCAAACTGCTGCAAAAGGATTCATGTATGTTTATAGTTGTCTTCCACATCCTCGTTGTCTTCCTCGTCTACTTTGTCTTTGCATGCTGTGTTGGTAGCGCCACCTCATGAATGGGACGTTCAGTCTTGCGCATGTGCTGTCAATGCATTCAGGTTATGGGCAGGCCACATAAAATTTGGGCTGCACACAGTCATCCGCAGAAGAGTCCTGCGGACACTAGTGAACTGGATATGATGACATAAATTTCGTCACACGAGGTTCCCACTTGCTTGTACGTGGACAGCGGAGGTGCAGCATGAATCCAGCTTTAAGGGACTGATGGTGGGAGACTGCCTCTTTGGCACTCCGCCTCTACAACCAACACCAGCCTGTACCTGTTCACAATTAGCATAGCAGCTATAATACTGTAACAAGTGCTGTTAGCAGTGTCTTTATTAAAGTCATCATTCAGTACAGCCACCGCTTCCGCGGTCCTAATTCCAGACATAACTGGTATGGTAGTGGTTTCACGGATGGGTCAATGTACATGAAAGTGTGGCGTGCAAAGACAGGTGTGATTATTATGGTAATTGAAAGGGTCCTCAGTTCTGTGCATGTGAGTGTTTGGAGGGAGGGGGGTGGGGCCTCCGACTGTTTGCAGTCCAGATGGCCCAGGGCAAGAAACTGTTTGTCAGTCTGGAGGTGTGGGACCTGATTGATCTGAACCATCGTCCAAAGGGAAGCGGGTCACACAGGTGGTGGGCGGGATGTGAGGGGTCTCCTGTGATGATCTTGATCTTTCTGGGACAGGAGGATCTGAAGATGTCCTCCAGGGAGGGCAGAGGGCCACCGATGATTTTTCGGGTGTTGTTGAGTACCCTCTGCGCCCTGTTCTCAGCCGCGGAGCTACCGTACCACACACTCAGACAGTAGATGAGTATGCTCTCCACTGAGCAGCGGTAGAAGGTCAGCATCAGCTTCTGAACCAGGTTGTTCTTCCTCAGTACACGGAGGAAGTGCAGCCGCTGCTTGGCTTTTTTCACCAGGGTCTTGGTGTTGACTGACCAGGAGAGGTCAGAGGAGATGTGTGTGCCCAGGAACCTGAAGGTGCGGATGGTTTCCACATGGTCGCCATTTATGAGGAGAGGGTGTGGTCCTGTCTGTTTTTTCTGAAGTCCAGTATGAGTTCTTTGGTTTTTTTGACATTCAGTTTCATGTTGTTTGCTTGGCACCACAGCAGCAGATTCTCTACCTCTGCCCTGTATGCCCTCTCATCGTCGTCAGTGATGAGCCCGACCAAGGTGGTATCGTCCATGTACCTCACTATGACGGTGGTTGGGTGGGTTGGAATGCAGTCAAAGGTATACAGGGACTACAGTAGAGGGCTTAGCACACAGCCCTGGGGGGAGCCAGTGCTGACAGGCAGTGTGGAAGAGTGAAGGGGGCCAAGCATGACTGTTTGTGGGCGGTTGGTGAGAGGTTTTTTTTATCCAGGAGGTGCAGTTTGTTGATAAGGATGTCTGGGATGATGGTGTTGAAAGCTGAGCTGTAGTCCACAAAGAGCATCCTCACATAGCTCCTTGGGTTCTCCAGGTGACTCAGTGCTCTGTGGAGTGTGGTGGCGATGGCATCTTCCGTGGACCAGTTCTCCCTGTAGGTGAACTGGTGGTGGTCGAAGGAGGAGGGAAGCCAGTCCCTGATGTGCTGGGACACCAGTCGCTCAAAACGCTTCATGACTACAGACGTGAGTGCTATGGGTCCAGCAGCTCTGCGGGGGTTCAATGCTTTCAGTTTCCTCCTCACCTCATGCACCTGTAGAGAGGGAGAGTGGAAGGGGGAGAGAGAGGGGAGGAGGGGGAGACGAGTTGTGAGGAAGGTGTGCTCAAACTGGACCAAGAAGCTGTTAAGCTCCTCTGCCCGAATGAAGCTGCTGTCTGATGTTGGGGGCATTGGCTTTCATAGTTTTTGAGGGCCTGGATGCCTCTCCACATCTGTCAGGGGTTGTTGTCTGTGAGGAAGCCCTCCACTTTCCTTCTGTTGGCGTTCTTGGCATGTTTTATGCGTCTTCTCAGGATGGCTCTAGCAGTGCTGTACAGAGAGCTGTCCCTCTGCCTGAAGGGTGAGTTGCATGCTCTGCTCAGAGCCTGGACCTCATTGGTCATCCAGGGTTTCTGGTTTGGAAAGACCCAGATGTGTTTGGTGACTGTCACATTTTCTATGCAGCATTTAATGTAGAAAAGGACAGACTCAGTGTAGGAGTCCAGGTCCTACTGTTCAAAGATGTTACAGTCTGTGCAGCTGGTATGTGGATGGCTGTCGGGGTGAGGGGTGGGGGTTGGGGGGGGTGAGTGTGTTTTTAAATTATGTTCTTTTTACAATATGGATGCCTAGAGAAACACAATTTCATCTTGCTTGCACTACAGTTGTATGCATAGCATCATGACAATAAAGGTTGATTGATTGATTGATTAAAGCAACCCTGTAGCTGGAGGAGAGCATTTTCAGGCCAAGTTTTAATTGTTTGTTTGGTTGGTGGGGAACTCTTCCTAAGTGGGGTGTAAGCAGGTATTAGAAGCAAGGAGTGATGATCTGATGATCTGATTTCCATGGTTTTTCACATGGCATCAGTCTTTCAAACACAAATTTATCCAGCTGATTTTGTTGAAGTTGCTTGGCATGAAGCTGTGAAGTTTTTATCTCATCTGTTGCAATGTCCTTTGTAGCAATGTTAAGTGCATCTGGGGTTCAGTTGTGAAGACAATAAATTGTCTCAGTGTCTCAGTGATTGCAGCTTCATTCAGATTATCTTTTTGGTTTCTACTTTTTACTGTTTCTGTTTTTGTAAACCAGTTGTTCATCTAGGCACAAGTTGTACAACTCACAGCAAAATGAAAAAATGTTATACAGTATATTCAATTCACAATTCTGAAATAGCAAGCTTCATAAAATGAATGAAAATGATGAAATAACAAGCTTCTTGCACCTGTGTGTGCACTCACTGTCATCTAATCACCCTCTTTAGCCTTCTGTTCACCTTTCATCTGTGTTTTTGTTAGCTTCGGATTAGCCACTAGCTATGGCTACTAGCTCTCATCCCCTTCTCCTCTGGTATGCTGTCTCTGTCAAATGTTTAGTTACATCTCTGCCTCTTTTTGTGATAATGGTAAATGTAATAAATGTTGCCTTTTTGAGGCGCTCAAAGTGAGGTTGTCTGATTTGGAATCCCGGCTCCGCTGCATTGAAACACCGTCTGCGCCAGTTAATAATGACGGATGCCTCTTAGCTGCAGTGGAGCTCCCTAGGATAGGGTGGCTTGCTAGCGGTCCTCCGGTCCTCCTGAGCAGCCAGGAGACTGAGTGGGTGATGGTGAGAAGGAAGCCTAGCCGCAAGGCCCCGGTTCACCACCAACCTGTTAATGTTTCTAATTGCTTTTTCCTGCTCAGCAACACACCAGCTGAGGAAAAAACTCTGATCGTTGGAGACTCTGTAGTCAGAAATGTGAACCTAGAGACTCCAGCGGCCATAGTCAAATGCATTCCTGGGGGCAGAGCAGGCAACATCGAGTCAAATTTGAAAATGCTGGCTAAAAGTAACTGTAAATATTCCACAATTGTTATCCACGCCGGCATTAACAACATCCGACTCCAGCAGTTGGAAGTCACAAAACTTAATGTGGAATCGGTGTGTGACTTTGCCAAAACAATGTCTGCCTCTAGTATTCTCTGGGCCCCTCCCCAATCTGACCAGTGATTACATGTTTAGCAGCTTGTCATCCTTCAACCACTGGCTGTCTGTGTGGTGTCCTGCAAACAATGTGGGCTATATAGACAGTTGGAACTCATTTTGGGGAAAACCTGGTCTTATTAGACGAGACGGCGTCCATCCCACTTTGGATGGTGCATCTCTTTTATCTAACAATCTGGCATCATTTTTATCCAAATTTCCAAAACATTGACAACTCAGAGTTGGGACCAGGAAGCAGAGTCACAGTCTTGCACACCTCTCTGCAGCTCCTCTTCATCCGCCACCCCTCAACTTAGCCCCTGTCTTCCCCATCAGAGAATCATTGTCTGCTCCCTCTAAAGTAAATAAAAATATAATATTTAAGCATTCCAAAGTGTTTAAACAAAAAGTTGGTAAAACTCAAATTAAACATGAAGTCTCTAAATTTAATGACTTGGCCTCTGTTCCTCCTCATAATTTTAAAAATTAAATGCAGCTTGTTAAATATTAGGTCTCTAACCCCCAAGTCTCTGCTAGTCCATGATATGTTAATTGATCATCAGATTGATTTAATATCCCTTACAGAGACTTGGTTAGGGCAAGAGGATTATGTTGGTTTAAATGAATCAACTCCCTCTGGTTATTTAAACTGTCAAAATCCCAGAAGTTCTGGTCATGAAGGAGGAGTAGCAACAATTTACCATTCCAAATTACTAGTTAATATAAAGCAAAAAACATGTTATAATTCCTTTGAGGGCCTGGTCCTCAGTATTGGTCATTTCAGCAATTTTAGGCTAAACCCAATTTTATTTGCTATAGTTTATTGTCCTCCAGCTTATACTCTGAGAGTTTTTATCCGAATTTGCCAAATTCTTAGCAGATTTAGTACTGAAATCAGATAGAATAATTATAATAGGGGACTTCAATATACATGTAGATGTAGATAGTGATTGTCTTAATATGGCATTTAATTCAATATTAGACTCGATGGGGTTTTCTCAGAAAGTAGGAAATTCTACCCATTATCTCCACCACACGTTGGACCTTGTTCTGACATATGGCATAGAAATAGAAAATCTGTTAGTGTTTCCTCATAACCCTGTACTGTCAGACCATTGTCTGTTAACCTCTGATTTTACTATTTCTGACTATTTGGCTCCTAAAGAAAAACATTACTACAGCAGATGCCTCTCAGATGATGTTGTTACCAAATTTATGCATATTGTTTCCTATATGCCATATGTCAACACAACGGATATAAGCTATGGAGAGCTTGCTCCTTCTGTAATTGATAGCATGGTAGATAGTGTTACAGCTTCTCTGCATTAGACTCTAGACATGGTGGCCCCTTTAAAAAAGAAAAAGTCTAATCAGAGATTTCTAACTCCTTGGTTCAACACAGAAACTCGTAGCTTAAAGGCCTCGGACGGTGACATTTTTTTATTGAACCAATAAACTGATTGTATGAAAATATTCCATTCTGGCCATTCCCGTGATTTAAAATGTGTCACCAGCCTCCATAAATGACTTTATTTGTTAATAGCCCATATTTCACTTAGTGATGCTGCAGTACCGCCATCTCTCGATAGGGGCGGGCAGCAGTGACGTCAGGTCAGGGAGAAACAGGAAATGGCTGAACGACAGCAGAGTGATTCGGACAGCGATTATTTTATCGAGTATGACGACCGCAATATAAGTGATGATATTGACACTGAAGAATCTGATGATGAAGTAGTTTTGGGTGGTGCTGATGGGGTTATTCAGCCGTATTTGTTCGAGCCCGAGGGTGCGGAGGAAGACGCGGACGAAACAGCGACCGGAGCAGACCACGTTGAGGATGAGCGCCTCGCCGATTTATATTGGTAAAATATGCTTTGAAATTTTTTTTTTAGGCGATATGCATGGTCACACACTTAATTATCAAAATAAAACTGCCAATTGTTCACTCGCTGCCTTACTTGGCGACTTATAAACATTAGAAACATTTAGAAACATTATCATTGGAAATAAAAGGATAATGTATGTGAGGGATGTGTACTTTACGAGTTTGTTAGGAGATGTTGTTAATCATCATCATGTTAATCCTAGTCTCAAAAGCTACATAATTCTCTTAAGAGATTGATGGATCAACATGATCCATCATGGATCATGATTATTGTGATTCATTATTGTTTTCCTATAACTTCTCTTTCTGCTCAAAATTTTTTACATGTTTTAAATATTTTCTAATCAAACTTCATAGACCAATTTATATAGCACTCCCACGAGCCATTAGTTTATTATAAGCATCTGATTATACCATTTTTTTTAACAGGTGCACTTGTGAGAAATGCAACATTATGCCAACATCAACTGAATCTCGGTGCTGCCAGGAGGTATTGAAGGTGAAGGAGAAACTAGAAGAACTGAAGGGCTGTGGATACACAGATGATAACCTACCAAGGTGTATCACTGATCACCCCGGTTTCCGTTCTGTCTGTCTTGACATCTGGGTTTTACAGACAGCTTATCTGGCCTACAGACAGCAATATGGTGATCATGACGCAAGTCAACACGAGTGAGTTTTTAAACAATATTTATTCATGTGTTTTAATTTTCCAGATCAATTATGAAGAAATCATTCAATACATTCAATAATCAATGCAAACGGAATAATCAATGCCAACCCCATATTTTTCAGGCGATACAGATTCATAGCCTACAGGCACCTGGTCCGGTGGTGTTGGGGATATCTTGGGAAAGAAGTGAGGGTGATATTGCCTGCCTGTGCTGTGAGCCTCATCAGAGAAACATTCCCATCTGATCACTACAAGGGATTTTGCCTACCAAGATTAGATTTGTGATCAATGTTATTTAAATAAAGTTTTTTAAAATCATATATTGAGTTTATTAATGTGCATGTCAATTTTATAATTCTAATATTTCAGCATTCATCAAAGTCGGATCTCATATACATTAGAGTAATTTTTCTACCATTTTATGGTGTAAAATTCGTGTTCAATTTTTAAAAGCATATTTCTCTAAAAATCTTAGGCTTATATTTTTTTGTCTTAGCAAAATATGTTGCTTCCCTAACAATTGAAAGCTGAACTTTCATTGCTAATTGGAAATTTATTCTACTTTTACATGTTTGATTTTGAAAATCTAGATACATGTTGCTCAACAGCGTCAGCTTTGATGGGACGCTGAAATTTGGCACTCAATGTTGCGGGAACTCTGGCTTGTACAGAGTGCCACTGCTCCAATAAGTGGGTTGGATCAACCAAGGTTTTGTCGAAAAGAGTATTCATCAGATCATCCACATATTCTGAAATAAAATTAATTTAATAAAAATTAGAAATCGAAAGCTCCTTGTAAGTGGTCGTGGAAATTCCAACGATACCGGCTGCATTTAGAACTCTGAGGACCTTGACATATGACGCCCCAGTGAAGAGAATGGCGGATGAAAGCTGTATGTTACCAGCTGGCATGTCCCTGATCATCGGCTGGCTGTGGCAGGATCGATCCTCAACACAATGTGGACAATGTTGTTTGATCACCAACAGAGAGCCTTTAGTGTGACTTGTTACCTCACATGGATGACTGCAATGAGGACAATTGCTGAATAATCAAATTCAAAAAAAAAAAAATCCACAGTATTTGAAGGTTGAGTGACAGTGGATAACATCTGCAAAAACAGTAGATCAACATAATTTCATTCCAGAGGTGTCAAAATGGATTACATATATAGAAATATAACTTGAGCAAACAGGCACAACCACCTCCCTATACAGCACTGAATATTTCATATTTGATTAGTATGAATACCCTAAAATTCTAATATTTGATAAGTTGTTAAGGCAATGAAATTCATTGCTTGTAAATAATTTTAGTAAATATTGGCAGTGAATATTAAAAAAAGAAAACTTACCCTGTTTACTTCTCTTTCTGACAGCAGATCGCATCGGTAGATCACCCTTGCTTTTCACGCCACTGTCACTGACATTTGTCTGAGAGTGGGACTTTGAAATGAACGGATATATAGTTGGAACAGCCGATTTTTTTATCAGCAATCTTTTTGCTAATTTCATTTCAAATTGCATCTTATTCTCAAAATCGCTGTCAACAAAATGTCTACTGCACATGTTGGGTGATTTTGTGACATAATTCCAATTTTTTCGCGTTTTCTGAACGAAATTCACCCATGCGGTTCTGATTTTCCCAGGCAGGGGAATTCATAAACACTCACCGTGTGCTCCTCCGGTATACCGTCGCACCCGTAGACAACACAACGCCAAACCATAATTAATTCGATCACTGAAATCCTAATCGTAATAAATACTCTATTTGTAATCCACAAGTACTCCTAGAAATATCCGTTATCGCCGAACGTAAACAACACGCAATGTCCGTCGAGTGTTTGCTGGTCGCTCCCTGACCTGACGTCACACAGTCAGTGGCCATTTTAGCCGCTGATTGCTTGGCAGACAGACAGCTCTCAAGGAAATCATACTTCAATAGCGCATTGTCACCTTATGCGACATTTGTTGACACCAAAACATGTGCGGTTCAAATTAGCTCGTCTCACACAAAAATTTAAGATATGATTTAGCGATATTGAAATTTCGTCCGGCCAACGCCTTTAAAACAGAAGACTCGTCAATTAGAAAGAAAATGGCGGTCCACTAATTTAGATGAAATCTATTTAGCTTGGAGAAATCATCTTCATCCATCCATCTTCTTCCGCTTAATCCTTTTCGGGTCGTGGGGTGGGGGTTGGGGGGCTGGAGCCTATCCCAGCATCTTTGGGCGAGAGGCAAGGTACACCCTGGACAGATCGCCAATCCATCGCAGGGCCAACACAGAGAGATAGACAACCGTTCACTCTCAGTCATACCTAAGGACAATTTAGAATCCCCAGTTTGATGCCAATTAACCTAACTTACATGTTTTTGGCATGTGGGAGGAAACCGGAGGAATCCCGGAGTAAACCCACGCAGACACGGGGAGAACATGCAAACTCCACACAGATCACTGTTGGTCGGGGGCTGGGAGCAAACCCAGGATCCCGCAGTGCTAACCACTCCACTACCATGCTGCCCAGGAAATCATCTTTTAATTTATAAAAAAATCTCTTAGAAAAGCTAGAACAAGCTATTATTTTGCATTAATAGAAGAGAACAAGAATAACCCCAGGCTTCTTTTCAGCACTGTAGCCAGGCTGACAAAGAGTCAGGACTCTGTCAATTGTAGCATTCCCTTAGAGCTTACTAGTCAGGACTTTATGAGCTTTTTCAATAATAAAATTTCATCTATCAGAGATAAAATCAGTCAGATTCTTCCCACCGTTAACTTAAATACAGTAACTACTACAACTCCTTCAACTGATATCTGTTTGGATGAGTTTACTCCAACTGACCTTTTAGAGTTAGATAAAATAATTTCCTCATCCAAGCCTTCAACTTGTCTTTTAGACCCTTTTCCTACCAGGTTATTTAAAGAAGTCTTCCAATTTATTGGTAGCTTTATTCTTCAAATAATCAATTCTTCATGAACATTAGGCCATGTACCGCAGGCTTTTAAAACTGCTGTAATTAAACCCTTACTCAAAAAGCCAATACTGGATCCAGGAGTTTTAGCTAACTAAAGACCAATCTCTAATCTGCCTTTCATTTCAAAAATCTTAGAGTTGTTGCTACGCAATTATTTGACCACTTGCAGGGAAATCGTTTATTTGAAGAGTTTCAGTTTGGGTTTAGAATCTATCATAGTACTGAAACAGCCTTAGTGAAGGTCACTAATGACCTTCTTATTACATCTGATAATGGACTTGTTTCTGTACTTTTCCTTTTAGACCTTAGTGCAGCGTTTGATACTATCGATCATAATATTCTACTTGATCGATTAAAACACTATGTTGGACTTAATGGAACTTCGTTGCAGATCTAAAGATCTTATTTATCTGATAGGTTCCAGTGAGTTTTCTTTCAACTCAAAACTCAGTCATGGAGTTCCACAAGGATCTGTGCTAGGCCCTACTCTTTTTTTAGTTTATATGTGCTTCCGTTAGGCAACATTATTAGAAAGCACTGTATACATTTTCATTGTTATGCAGATGACACACAATTATACCTGTCAATGAAGTCAGATAATAGTAATCAATTAGCCAAGTTAGAAGCCTGTCTTAAGGAAATCAAAGCTTGGATGACTTGTAATTTCCTGCTATTAAATTCAGATAAGACTGAAGCCATTCTTGGTCCAAAAAACCTTAGAAATACCTTTCCAAATCAAACTCTTAGTTTGGATGTGGTTACTCTTTCTCTTAATAGTTCTGTGAGGAACCTAGGAGTTATTTTTGATCAAGATCTGTTTTTCAATTCACATACTAAATTTTTTTCTCAGACTGCCTTCTATCATTTGCATAATATTGCCAAGATTAGGAGCATCTTGTCTCAGAGTGATGCTGAGAAACTGATCCACCCTTTTGTTAGCTCTAGATTAGATTATTGTAACTCTTTATTATCAGGTTGTCCTAAAACATCTTTAAAAAGTCTTCAGTTGATCCAAAATGCTGCAGCAAGAGTTTTAACAGGTACTAGAAAGAGAGATCATATCTCTCCAGTTCTGGCTTCCCTTCATTGGCTTCCCATAGAGTTTAGAATTAAGTTTAAAATCCTTCTTCTCACTTACAAAGCTCTAAACAATCAGGCCCCTTTTTATTTAAAAGATCTGATACTACCCTATTATCCTAACAGATCACTACGCTCCCAAAATGCAGGATTACTTGTAATACCTAGAATCTCCAAAAGTACAATGGGAGGCAGAGCCTTCAGTTATCAAGCTCCTCTCCTGTGGAACCAGCTGCCAATCTGGATTCGGGAGTCAGACTCGATCTCTGTTTTTAAGAATAGGGTTAAAACCTTCCTTTTTGATATAGCCTACAATCAGGGAGGAATCATGTGTCTCTGAACCCTCCCTTAGTTATGCTGCTAATAGGTTTAGACAGCCGGGGGACTTCCAATAATGCACGGGGCTTCACTACTTTCTTCACTCTCAATGAAATATTTTTTTTTTTTTTTTTGCTGGTCATTAACATCTCTTTGTTCTCTCCCATAGATTGAGTCCCCATCATGCTGTTTGTTCTCTACATATCTGTTCTTTTCATCTTCTCTGTCCCCTCACCCCCCAGCTAGTCGCAGCAGATGACTGCCCCTCCCTGAGCCTGGTTCTGCTGGAGGTTTCTTCCTGTTAAAAGGCAGTTTTTCCTCTCCACCGTCGCCAAGTGCTTGCTCACAGGGGATCGCCTGGTTGCTGGGGTCTTTCTGCAATTGTGGGGGTTTCCCCTACAGTTGAAAGTGCTATGAGATGACTGTTTTTGTGAAATGGCACTATATAAAGTTGAATTGAATTGAAATAGCTTAACAGATCCTCATCAGAAACTGTTCTGACCATTTGCATTCAGGTTAATTGAACAAAGGTATAGCTGAAATATGTCTGAAAGTGTAAAATTCTTAAGCGATCATTTAACACATCAGACATTTAAAAGCTCAACAACAACTGAGCAAATGAACAATCGTCTGAAACAGACTGAAACATAATTCAGTAAAGACAGGAGTCCTGAAACTGTATGGGATATAGCCTTGTATATCTGATGAAAATACATTCCCACTTTATCATGCAATTATTTAAACAAAACGTTTATAGGTATTTGTTTTTTTTAAATCATTCACAGTTTGATGTGGATGTGGATCTGAAATTTAAAATAATAAATAGAGTGTTGGACGTAACTGTCACAAACCCCCGTGCGCCATTGTGCAGCACACGAGGGAGGGAATGAAAAACCCTATTGCGGAAGTAGAGAGTGCCATTTTATTAAATATACCAACAAAGTAACAAGTCCAGCTGACCATGAAATACAGGTATGTGCAAATGATGAAAATAAGGCCACCAGACATACAGGGCGTCTGCCGGATGCGCTACAGCCCAGTCAAAAAGGAGCCTAGTGCTGCAGCACAAAGGGAAAGGCAGTCATGAGACTTACGGGGCTTGAGCAATCCCAGGGCGATCCGTGCAGTCTGGAGGATGGGGAGAGAAGCTGGGCCAGCCGTAACACCAAGGGGTTAACCGAACTTAAAGTGCTGGGCTGAGTACAACGAAGGTAATGATAACTCATACGTGGAGAGCTAGCTGCCGCATATGGAGGTGAATGCTTCGACAATCTCTTTCCACAATTGCAGCGAACAAATACTTCTGAAGCTAACGAGGAAAGAGATTGCCGGTGCGAGAAAGCATGGGCTGAATTTGATTGGAACCTGGTGTATGAGAGAACGTGTGAATGGGAATGAATGGAGCATGTGCATGTGGGTGTGTATGTGGATGTGTGTATGTGTGTGAACACCGGTGATAGTACAGCTGATGGCACTTGACAGGAGGAGGGGGCGTGCCCAAGCTGTCAGGGAGGAGAGGCCCAATAGCTCTCTGAAGCGCCAGATGGAAAATAGGGCAAAACATAACAATAAGTGTAACTGGGTTTGGGAGCCAAACCCAGATTCATGACAGCCCCCCCCCCCCCAGGGGTGGAACCAGACACCCCAGTACCATCAGCCAAAAAGAAAAGAAACAACACCCTTCAAGGGAACCCCTCCCCCCCCCAACAACAAACACTAACCCAGGGTGGGAGGTGGGGGAAAACCGGTTAGGAGGGAAGCAACCGGTGAAAACACAACCAGTAAAAAACAAAATAACGAGCAAACCCCTCCTAACGACCCCCAACCTGGAACACTAATCCCCCTCCCCAGAAGTCTAAAGTTCAGGGGGTCGACCAGAGTCCCAGGCCCCCAGAATGGTGAGGAGTGACAGATCGGGTGGCCTTCCCAAGTCCCAAGTCCAGCAGGTGGCCTGCGGGATAGTGTCCGGTGGCCTGCCCGGGCAGATGGACCACCCGACCCATAAGCCAAGTCCTTCAGGTGGCCGCCCAGCATGGTGGAGCCACCAGAACTGGAAGGGAAGGCGGAGAGGCAGCCTCCATACTCGGGAACATCGGCGGCCAAACCGAGGAACAGGAGCCCCCCTGCTGTTCGAGTCTTGGGGCAGGGGAACCGTAGCTCCTGCGATGGTCTGGGACGTGGCTGTACCCACGATGGTCCCGGTCTGGGACGTGGCTGCACCCGCGGTGGACTCCGGTTGGAGCACCGTTGCACCTGCGGTGACCCCTATTGGGGTCCTCATTGCTCCCGCGGTGGCCTCCCCAGCGAGGGAGGTAATGCTCCTTACATCACCTGATGCTGGACCCCGATCCTCGCCGGCCTCCAACGAGACCAGCAGCTCTCCGGCGACCCTGACCGGGGGCTCCGAGCCCGAAGGGAGAAAAAGAGAAACCGGGTCAGCGTCGCCGGCAGCCGCTGGGTCCCTCGGAGCCACTGGTGTGGCAGCTCCGAGGGCTACTGTGAGCTGCACCGGGTCCACCTCACCATGAGTCGGGCAGTGTGACACTAACATTGACATTACTGACAATGGCGCACACTTGCCTGAACTCTGGCTCCACCGCTGTCCAGGACTCCAGCAATTGAGGGTGCGCGGGTTCCCC
The DNA here is from genome assembly GCA_020510985.1 of Pholidichthys leucotaenia. NCBI lineage: Eukaryota > Metazoa > Chordata > Actinopteri > Cichliformes > Pholidichthyidae > Pholidichthys > Pholidichthys leucotaenia. Next base: position 30,284,710 of record CM035850.1, read on the forward strand.
CGGTCTGTCGGGTGCTTCATCCCCATCGGCCTCCTCCGAGAAAACTGGGCCCGCCTTGTTGTCTGTGGGCAACCCAGGTTGTGGCAGCTCCTCTCCGGTGACCCTAGGATGGAGCTCAAAGGGGATAGGAGAGGAGGAACGGTTAGGGTCGCCGGCAGCGGCAGAGCCCAGCGAGGGGGGTCCAGATGTGGTTGTGAGCCGCACCTGACTCCCCTCCCCAAAAGCCAGACAAGATCCCTCCACCATCAACAAATGAACTACAGGAGAGATTACTTACCTGTGCTTAAGCTCTACCGCCGTCCAGGACTCCAACGACGATGCCCCGGGTCCCATCAGCTGGAGGTCTGGTCCGGGGGATGATTCCACTGCGGCGGCCCCCACAGCGGGCGTGATGGTGGTTACAGGAGTGGTACTCTCGTGCACCGTCCTCCATGCCTCCGGTTCCTCTGGCGTGGTGGTCATGGACGACTCTTCTGCTGGCCCATGGGTTGAACCCTCCCGGCCCTCTGGCTCCTCCTCCCCCAAGCAACCTGGATCCAGGACCGATGGGCTCTTAGGGGCACATAGAAAGGAGCTGATGAGACCGGGCACGAGAGCACTATATGCCGCTGGAGCGGAGCACTCAGGGGACTGCACACCCTGAGTCTCCTTGCCAGGAGGCAGGCAAAATTGATCATTGACCTTGAAAATTGAATGAGAAGAAACTTGCCTGTTCTCCTGCCACTGGAGGTCCCCAGTGGCCTCCAAGGCATCCTCTCTGCTCTCCTGGCATTCCTCATCGGGTTGCGGCTCCCCCTCCCATGGGGAAAGTTCCTTTAGCCTTTCGGCCATCTCCAGGAGGAGCCACGGCTTCACTTCCAAGATGAGGTCCGTCTCTGCCAGAAGAGCCTGCCTGCATTCCTCCATCTCCTCGTGTGACGGAGCTGAGCATGGCTCGGAGCGGGGAGGCGGAGCTGGATGCTGGATGCTTCTTGCAGCGGGGATTCCTCCTTCTCCTCCTCCTGGGCGACTCGGGAATGAGATAATCCACGACTCAGAGCATCTTGCTGGGCAGCGGGTCACCCACACCGAGAGGCCCCGCATTTTCAGGGAAAAAGAGCAAAGTGGCCGCGAGGAGTTTGAGCACTGGGAGATCCTCAGCCGATTCCTCACATGGTGTGGCGAAGATATCCTGGAGGATCTCCATCGCCTCCGGATGATCCCAGAGGCTGTCTTGCTCCATCACCCTCCTCGTGGTGTCCTGAGCTTGATGAACTGCCAGTTCCCGCTCCAACTCCCTCTCCAACTCCCTCTCCGTCCAAACCACCATGTTTAAAGTCGGGGAGGAAGGAAAAAAGGTATGGAAAGAAAAAAGAAAAAACACACTTCTACTTCACTGGGTTTTTTCTGTCTGGTTGGAGCATTCTGTCACAAACCCCCCGTGCGCCATTGTGTGGCGCACAAGGGAGGGAATGAAAAACCCAACTGCGGAAGTAGAAAATGCCATTTTATTAAATATACCAACAAAGTAGCAAGTCCAGTTGACCACAAAATACAAGGATGTTCAATTGATGAAAATAAGGCCACCAGACATACAGGGCGTTTGCCGGCTGCTCTACAGCCTGGTCAAAAAGGAGCCTAGTGCTGCAGCACAAAGGGAAAGGCAATCATGAGACTTATGGGGCTGGAGCGATCCCAGGGTGATCCGTGCAGTCTGGAGAATGGAGAGAGAAGCTGGGCCAGCCGTAACACCAAGGGGTTAACCGAACTTGAAGTGCTGGGCTGAGTACAACGAAGGTAATGATAACTCATACGTGGAGAGCTAGCTGCCGCATATGGAGGTGAATGCTTCGACAATCTCTTTCCACAATTGCAGCGAACAAATACTCCTGAAGCTAACGAGGAAAGAGATTGCTGATGCGAGAAAGCATGGACTGAACTTGATTGGAACCTGGTGTGTGAGAGAGCGTGTGAATGGGAATGAATGGAGCGTGTGTGTGTGTGTGTATGTGTGTGTGTGTGTGTGCAGATGTGTGTATGTGTGTGAACACCAGTGACAGTACAGCTGATGGCATTTGACAGGAGGAGGGGGCATGCCCAAGCTGTCAGGGAGCAGAGGCCTAATAGCTCCCTGAAGCGCCAGGTGGAAAATAGGGCAAAACATAACAATAAATAGAACCAGGTTTGGAAGCCAAACCCAGATTCATGACAATACCATACCAATTGTTGTGACTAGTGCTTTAAAAGTACACCAAAGAGGTCCTTGCATGTTTTATTCTCTCCGGTTTTGTTCTAGAACCAATGGCTACTATAGAAAGTGGTATTTAATGGATCACAGAAAATTAATAATTTCCCTCATTTGGAATTTAAGCTACTACAAGATGAAAATTATTAAACCTTTGGGGTTTATTTTAATTTGCATTTTCAGTTCTTAAACCTGAAAATTGAGGTTGATAACCATCATATTCATGTTCAGCATACTCAAATTGTGTTAAAACACCATGTTACCAACTTTTAACAGAAAATGCCTCAAGGTATTGCATTTTCTCAAACTCTGTCCTGTCTAAAAAATAAATAGATTTTTGGAAATGGACTGGTGGGCTGCAGTGGAAGAGGGTGGGGTTCGCATGCAGCCCGCGGGTCGCCAATTGCCCATCCCTGTTCCAAGGTGTTTTCTGCAGCTCTAGAAGGTGAGTAGCATGTTTGTGTAGTTAGCACAGATGTTAGCAAACATGCTACTCACCTTCCAAGGTGAATAGTGTGTTTGCTAACTAACATTGCAAGGTGAGTAGCATGTTTGCTGACTAAAATCTGTGCTAACTACACAAACTACTACTCACCTGCTACTCACCTTCCAAGGTTAGTTAGCAAACATGCTACTCACCTTCCCAGGTGTTTTCTGTAGCTCTGGAAGATAAGTGGCATGTTTGCTAACTAACGTTCTATGCTAACAACACAAACATCGCCATGACAACAAGAAGCAGGTATGTCACATAAAGTTGTTTAGTTTGCTTGGATAAGGAGCAGTGTGAAACAAAACATAACCAGATCAGCTTCATAATAGTTTTGAATACTGTAGTTCATTTCTCCTAACAGCCATTTTGGTAGGTGACGGTTTCTGTGTAGTAGTCTAGGGACAGACATACTTTTTATAAGAATACACATCCAACATTTCCCCTAAAGCATGTGGGTATATTCTTTAAAGTATAGAACCTTCTATGGCACTTCACTGTTAGAGGAACATATAATCGGGCACTTCATCATGTTTTCTCACCAACTGGAGCAGTTTCTTGGTGTAGTTTTGTCCTGCATGAAGCTCCACCTGCACAACACATCCCTTTAGTATACTTATCTATGCATAGAATAAACACGGGAATTCTTGTCAGGAGTGATGTGAGAGGGATTGCTCGTTTAAGCTTTAAACACCACAGGGGAATAGTTTGCATGTCTGAGACGGGTGCTCCTGGAATTCAGAAAAGGGTCTTTTAGGGATCAAGTTGTATTACCTTTAGTGGAGATTTCTCATGTGTGTGAAGGTGTGTAGGAATATCTGCCGTGCAGGAGGAGGAGGATGGGGTTATTCAGGTACACAGTGTCTATTTGATCACTTTGAACTACATACATTTCAAATGATTTAGTACATATGGGTTTATAGCATTTCCCTGTATGTTCTGTAGTTGAGCAAGATAATCTGGTCATAAAGACATAAAATGGCTCTGTAATTTTTTTTTTTAGTATGAGGGTTTGTACAGTATGAGCCAGAATCCAAACCCTCAGATTGAACTTCTTAGTCATCTGAGTGGTGAGCCAACGGCATCATGACCATCAGCAGGAAAAAACTTGACCACAGGGCTGCTTGACTTAGCACATCTCACTGTTTCCAGCATTTCCCGAATATCTCACAATGTTTCAAACACAGAACGTCTTGTGCAGTTGAGTAGAAAGGATCGAGTTTCTGGCTTAAAAATGTTCCACACAAAAAATGTGGAAAAGTGTAAGGCCACCATTCCTAAACTGTGAGACGTGTCCGCAACCAGACAGCTGTAACTGATTTGTAATGGGGATGGTAGACTGGGAAAGTGCCCTCCTTATAAAAAGGTATTCAGCCCTTATCCCTGAGGCCTAAAACCTTGTGAGGTAACTCAGTGCTCATTCTGAGTGAAGCTAATCTCATCTCATCTTTAAGTCTAATTACGACAAAGCACTAACAGTTTGGATGATTGAAATGGCTGTAGGGAATCTCAACAAAAATGTCAAATCAGCACTGCTGTGAAACTGCTTAAAATTTATATATTAAGGATGAGTTTTTTCCCCTTGTAATGATCTCTTTCAGGCATATGCTGGACTGTCAGTCAAAGCATGTTGTGGCAAACTTTCACGAGGATCAGCTTAAGGGGTGATCCAGCTTTGATTATTTAGTTTTCTTTGCAGTTCCTTTTTACTTGCTGTGGTTGTGGAAGATCGATGGATGACTCTCCTCCAAAAGGACAGCCATTATACCATAGTCATAATGACATACACTCCCTTCTAAAAGTATTAGAACAGTGACACAAGTTTTGTTATTTTAGCTGTTTACCAAAGCATATTCAGGATACAGTTATATAATCAATATGGGCTTAAAGCACAGACTTGCAGCTTTAATTTGGGGATATTCACATCATGGTTTAGAAATTGGAACCATTTTTGTACAAAATCTCCTCATTTCAGTTGCTCAAAAGCAATTGAACAAATTAACAGTGCCATAAATAAAACATTCATTTTTAATACTTTGCTGAGAATCCTTTGCAGGCAATGACTGCCTGAAGTCTGGAACCCATGGACATCACCAAACCCTGGGCTTCCTCCTTGGTGATGCTTTGCCAGGCCTTTACTGCAGCTGTCTTCAGTTGTTGCTTGTTTGTGGGTCTTTCTGCCTTAAATTTTGTCTTAAGCAAGTGAAATGTATGTTTGATTGGGTTGAGATCTGGTGATTGTCTTGGCCATTACAGAAAATTCCACTTCTTTGCTTAAAAAAAACTTCTGGGTTGCTTTCACAGTATGTTTTGGGTCATTGTCCATCTGTACTGTGAAGCTTCATCCAATCAACTTTGCTGCATTTAGCTGAATCTAAGTAGACAGTATATCCCTTCCCTATACACTTCAGAATCCAACCGTCTGCTTCTGTCTTCTGTCACATCATAAATGAACACTACTGACCCAGTACCATTGGAAGCCATGCATGCCCATGTATCACACTCCCTCTACCATGTTTTACAGAAGATATGGTGTGTTTTGGATCATGAGCCGTTCCAAGACTTCTGCATACTTTCTTTTTCCCATCATTCTGGTACAGGTTTATCTTGTTTTCATCTGTCCAAAGAATGCTATTCCAGAACTGGGCTGGCTTCTTCAGATGTGGTTTTTTTTTTTTTTTTTTTTGGCAAAGACTAATCTGGCCTTTCTATTTTAGAGACTGATTAATGGTTTGAGGTGAACCCTCTGTATTCACTCTTATGAAGTCTTCTCTTTATGGTAGACTTAGATATTGATACATCTACTTCCTGGAGAGTGTTCTTCACTTGGGTGGATGTTGTGAAATGGTTTTTCTTCACCATGAACAGGACCTGTGATCATCCACCGCTGTTGTTTTCCATGGACAGCCATGCTTTTTTGAGATCCCAAGCTCACCAGCGCACTCTTTTTTTCTCAGAATGTACCAAACTGGTGATTTGGCTACTCCTAACATTTCCACCATCTCTCTGATGGATTCCTTCATTTTTCAGCCTAAGGATGGCCTGTTTCACTTCTATTGAGGGCTCCTTTGACCACATGCTTTGAGTTCACACCATCGGTTTCCAAATGCAAATGCCACGCCTGGAATCAACTCCAGACCTTTTACCTGCTTGCTTGCTTGCTTGATGATTGATTAATGAGAGAATAGCCCATGCAACCCATGAAATAGCTATCGAGTCAGTTGTTCAATTACTTTTGAGAACCTGAAATAAAGAGACTTTGGATAAAAGTGGTTGCAGTTCCTAAACCATAACTCCAATTTGGATATACTATACCTGTATCTTGAATATGCTTTGGTAAACAGCTAAAATAACAAAACTTGTATCACTCTTCCAATTCTTTTAGAAGGGAGTGTATCCTTTTGACCATTGAAACCACACACCCTTGTCAACCAGTGAAGCATTATTTCATTCATTCTTTAAGACAAACGTTAGTTGTCTCAAGGGTAACAGGTCAAGTCGGCCCTGACACAGTCGGTCCCCAAGTCGACTCCGGGATGCCCAACGGTGCATACGGAGAACCCCCACAAAACTGTTGGGAAAAAAAAAAACCTCTTCTCATTAGGCCACCTAGGCATCCACCCCACCTCAGCCAAACTTCTCAGGGGTGATAAAAGAGGGATGGTAGAGTGAATGGGGACTTATAAGCACTGAAACGAGTCATTCGGAAGAAGCCTGGTTAAACATGGGTTTAAAATGGTGCTATAAGTCTAATGTATTTTGACCAAAGCACGCCACAGATATTTCATTAAGACCTCTGGGGAGCTTGTAAACATGTGGAAAAAATGCTTCGTAAGTCCCCTTTAAAAAATATACAACTGTTGCTTCTAAGAAAGTATTTAATGTCTGTGGTCAATACAGCATGAAATAGCAAGCTTTTTGACTCAAATAAAAATATATGACAATAATTTGCTCTAGCTACAAACCTTGCAAATTGCAGATTTCAACCAAACCACATGAACCAATAATGTTCAGCAATCTTACTTTGGGATTTATTTTTTTTTTGTCAACAGACTAAAAAAATACATCTTGCAAAAATGATCTTCATCTTGAGCTTTATGGTGAAAATTAGAAAGCGTTGTACCACAAGACCATTTTGTTTTCAATTTTATATTTATGAGGGTCTGCTTTTTCTCCATCATCTGGCAGGACTTAGAGAAGAGGCTTTCTCAGCACATCCGTAAATCATGAAAGCAACTCAAAATAATTAAAACCAAGATATTGCTTAAATTATATACATTAGATCCAGATTTTGAGAAAACCCCCTCTTACCCCTCCAAGTGTCATCATTCTAACCATTTAATGCATGTTTTTCTTAGCTTAGTACACCCATTTACAGAACTCGGCCACTCTTCAATCTCTCAAACTGCATTTTTGTTGCAGAGTCTCTGATTAACATTTCCCGCTGGCTTCTAATTATTACAGCATGTATGCGATGTTTAATTTATGACATCACCTCTCAAAAGTCCACCAAATAGAGAGTTAAAGCAATACAGTGGGACAGAGGACTGCTGGGGCGGCGTGAGCCAAGACCAGGGCCTGCATGCCACATGTGAGACCAGGGCAGCGTGTATCTGAGCCCGCAGAGCCGAGTACAGTCAGCACAGAGGGAGCCAAGGTGTTCCTCAGCTGCCATCAGAGTCAATGGGGCCGTTCATATATGCAAGCGGTAAAACAAAAGAATAAAACAGTGTAAATCATGTGACATCAGCTCTTTTTTGGGTGGTGCTTTGTTCTGTTTGTGTGCCTTTACTGGCCCAATTTTGATACATTTTGGTGGAAAGGTGCTGCTGTAAGTGTGGTGGTCCTAAATACAACATGCTAAGAAGAACATGGCAGTGCAGTGGTCTGTCCAAGTGTCCACAGGTGTAACTTGAGAACAACAGGTGCCAGGACCACCAAACGTGGTACAGAGGTTCTCAATCTGTTTTTTTTTTTTTCCCCATCAAAAGTTCATAAATCAAGGTTACAGGGTCTCTTTGTATTTTTCACATTTGTGGTCATTATGTTATTAACATTAGTCCTACAATCACCAAACTGACCGCAGTGGGTGATGTGGAAGTGCTGTGGATCTGACCTATATAGATTTGGCATCAAAGATCAAGGTTACATACTGTAACTTCTTTTTGTACAGTTTTACATTTAGCAGCAGGCGGTATTACCACCAGGATCACCAAACTCCCTACAGGGATTGAACTTGGGATTCTCACCTGTAGTTTTTTTTTTTGGGGGGGGAGGGAGGTTAGAAGGCCCACCTCTGTTGCTTGGCAATGTGACATTAAATGTCAGCATTTCACAAAGGCTTATGAAAGCGAGTCGCAGTATTGCATAACATGTGTGTTGTTTAGCACTTACACATTCCAAATACCACTGCATGATCTCCAACAAACCTCCAAATCACACAAAATATATATGAGACAGCTTGAGATTAGTTGGAGAACGGCATTCTCCAGGGAGTTTCCAAAATGTCTCCAAACATTCTCACGGTTCTCATTTTCCTCTCCTGATTCGCAGGGTCTTGCACTCATCTTGAAGGAATTTTGAACATGTTAAAACATTTGTGCGACAGCTTTCTCTCAAAATAGTCTCAAAGTCATCTCAGGTGTCTCAAACCCATCTCGACCTCATCTCGAGTGTTCAGCAGCCATTGCAGGACTATCATGAGTGCAAAAAAATGCCTTAATTTACTTTTGTGCATATTGTGAGAATGTCCTGCAACACTTGCATGACATGTATGCAAACACCTGGAGAACTTTGGCTAAAACTTTGCTGGAAGTTTGTGCAACATTATTGCAACATTCGTGATTCCAAGTGAAAATTGTCGCAAATTCTCAAATTTGTCTCATTTTTTTTTTTTATCTCCAACTAGTTGTGTGCTGTCTCAGCCCAGTGAGATACTAACCTTACTCCAGTTATTATGTGGCTTATTTTATTATTAACCTACTGTATGTGCGCAGTGTGCCATGGCTATTGTTTGTTAGCCTGGATAGCATCATATAATGTAGTTATAGTGTTTGTTAACATCTGTTTTCAAACATTTACCCATTCCAAACATCAATTCATAGGCTCTAATAAATCTGTGAAACAAACCGAAACGCATGTCTTAGTCCTAGCGGTTATCTGTCTCCTTTTATTATTAATGTATGTGCATAGCGTTCATTGGTTATTGCTGTTAGCATTACTGCTAGCTTTCCTTCTTTTGACAGCTGCTTGTTGGCGACTTGGGAGGCCTCTGTCATCTCCCCCCTTTTTTTTTTTAGCCCACAAGTCCATCGAGGTTTCTTTCAGGCATCTGTTGCGCATGGGTCCCTAGGGAGTGGGAGCTAGCCCTCTGCGATACACCGAGGCCAGACCCAGCCTATACTGTACTTAATAACAATAATAATAATAATGGTTTGCATTTATATAGCGCCTTTCAAGACACCCAAAGTGCTTTACAATGAAAATCCATTATTCACTCACTCCACAGACAGATAATGGTAGCGGTAGGCTACACACTGTAGCCACAGCTGCTTTGGGGCAGACTGACGGAAATGTGGCTGCCAATCCATGCCAACAGCCTCTCTGGCCACTACCGAACATTTATGCACATTCATACCCAGTGTCATCGACACTGGAGGCAAGGAGGGTAAAATGTCTTGCCTAGGGACACAATGACAGGATGGCTGGGAAGAGCGGGATTCGAGCTGCCAACGTTCTGGTTATTGGACAACCCGCTCTACCTCCTGAGCCACTGCCGCCCACATTTCCCTCCTCCATTCCATTTTTGCTGAGCACCAAGCTGGATGGCAGGAAGTTCCACTTTTACTGTATATGGTCTTTGGCATGACCCGGCCGGGACTTGAACCCCGACCTCCCAGTTGTGGGACGGATGCTGTACCCCTAGGCCACCACTCCGGTGGGATCTAAGGAGCAGGAGCTGGTGAAAAGGTTAAAGCAGGCTTCTGCATCACAGTGAGCCCACTCTTGGAAGCTTTTCTGATGGGTGCTCGCAGGGCTATTTTCTGGTTTGGGGGCCCCATAGTGCATCAGTTTGGTACACAAAAAGAGATCAGACTTCCCATTTCCCACCAGCCCTTGCAAGGGGTGGGACATGATAAATGTTGGAAAATAAGCATCATCTCCTTAGCTAAGACTGTAAGTGTACTCTGTGTTACTGCTCACTCACCTGGGGCCCCTCTCAGTCACTGAGGGGCCTATAGCATGTACTTACACTGCCCTATGGAGGAAATGGCCATAGGTGTTTATTCTGCTCCAGTCATTGGAGGCTGCAAAGGAACCCTGGGAGACTTGCCAGCTGGGATGGGAGAAAGGCAACAGAAAACCACAAGGAGACACCCCACTGCTAATAGAGTTGTGGTCAGATGTGGAAGAGGATGTGGTGACGGCTGGTGTTAGAAGGTGTAGCCTAGCTTTGTTTTGTTCAAGAGTGGCATTCTAGAGGCACATCTAGTGGTGCATAAAAATCTGGAGTGCTCCTTTAGATGTTGGCATCTCCTTTTATTATTAACTTATGTGCGCAGCATCTACTGCCACTCTCTGAGTACTTTCTAGTTTACTTTTGGAACTTACTTAGCTTTGGATAACTCATATAAAAAGCCATTTATATCGATTTTAACATGTCAGGATGCCACAAATTTACAACAAAATCCCCATAGGAAGGAAGATCATTTTTTGAACTTTCAGTACAACCAGCAGAACACAAACTTGCCCACATCCACTGTTTTCACCTGAAGTCACCACCTCCTGTATTCAGCTACATGTGTTATCGTTTACACCAACATCTTGATGCTTGTTTTGCCAACTACAAATTGTTCTGGATGAAGTAAAAAGAAATGCTGATTGTGACACTTGAGCCTAATTAAGTCCAGTATGTTTCTTTAAGCCTTTAAGACTGACCGGTTTGTTTTAACAGGAAGGAGAACAACGGAAAGTATGAATGACACCACCATCTGTGTATTTAGCATACTGTTTAAGCATTTAATTCTTCTGATTTGATTCTGTTACAGCTCTATGCAGTGAAAATTTTTCCACAGCTCCTCTCATGGCTGAGACAGAGGTTACTGTATCCCTCTAAACATGGAGTTTGCCGGTGAGGGATTTGCTCTCAGTTGATAACAAACAGCTGGTTGGTTCGTGACAACGTGTCAAGTGTGTAAGTCTGTATTTATGGAACAGAGGAGATGTGTTTGAACATTGGAGCCTTAGAGTGGCTAATCCAGGGATGCGTAATCTGTGTCTATTGCCCATAATCAGTGGATCCCTGTGGCTCAGACAAAATAAAATAAAATGTTTTTTTAATTACCAGAACAACTGAAAATTTAAGAATATAGCCACAAGCAGTGATGGTCAGGTTCCAAGCAACTGTAGACTTCAAGGTTTTGTACTGATCAGCAACAAGGTGTGCTGCACCTTAGGTTTTAAATTGGATGGGAGAGGCATGTTATACTTCTGTTGTTCAGAAGAATAAGACTTTCCTGGGAAGATTCAAACTGGGCTCTCCATCATACCGGATGATCATCTTAACCACTACATCATACTGCAGCTTTGGTTCACACTGTAACTTTGACAAGATACAAAGGCTGATAGGCATGTCATAAAGAGGATTTTTGGCACATGACCAGAATTACATGAAATTTAGTGTGACTGAAGAATACCGCTGTGATTGTGAGTGTGACGCTTCATTTAGTTTGGATCTCTAAATCAGGAGATATCAAAAATAGGCCAAAGAAAAACTGAATAACTTCATTTGCCTAGACAATCAAAACAGACTAACATCTTCTGAGAATTTTAACAAATTTTCATTATCAGCATCTGTAGATGATTCATGCTTATTTTGAAGCACTTTGGATGAATGGCCTTGGAGGAGTTAATTTTTAACTTACACATTTTTGAAAATATGGAGAAAATTTCATTAGCATAAGACCAGTGGAGAAAGGTTGTGGAAGATTTCAGAGATTAAAATACGGACCTGCACGTTTTCTAGTCACAAGACCACTCAAAGCGGTTAATTCTGCAGCAGTCTATTGATTTCGATGATGACTGAGTTAAAGGTTCGGATGTGGAGCTTAAGCTTTGCAGGCTCTTGTGTGTGCTGTAAGACCTGCTTGGGATCAGTCATCTTCCCGCTTGAATGGAGACCCATTGACCGCGGTAAGCCAACCAGTTTGGTGAAGAGCGATCTTTCTTTATCCCACCCTTTTCTAGGGGCTTTCCTTACTGGGGCAGGCAGTGCTGTCTCTAAATAGAGCTGCCCAGACACCCACACAGCTGCCTTGATCCATTGCCGCTCTGTCAACAGACCACGACCATCTAGTGTAGGCCACCTGTGTGTAGAACTTATGCTAGTAGCTTCCAGCCTTTCAAGCCTGCCACCGTCACACTACCTCGATCGCCACAGGACTTGATATGATCACCACCTCCTTCACCTTCACTGGCCTTGGACAGTAATCTAGAGTGTCGGAGTTGTCCACCCACCAAACACTGTCTCTGGACTTCTACTTCTTGACTAGGGATACACCAGGGCATAACAGTCCTAGAAAGCTGTAGAGGTTGCCCCGCAGAAGTCGCTAACTGACCAGATGTCCCGTGCCAAATCCACTCCATAACAGTGATCACCAAGCGCCATAGGAGTACATTTTTTTTCTAGCAATATGCTCCCGCCTGCACTATCAATCCACTGCCCTGCTGCCAGCAGTTTTATCATACCCAGACAAGGGGGGCTGATGGGTACTAGGCCTTGCCCAAGGGCCACTCGAGACTATGCAAGACAGGGGAGTCCAACACCCTGAGGTAGCACACAGGTCTACCTGCATACCATGGGAGTAGACTTAGATAGTAGATAGCTAGCTAGCTAGATTGATGTACTTTATTGATCCCAAACTGGGAAATTACTAACTACTAATGCTTTACTAGTAACTACACTAATGTCTATTCTAAGGGCCTAATGGAGACAGATAACTAAGGAGAATTTAATGACATGCCTGTTTTTAGATTGTGGGAGGAAACTGGAGCCCCCAGAGTAACCCACAAAGCACAGGGAGAACTTGGAAACTCCACACAGAAAAGCCCCCACCACTGCCAGCCTGGCGATTGGAACCTGGAAGCTTCTGGCTGTGAGGCAACAGCACCAAACCCTGTACCACTATGCTAATGAAAGAATTTCAAACCCAGGCCCAGCCATCCTTGAGATATTCGCAAAAATGTATAACTGATTATACGTTTATTATTATATTATTATTATATTATAGTGCCACCTATGGACGCAGTGCCTTGATAAGGGGTCTCTTGGTAGTGCGGACAATTTCTGACCAGACTAAAATTTCATGTTTGGTGTGGTGTTGGTGTTGTCCCTGGGACATCGCTGGTCTTTCTTTCCCTCTTGTCTCTCTCTCGCCCTCCCCATCTCCAACCACTTCATATCCCTTCAAGTCCCTTCCCCATTCCCCCTGTCAGGTCCAGCATAAGTACGACAATTTAAATAAAGGATTAAAGGTTTATACAGCAAGAAGGGCATATAAATACTTTTTATAAACAATACATATATCAAATATGAGCAGAGCTCCTTTTGGCACAATAAATGTGTTTGGCACAACAAGCCAATCAGATACATATCTGTTGTGCTTGCAAAGCTGCTGGACAGGAAAGGTTTAAAAAATGTGTCTATTACTGGTTTTGCTTCGTGTGTACTTTTAGTGGGGAAGAAGTTTCCATAATGTTAGTTTTCCTTCTTGGATTACTGCTTGGAACTCTAAAAAGAGGGGAAACACTCTCCTATTAATAATGCTAATATGTTATTTTATATGTATTACTCAGCTGTTATGCCTTAAATTAAGGCCTAACTCAAGCAGCAGCTCTATGCAGAATTTTTGGCCAGCAATTGCTCAGAAAGCCTCTTTCCGGCTCCTGCTCTAATCTGATGTATTACTGTCATGCTGGCAGCTGCAGGAACACTCTCACCTGTGCACACGCTTCATAGACTCATGAAAATATTTATATGAGCTCAATTCCAGCTCAGAGGTCAGTAAAACTCTGTCTTCTGCACTCACTTCATCATGATCAAAAGAAACACAGAAGGGTGTAAACTGAGGGTTTGCTTTGTCTGGGTGGTGTCTTCAAACAGCCAACACCACTGTCGGTATTGGGGGTGGGGGGGTGGGGGTAAACCCTTTCAGCACAATTCCTGAACTGATACTATAATAGTATCTTTGTTTGTGTTTCGAAACATAAATATAATTTTGAGTTGTTGTAAAGAGTGCCATGAGAAGAAGCTTCAAATTTTAGGGGCCAAACCTGCAAATCTGTTGACTTTGCTGGAGTATGATTGATGGGTGGTGGGTCCTAACGTAACCACAGACACTTTTCTGTGGATTCTTTTTTCTGAATACTGGAAGTCAACAAGGTGGCATTACAGCAAGGACCGCCAGAGGCGATTCTTGAGTCTCTCGGGGCCCATCCAACCAGCGTTTAACCTCCAAATTTACTCGACACATATGGGAAATAAAATAAAATACACACACTGCATGCACGCAGCACACAATAACTTCCATCACTGCATCATAGTAATACATTATCCAAACTTCTTGCATATAAATTCTACAACTTAGCACTCTTAACTTGACATTTAAGATTGGCTGGACACAGCTTTCATTTGATAACTGAAGAAAAAGGATTGTCAGAGTTTGCTGTTTTTATTTTCAGCCTGGTAGCTGAGTAAACAAGACGAGTACCGGTGTCCTTACCGCAACACCCAGGTACTCAGCACAATCACACCAGGACCAGCAGAGGCAGGATACACTAAGCTGCTCTGAGCTAAATTAACTACTGTATTATTTGCACTACTTATCACTGTCTTTCTTTCTTTTCTTGGATAACTTAACTTCATTTCTGCTCTCACTTGTTTGTTTACATGTGTACGACACACACAGTACTTGCGAGAGTGAGAGATGGAGGGAGATGGAGGTAGGGGCCCTTTAGGAAGTTCTGTGCTGGCGCGGTGGAGGAGTGGTTAGCACTGCGGCAGCACAACAACTCACCCTTGGCCGGGGGATCCTGGGTTCGATCCCAGCCCCCGACCAACAGTGATCTGTGTGGAGTTTGCATGTTCTCCCCGTGTCTGCGTGGGTTTACTCCAGGATTTCTCCGGTTTCCTCCCACATGCCAAAAACATGCAAGTTAGGTTAATTGGCATCAAACTGGGGATTCTAAATTGTCCTTAGGTATGACTGTGAGAGTGAATGGTTGTCTGTCTCTCTGTGTTGGCCCTACGATGGACTGGCGATCTGTCCAGGGTGTACCCTGCTTCTCGCCCAAAGATGCTGGGATAGGCTCCAGCCCCCCCGCAACCCGAAAAGGATTAAGCGGAAGAAGATGAATGAATGAACGTGCTGGCCTACCACTGTGATTGCAAACTCTTCACATTGTCACTGCTGTAGTGATTCAAAGTTGGTCAGCCCTTGAGATCCCCTTCTGGCCTGGGGATCTGAGTATCTGCCTGCGTTGCCTGTAGGTGTTCTGATATTTTGGCATACCTATCAGAACAGCTTACCCTGGGTTATTGCACACAACAAGAATAGGCTGTACTGAGCGAAAGTCCATAATTTCAGCATACCGACAGACTTTGATACAGCTGACCGAAGGTAAGCAATTACATAATGTTAGTGATATTGTTGGAGTGTAACTGTTGCAGTCATGTGAAAAAAATTAGGACACCCCATTAAATATTCTGTTTTTCGCTGTGATTGCAAACACTCCACATTGTCACTGCTGTAGTGATTCAAAGTTGGTCAGCCCTCAGAGGACACCCTTCTGGCCTGGGGCCCCCAGCATTTGCCTGCCTTTCCTGCCAGCATGCAGCAACTGTGGCGACCGCTTCCACATACGGTATTTGCACTTGTTTGAGCACAAGTTGTTAGAGTACTACAGGTTTTTTTCCTTGCTATTCAACATCTTATTTGACAAACATGACATGGAAAACTGGAAGAAGGTGTGCAGTTCTTGGATGTTTCAACAGCAGTGGTTAACTCCACCCACCCATCCATCCATCCATCCATCCATAACTGATTATCCAAGGGTCATGGTCGCGGGGGCAGTAGTCTAAGTAGAGAAGTCCAGACTTCTGCCTGATCCACATAGCACCCATGAACTCAGCGATCCCTCCTTTAGTTGGTGAGCCAACTGAAAGGCTCATCTGGGTTGAGCCTAACCAAGTCCTAAAGGCCGAAACCCACTTACCAGGCACCTGTCGTTGAGCCTCTACCCCAGCCCTGGGTGAGCCACAGTAACCTCATAGTGGACGGGGTGCAGTGGATCCTTCAAAATTCTTATAGATTTACATTTTGACACCCCCCCCCCCCCATTTTCTCCCTCATTCTTTTTTTATTTTTATTTGTTATGGCCACCAGTTGCAGACTCCTGACACAAAAATAAAGGAGTAAATTCTCTGCAAAGTGCCCCTCTTTAGCCCTTTGCAGTTATGCGACAAGCCGCCTTCAGCAGCAAGAGAGGAGCACAGCAAATGAGTCCTGTTAAAACACAAGCCTATGATGATTACAGTGACCACTACAAGCAGGCGACAGGGCGGAGCTGGCTGCGGGGGTGGGGAAGGAGACTAAGGAGACAGGACTGGTTAATTTCTGAGACGGCAGGCGACAAGTTTGGGCACTTTAATTTCTTCTGCTTCACTTGAAGATTTTTTTAAAGGAGTATGAAGTCTCTTCATATGAGAAGTGAGATTTGAACAGACTGTGCACAGTAGGTTATACAGCGGGGGAAATAAGTATTGAACACATCAACATTTTTCTCATTAAACATATTTCTGATGGAGCCATTGGCCTGAGATTTTCACCAGATATCAGTAACAACCCAAGTAATCTATACATACAAAGGAATCAAGGCAGCTGTGTTAACTAAAGTTAAATTTAATAATTTGGAATGACACAGGGAATAAGTATTGAACACATGGTGAAATTCACTTATTCAGTAGAAATGCGGATTATGACGAATGACACTTTCATACCGGATTAAGACCCGGGTTAACAACGACTGCCACTGGTGCTGTTAACCAACAGGGTGACGGTGGAAATTAAGCTACTGAGGAGTTTATAGACAATATACAGTACATACAGTATATACTGTATGTACTGTATAAAGCTCCTTTCGGCAAAGTAAATCTGTTTGGCACAATAAGGGAAGCAGATTTCTGTTCTGTTCACCTAGCTGCTTGATAGGACAAGGGGGGGAAAAAAAAGGAAATTAAGCTATTGTTGGTTGAAGATTGAGGAGGAGGAGAGGGGGAAGGCATGTTAGGAGGGAGAGAGAGAAAAGGAAAGATAGAAGTGTGAAGGTGAGAATGGGGATTTTAAATGTAGGGACTATGACTGGTAAAGGCAGAGAGTTGGCTGATATGATGGAGAGAAGAATGGTAGATATACTGTGTGTTCAAGAAACCAGATGGAAGGGAAGCAAGGCTAGGAGCACTGGAGGTGGATTTAAACTGTTCTACCATGGTGTAGATAGGAAGAGAAATGGAGTAGGAGCAATCTTGAAGGAAGAGTATGTGAAGAGTGTTCAGGAGGGAAAGAGGGAGTCAGACAGAATCATGAGTTTGAAGCTAGAAGTCAAAGATGTGATGTTGAATGTTGTCAGTGCATATGCCCCACAAGTTGGATGTCAGGTAAAAGAGGAAGGGGAATTCTGGAGTTAGTTGGATGAAGTGGTAAAGTGTGTTCCCAGGGGGGAGAGAGTGGTGATTGGAGCGGACTTTAATGGACATGTAGGTGAAGGGAACAGGTGATGAAGAGATCCTGGGTAGGTATGGTCTTATGGAGAGAAATGTGGAAGGACAGGTGGTTGTGGATTTTGCTAAAAGGATGGAAATGGCTGTGGTGAACACATACTTCAAGAAGAGAAAGGAACATAGGGTGACTTACAAGAGTGGAGGAAGGTGCACACAAGTGGACTACATCTTATGCAGAAGGAAAAATCTGAAGGAGATAGGAGACTGCAAGGTGGTGATAGGGGAGAATGTCACTACAGCATTGGATGGTAGTCTGTAGGATGACTGTGGAAAGCAAGAAGAGGAAGAGAGTGAAGGCAGAGCTAAAGATGAAGTGGGGGGAGTTACAGGTAGAAGGTCACACAGAGTTCAGGAAGGAGTTGATACAAGCTCTGAGTGGTAGGGAAGAACTACCAGATGACTGGGAAAGTGCAACAAAAGTATTGAGAGAAATGGGTAGAAAGGTATGTGGTGTATCCAGTGGACAGAGGAAGAAAGACAAGGAGACTTGGTGGTGGAATGAGGAGGTACAGGAAAGGACAAGCAAATCCAGGCGCATGGCAAGGCAAAGAGAGAGGTGGCAAAGGCAAGGGAAAAGGCATATAGTGAGTTGTATGAAAAGCTGGACACTAAGAAAGGAGAAAAGGACTTGTATTGATTGGCTAGACAGAGAGATCGAGCTGGAAAGGATGTACTGTACAGCAGGTTAGGTTGATTAAGGACAGAAATTGCAGCGTACTAACAAATGACCAGAGTGTGTTGAGAAGGCGGAAGGAGTACTTTGAAGAGATGATGAATAAAGAAAATGGGAGGGGGGGATGGATGAAGGAAAGATAGTGATAGTGATGACATACCTGTCGAGGTATGGAGATGTTTAGGAGAGATGGCAGTGGACTTTTTAACCAGATTGTTTAACACAATCTTGGAGAGTGAGAGGGTGCCTGAGGAGTGGAGAAGAAGTGTTTTGGTACCGATTTTCAAGAACAAAGGTGATGCTCAGAGCTGTAGTAACTACAGAGGCATAAAGTTGATCAGCCACACTATGAAAATATGGGAAAGGGTTGTTGAAGCCAGGTTAAGAGGACATATGACAATCAATGAGCAGCAATACAGTTTCATGCCAAGAAAGAGTACTACAGTTGTATTGTTTGGTCTAAGAGCGCTGATAGAGAAGTACTGAGAAGGTCAGAAGGAGTTGCACTGTGTCTTTGTAGATCTAGAGAAAGCATATGATAGGGTGCCAAGAGAGGAAGTGTGGTACTGTATGAGAAAGTCACGAGTGGCAGAGAAGTATGTGAGGGTGATGGAGGACATGAATGAGGACAGCGAGGCAGTGGTTAAGTGTGCTGTAGGAGTGATGGGTGGATTCAAGGTGGGGTTACATCAGGGATCGTCTCTAAGCCCCTTCTTGTTTGCCATGGTGATGGACAGGCTGACAGATGAGGTCAGGCAGGAGTCTTCGTGGACCAAGATGTTTGCAGACGACATTGTGATCTGTAGTGAGAGTAGGGAGCAGGTGGAAGAGAACCTGGAGAGGTGGCGATTTGCTCTGGAGAGAAGAGAAATGAAAGTCAGTCGAAGCAAGACAGAATACATAAGTGTGAATGAGAGGGATGTGGGTGTAACGGTGAAGATGCAAGGAATAGAGGTACTGAAGGCATGAGTTTAAACACCTGGGGTCAACCGTCCAAACCAATGGAAAACGCACAAGAGAGGGGAAGAAGAGAATGCAGGCAAGGTGGAGTGGGTGGGGAGCTTAAGTGAAACTTTAAAGCAAGTAAAAACAGACACATGAGGCATTTGAGTGATTTCGCTCTTGATATGTCTTGTAAGTCAAGTTACTGACATGTTAACAAGAAAAAAACTTGATTTTTGGCAGAGTGTCACTTAAAGACCTGTGGGAACTGCCAGCATGTGGAAAAAGGTGCAGTGAATAGGACTTTTAACATAGTCTGGGTTTCAAAGTGCAAGCAGATGCTGTGCATTCATGGAGCAGCACAAGTTGGATCAGGCTTCGTATTGTTAAAACAGGAAGATCACAGTTTTGTTGAGCTCAGTGATCATGAGCAACACAAGAGTCTGCCAAAGGGCTTATGGTCTAAAATCATGTTTTCTCCTGTGGAACGTTTAGTGTCTGAGACCAACAATTCACTGTGCCGATGAGCTCTGATCCTTCCTGCTCGGGACTTGAGGCATGCTAACGCGAGATACAGGAGTCCGCACATGCATCATTGTCTTATCATGTTTGATTTAGTTAATCCCCACTGATTGATTCGTGCCTGGAATTACAATTTTGGGCCAGCGTCTTTTACGAGAGGAAATCTGTACTTACAAACTTTTTCCAAAACAGTCGGTGGAATCAGGTGAGCCGCGGATAGGTGAGACACCGGCGTTTTTCTTCTCTTGATGACAGACATTATAACAAGCGGGTTTGCTTTCTCTGTGGACTCCTCCACAGTTTCCTCACAGTGTGTTTTAGGAGGTTTGCCATAAATAAAAATCTGGTACGGAAGGAGTCACATATTGTGGAATGGAAAATATGGTGTCCTGCTGAGCGCCTCATGCCAGACAGACTTTTTAATAACGCAGAACATCAGCCTGCATCTGATCGAGAAGACTGGGTTTCATTTTCTGGTGCTGCCTTCAGGACAACTTTGACAATTAATAAAAAGAAGAAGAGCGTTTTATATGGTGTGTCTGGCTGAGTCTTGGCATTCTTTTAAAAGTGTCACATTTGTGTTTCATCTGAGTTTCATTTTTTTAAAAGAAATATCCTTGCTATTGTGATTTGAAAACAAAAAATTAATGTCATTCTCATTTGGTTTTTTTTTTTTTTTTTTTATCTTAGCATCCTTATTTCTACTTTTGCACTTCAAACATTTGCATTTCCAGCAGCTACCCAGCCAGCTTGTCCATGTGGGCCCCACCAGAGGTTAAGTCTGGGTTGTCCTGTGGGCCCCATCTGTGTTTACCCACATGGACTTTACCTATTTATCTATTTTCAACTTATTTTCTCATAAATTTGCTATTTTGCCATAAATTTGACTCATTTTCTTGAAAAGAAACTTGCTCATAAATTTGTCACCTTTTTTTTTACTGTAAACATGCAGCTTTTTTCATAAATCTGTGATTTTTTTTTTCTTGCAAATTTGCAGCTTTTTTCCTCATAAATGTGTTAGTTTTTCTTGTAAAATTGTGACTTTTTCTTGCAAATTTGCAAACTTTTTTCTTGCAATTTTGGAACTTTCTAATAAATTTGCCAATTTTTTTTTACTGTAATCCTGCAACTTTTTCCTCATAAATTTGTAGCTTTTTTTCCTTGTGAATTTTATATTTTCTTGTAAATTTGTGACTTTTTAACAGTAAACTTGCAATTTTTTCTCACAAATTTGTGACTTTTTTCTTGTAAATTTTCAATTTATTTACTCACATATTTGCTACTTTTTTGTTAATTTGCAGCTTTTTCTAATTTTCTTTCCTCATAAATTTGTGACTTTTTTCTTTTAAATTTGATATTTTTTCTTGTATGTTTGTAACCTTTTTCAAGTAATTTTAGCTTTTGGGGTTTTTTTTCCCCTAAATTTTCACCTTTTGTCTCATAAATCTGTGACTTTGTTCTCATAAATTTGGCCATGGCACAAGTGTGACTGAAACCTTCTCACCCACATTAAACCCTGTGGGGCCCAGTTGGGTTTACCTGTACCACAGGTAAAGTCCATAAACTCACATGGAACCCATAAGACAGCCCAGGTTTAACCGACAGTGGCGTCCACATGGTCATGCTGGTTGAGCAGTATATTTTAAGTAAATGCTCCTTTTATTTTTTCCTAGATTTCCAATTCAGAAATCATCCTACATGAAAAAAAAATTATTAAAAATAATCTCATCTATAGCTGCCAGGTGCCGCTCAGTGCCTGGATCCCCCCCTGACTTATCTGGTCTTTTGGCGGGCGTTATTTGTATTTTCGACTTCTATGTTCCTAAGGAGCTATGATTAAAGTAAAACCACAGAGTCAACTTTGTTCTGTATTTCAACTCTATTGCTGAAGAACAATGTTTTGACTTAGTTTCTGTGAAAGAATTGCTGCTTTTGAGTGAGATGACTGCAAATTTCTAAATTGTGTAATTCAGCTTGTGCAAAATATACGAGTTCTGGCAACTGTGCAGCTTTGAAATGCAGCTAAAACTTTGAATTAGAAGATTGTTTCATTTGAAAAAGAACTGTTTTCATTTAAACCATGTCAGTTCAGTATTTTATTGAATACAGTGTGGTGACCCAAACACTCTGCACAGACATTTCTCACACTCAGCAGGTCTGGAGGAAGCAGAGGACAATTCACATACAGAGAGCCCCTGGGGGCAACCAGAACAAGGGACTGTTGTTTATACATCCCCAGATGAGGAAGAAGACATCCGGGCGCCACTTGGTCACGCTAATAATAGTTATTGACTGATATACTGTATATATCACTATGCTAATGTGCCATGCATTCTCTCTGTCTGTATAACATGTATAAAAGAGCTTGCTATACATGCCTCAGCAGCACAGTAGCTCACTTAGCTACAAAGTGCGTCTCATTATGTTGGAGGAAATAAAACTTTGCACCCTTCCAGCTCGTCGCATCTCGTCTGATCATTTACCTCCACAACAGTATATTTAAATTCTAGATGGATAGCTGGTATGAAATGAGCCATTGGTTTGTGTAGTTTAAGTCTCTGAAACCTGTTTTAGCATTATAGACATCGCCATCTTGGCTTTTCAGAGCAAGTTGGTTGTGTCCTAACAAAAACTTGAACTACCTGACTACGAAAGCTCATGCCGCTGGGGCTGTCTGACCTGCCAGACTGAAGACCAGAGCTGACCACAGAGAACTACAGAGACTCAGAATATGAAGATGACCCACTGACCCTCTGAAGCGAGACATACAGTGGATATAAAAAGTCTACACACCCCTGTTCAAATGCCAGGTTTTTATGATGTAAAAAATGAGACCAAGATAAATCATTTCAAAACTTTTTCCACCGTTAATGTGACCTACAACCTGTACAACCCAAGTGAAAAACAAACTGAAATCTCTTAAGGGGAAAAATAAAAAACTTACAATAACCTGGTTGCATAAATTTGCACTCTCTTATAACTGGGGATCTGGCTGTGTTCAGAATTAACCAGTCACATTCAAACTCATGTTAAATGGGAGTCAGCACACACCTGCCACCATTTAAAGTGCCTCTGATTAACCCCAAATAAAGTTCAGCTGTTCTAGTAGGCTTTTCCTGACATTTTTGTAGCCACATCTTACAGCACAAGTCATGGTCAGCAGAGTGCTTCCAACGCATCAGAGGGATCTCATTGTTAAAAGGTATCAGTCAGGAGAAGGGTACAAAAGAATTTCCAAGGCATTAAATATACCATGGAACACAGAGAAGACAGTCATCATCAAGTGGAGAAAATATGGCACAGCAGTGACATTACCAAGAACTGGACGTCCCTCCAAAATTGATGAAAAGATGAGAAGAAAACGGGTCAGGGAGGTTGCCAAGAGGCTGACAGCAACACTGAAGGAGCTGCAGGAATTGCTGGCAAGTACTGGCTGTTTAGTACATGTGATAACAATCTCCCATCTTTTTCATACGTCTGGGATATGGGGTAGAGTGGCAAGATGCCTTATCTTACAAAGAAAAACATCCAAGTACATTTTACAAAAACACATTTGAAATCTCCCAAATGCGTGTGGGAAAATGTGTTATGGTCTGATGAAAGAAGGTTGAACTTTTTAGCCATAATTCCAAAAGGTATATTTTAGGACATGACCCTCTGACCTGGGACATACAGTGGCGTGAAAAAGTGTTTGCCCCCTTCCTGATTTCTCATTTTTTGTATGATTGTCACACTGAAATGTTTCAGATCATCAAACAAATTTAAATATTAAACAAAGATAACACAAGTAAACACAAAATGCAATTTTAAATGAAGGTGTTTATCATTAAGGGTAAAAAAAAATCCAAATGTACATAGTCCTGTGTGAAAAAGTGACCCCCCCCCCCCCCTCGTTAAAACATAAATTAACTGGTTTATCACATCTTTGGAAAGCTGAGTTCAATTTCTCTAGCCACACCCAGGCCTGATTACTGCCACACCTGTTCTCAATCAAGAAATCACTTAAATAGGACCTGCCAGATAAAGTGAAGTAGACTAAATGATCCTCCAAAGCTAGACATCAATGCTGCGATCCAAAGAAATTCAGGAACAAATGAGAAACGGTAATTGAGATCTATCAGTCTGGAAAAGGTTATAAAGCCATTTCTAAACCTTTGGGACTCCAGCGAACCACAGTGAGAGCCATTATCCACAAATAGCTAAAACATGGAACAGTGGTGAACCTTCCCAGGAGTGGCCAGCTGACCAAAATTACCCCAAGAGCACAGCAACAACTCATTAAAGAGGACACAACAATATCCCACAACAATATCCAATGAACTGCAGGCCTCACTTGTCTCAGTTAAGGTCAGCGTTCATGACTCCACCATAAGAAAGAGACTGGGCAAAAATGGCCTGCATGGCAGAGTTCCAAGACGAAAGCCACTGCTGAGCAAAAGGAACATAAAGGCTCGTCTTAGTTTTGCCAGAAAACATCTTGATGATCGCCAAGAATTTTGGGAAAAAACTTTGTGGACTGACGAGACAAAAGTTGAACTTTTTGGAAGGTGTGTGTCCCATTATAGCCGGCGCAAAAGTAACACAGCATTTCAGAAAAGGAACATCATACCAACAGTAAAATATGGTGGTGGTAATGTGATGGTCTGGCACTGTTTTGCTGCTTCAGGACCTGGAAGACTTCCTGTGATAAATGGAACCATGAATTCTGCTGTCTAACAAAAAATCTTGAAGGAGAATGTCTAGCCATCTATTTTTGACCTCAAGCTGAAGCACACTTGGGTTCTGCAGCAGGACAATGATCCAAAACACACCAGCAAGTCCACCTCTGAATGGCTTAAGAAAAACAAAATGAAGACTTTGGAGTGGCCTAGTCAAAGTCCTGACCTGAATTTGATTGAGATGCTATGGCATGACCTTAAAAAGATGGTTCATGCTCGAAAACCCTCCAGTGTGGCTGAATTACAACAATTCTGTAAAGATGAGTGGGCCAAAATTCCTCCACAGAGCTGAAAAAGACTCATTGTCAGTTATTGCAAACACTTGATTGCAGTTGTTGCTGTGTAGGGTGGCCCAACCAGTTATTAGGTTTAGGGGGCAATCACTTTTTCACAGAGGGCCATGTAGGTTTGGAATTTTTTCCCCTTTAATAAAAAACACTTTCACTGAAAAACTGCATTTTGTGTTTACTTGTTATCTTTGTCTAATATTTAAATTTGCTTGATGATCTGAAACATTTCAGTGTGACAAGCATACAAAAAAATGAGAAATCAGGAAGGGGGCAAACACTTTTTCACACCACTGTAAGTGGAGTGAGCAACTGACAAAATAGTCTCAATTTGCCAGGAGAAGTGTTTTGATTTCATATTGCTGTGGTTTCCAATTGCTGAGTTACAATAGATGTGTGTAATAAAGGAATGAGAATGCATATCCAGTCCAACAAAAAGTGTGGGGGTGGTTTGAACAGGATCACTTAAAGGTATCTCTTCTCAGACTACTGTAAATGAGTTGATGGTAAAGCCAGAATTTTCAAAGCAAACACAAGGATAAAGTCAATGTGTACAGTATAATTCGCACAAGTGTTGTGTGTGTGGAGAGTGACTCGATATCCAAGTCACCAGCACAAGTAAGGACACTTTAAAGGACAGTTAACCAACTTGTTCCCAACTTTAGGTGCTAAGGCTTCTCCCTACACTGCAATTTTCTGCCCCAGTTCTGAACCCCGGACTGTCATGCTGTGAGAAGAGAGTGCTAACCACTGACCCACTCTGCTGTATGTATGTTGGCTGTACAGATAATTAAGGTTAATTACTGTAATACTGCAAAGTAGATTCATGGGTGTATTCGTCAATCTAAAAATATTTTTTTTAGCTTCGATTTGACTGAGCTGTGACTCAGAGAAGGGTAGACATTACATTCCAACAGTCACAAGTAGATTAAGAGTTTGAATTTGTAGAGGACGGTGGCGAAGTGGTTTAGGGGCTTTTCTGTTTCCCCAGAACATCTAAATCTGGGGTCTGGAGCCACATGCAGCTTTTTTTTATGCCCCTATCCAGTATATATTTTTAGTGAATTTGACCAAAAAAATAGTAAGATGTCACAATTTTTTTTAGAAAAATGTAGTAAATTTATGAGAAAAAAGATTACAAAGACAAGTTATGAAAACGCTGCAAAACTTAAGAGATTATTATAATGCTTATAATTTCACTGCTTTGCTTTCATTTAAGACTCAAATATGTGGTATGATTGTTTTTCTAAAATTTCTTAAAATACAGGTGCATCTCAATAAATAAAAATGTCATTGAAAAGTTGATTTATTTCAGTAGTTCAATTCAAAAAATGAAACTCGTATAGATTCATTACACGCAGAGTAATATACAGTGGTGTGAAAAAAAAGTGTTTGCCCCCTTCCCGATTTCTCTTTTTTTTTTGTGTGTGTGTTTGTCACACTTAAATGTTTCAGATCATCAAACAAATTTAAATATTAGACAAAGATAACACAAGTAAACACAAAATGCAGTTTTTAAATGAAGGTGTTTATTATTAAGGGGAAAAAAATCCAAACTGTGTGAAAAAGTGATTGCCCCCTAAACCTAATAACGGGTTGGGCCACCCTTAGCAGCAACAACTGCAATCAAGCATTTGCGAAAAGTGGCAATGAGTCTTTTACAGCGCTGTGGAGGAATTTGGCCCACTCGTCTTTGCAGAATTGTTGTAATTCAGTCACATTGGAGGGTTTTCGAGCATGAACCGCCTTGAAAAGGTCATGCCACAGCATCTAAATCGGATTCAGGTCAGGACTTTGACTAGTCTACTCCAAAGTCTTCATTTTGTTTTTCTTAAGCCATTCAGAGGTGGACTTGCTGGTGTGTTTTGGAGCATTGTCCTGCTGCAGAACCCAAGTGCGCTTCAGCTTGAGGTCATGAACAGACAGCCGGACCTTTTCCTTCAGGATTTTTTGGTAGACAGCATTTTACTGTTGGTATGATGTTCCTTTTCTGAAATGCTGTTACTTTTCCGCCGGATGTAATGGGACACACACCTTCCAGAAAGTTCAACTTTTGTCTCGTCAGTCAACAGAGTATTTTCCCAAAAGTCTTTGGGATCATCGAGATATTTCCTGGCAAAACTGAGACGAGCCTTTATGTTCTTTTTGCAAAGCGATGGTTTTCATCTTGGAACTCTGCCACGGAGGCCATTTTTGCCCAGTCTCTTTCTTATGGTGGAGTCATGAACACTGACCTTAACTGAGGCAAGTGAGGCCTGCAGTTCTTTGGATGTTGTTGTGGGGTCTTTTGTGACCTCTTGGCTGTGCTCTTGGGGTAATTTTGGTTGGCCAGCCACTCCTGGGAAGGTTCACCACTGTTCCATGTTTTCGCCATTTGTGGATAATGGCTCTCACTGGTTCACTGGAGTCCCAAAGCTTTAGAAATGGCTTGATAACGTTTTCCAGACTGATAGATCTCAATTACTTTGTTTCTCATTTGTTCCTGAATTTCTTTGGATTGCAGCATCATGTCTAGCTTTTGAGGATCTTTTGGTCTACTTCACTTTATCAGGCAGGTCCTATTTAAGTGATTTCTTGATTGAGAACAGGTGTGGCAGTAACCAGGCCTGGGTGTGTCATATTGACTGGACAAGCAACTTGAGTGCAAAGTGCAATCACCAAGACAACACACAGAGAATGTTTGACCTTTTATTAGAATTTTCAAAACCGCACACTTGAGGAAAAAGTTAGTCACTTGCCAGATAAGCAGGAACCCTGCGGAGGATAGACGAGACTGATTAGGGAGGAATGGAGAAATTATGGAAATCCAATTATACCACTTACGTGGGAGGTGAAGAGAGATCAGCACAGAACCCAGCGAAGTTGAAGAACCAGCAGGTAAGAACTGCCGGTGGGTATGGTTTGTGGGGTCTGACCGGGTGGAGAGGATGAGCAGGGTAGAGGTGGAGCAACAGGCTGGCGAGCGCACCAAATCCCCTGAAGACGCACCGCTACATTTGCAGCAACCTGGAAGAAGATGGGTGTAAGACAAGGTCATAAATAACACAACCGCTTACTAAGAGAGCTGTCTGCTGGAGCAGTATACCCAAACGAGCCAGCGCTGAATCACTGAAGAGCGCTTCCTTATAAACGCTGGCCCAGCAGGAATCAGCAGGTGCATCTGATGAGGAGACCGGTGAGCAGGAAGGAGGGGGCGAGCGCTTGCCAGCACATGACAGTGCCCTCCCCCCCCCTCAAGGAACGCATCCTGGCGGTTGCCCAGGCTTCTCCGGGTGGGCTCCATGGTAAGCTCAGACCATACCCTTGTCATGGAATCCAGACCAAGGGACCCATGACCGATACTCTGGGCCATAGCCCTCCCAGTCAACCAGGTACTGGAGCCCCCGGCCCCGACAACGAACATCCAGGCTCTCCTTGACGGTGTGAGTGATGTGCCCGTCAAAGACCCAGGGAGGAGGAGGCGACTTTGGTGGAGGGCAGAGAGAGCTGGAGGAGAGAGGCTTGACCTTTGAGACGTGGAAAGTAGGGGTGCGTGCAGAGCGCCCGTGGAAGCTGGAGCCGGACAGCAGAGTCGTCAATGTTGCTGGTGACGGGGAAGGGACCCACGAACCGGGGAGCAAGCTTCTGGGACTCAGCCTTGAGTGGGACCTGATCCATGGCCACCCAGACCTGCTGTCGAGCCTTGTAGTCCCGGCGCCGGGACCCTCTTGAGGTCAGCATAGTGCTGATTACGCTCCGTGGAGCGGCGCAGAGCCACTCTGGTGGATCTCCAGGCCCGGCGGCAGCGATGAAAATGGGCCCCCATGGACGGCACCGCAACTTCTCTCTCCACCATAGAGAGCAGGAGGGGGTTGTAGCCCACGGACGCCTCAAACAGTGATCGGCCCATGGCAGAAGAGACCATGGAATTTAGCGAATATTCCACCCAGGTCAGATGGGAGCTCCAAGAAGCGGGGTCATTGACTGCCACACAACGAAGGGTGGCCTCCAGGGACTGGTTGGCACGCTCCGCCTGCCTATTGCTCTATGGATGATAGCCGGAGGTGAGGCTGACAGTGGTGCCGAGGCAGTGGCAGAATGACTTCCAAACTTGTGAGATGAACTGAGGACCTCGGTCAGACACAATGTCCGTAGGAATTCCATGCAGCCTGATGACATGGTAGGATAACAATTCTGCCGTCTTGGAGGTGGATGGCAGCTTGGGGAGGGGAACCAGATGTACAGCCTTCGAGAATCTGTCCACAATGGTCAAAATCACCGTATTACCGTGGGAAGGGGGAAGACCAGTGACAAAGTCCATGGCGATGTGGGACCAAGGCTGACTGGGGATGGGGAGGGGGTGAAGAAGGCCAGCAGGAAGGGTAGAGGAGGATTTATTCCGGGCACATGTCTGGCAGGCCTTCACATACTCCTGCACGTCCCGCCGCAACGTGGGCCACCAAAACGCTCGCCGAATGAGGTCAACAGTATGTACCACCCCCGGGTGGCAGGTGAAACGTCCAGTGTGCCCCCACTGAATAACTTCGCTGCGGAGGGCGGCAGGGACGTACAGGTGGTTAGGGGGACATCCCGCTGGTTTGGGCTCTGAGGACTGGGCTTGGCGGACTCTACTCTTGATCTCCCAAGTAAGGGTTCCCAGGATGCACGATGGCGGAAGACTGGGCTGGGAGCGGGAAGGGAGGTCAGTCAAGTCCTGACTGAACTGCCTGGAGACAGCATCAGGCTTCCCGTTACGGGAGCCGGGCCTATAGGTGACAGTGAAGTTAAAACGCTGGAAAAATAGGGCCCAACGAGCCTGCCTAGGATTAAGCCGGCAGGCCGACCACAGATACTCCAAGTTCTTGTGGTCAGTCCACACGACTACCGGGTGAACGGCTCCCTCCAGCCAGTGTCTCCATTCCTCAAATGCCAACTTAATGGCCAACAGCTTGTGATCCCCAACATCGTAATTCCTCTCGGCTGGGGTGAGCCACCAAGAGAAATATGCACATGGGCGAAGCTTCAAGTCCGGGGGAGAGCACTGGGACAAAACGGCGCCCACCCCTGTTTCTGAAGCGTCCACCTCCAGGGTGAATTGGAGCTGAGGGTCGACCTGAGCCAAGATGGATTTGTCGGCAAACAGGCCCTTTAATTTGGTAAAGGCCTGCTCAGCTGCCTCGGTCCATAAAAACGGTACCTTAACAGAGGTCAGCTGTGTTAAAGGCTGTGCTATCCCATTATAGTTTCGGATAAACCTGCGATAGAAATTCACAAACCCCAAGAAGCATTGCAGCTCCTTGCGGGAGTGGGGTGTTGGCCAATCCAGCACAGCCTTCACCTTGGCTGGGTCAGCCCTCAGCTCTCCCTCTGCTACAATAAAGCCAAGGAAAGAAGTGGAAGTTGTGGAAAATTCACACTTCTCAGCCTTGAAGTAAAGCTGGTTCTCTAAGAGCCGCTGTAGCACGGCTCTAACATGAGTCTCGTGCTCCTCTGGCATGCGAGAAAAAATCAGGATGTCGTCTAAATAGACGAAAACAAATCAATTAAGCAAATCGCGAAGGACGTCGTTAATTAAATGCTGGAAAACAGCGGGGGCGTTAGTTAATCCAAAAGACATAACCAAGTACTCAGATTGCTCCAAGTGTGTTTTAAACGCTGTTTTCCACTTGTCCCCCTCGCATATTCTGACTAGATGGTATGCATTACATAGGTCAAGCTTGGCGAATGCATGCGAACGCTGCAGGAGCTCAAAAGTGGAGTTCATCGGGAGCAGAGGGTATTTATCTTTGACTGTGATGACGTTAAGTTCCCGGTAGTCAATGCACGGACGCAAAGACCCGTCCTTCTTGCCCACAAAGAAAAGCCCTGCCCCAAAGGGAGCTGAGGATGGCCGAATGAGGCCGGTGTTCAACGAATCCTTAATGTACCTCTCCATCGCCTCCCTCTCAGGCCCAGAAATATGATAGAGCTTGCTGGACGGCAGCCTCGCACCCGGAAAGGGGTTGAGGGCACAGTCATACAAGCGATGCGGAGGAAGCGCTAACACTCGTGACTTGCTAAAGACCTCCCCAAGGTCATGATAGACCTTGGGCACAAGACTGAGGTCCGGCGGCTCAACCTGAGGATAGGAGACAGGGAGGGATGGTGAACACTCGGCTGAATTTAGACACGTAGCCAAACAATTAGGGCTCCAGGAGGTGATGGAATTTTGTGCCCAATTAATAATTGGATTATGCCTCCAGAGCCACGGATAACCTAGTACCACTGCATGAGAGGCCCATGGAAACACGTAAAAGGTCAGCCTCTCCCTGTGGTTACCGGACAACAGAACGGATAATTGCACCATGCAATGGGTAACGGATGCCACTGTCTCGCCAGAAAGGGTTTGCACGGAACGGGGAGTTGGCAGTTTAACCGTTGGAATCCCCATCTTGTGCACCAGCTTAGAGGAGATGAAATTACCCTCTGCCCCAGAATCAATTAGGGCGGAGACCCTCCTCTCGACCCCCGGTAGCTGAACCAGGGCTGAAATAGAAAAATTACCGGGGGGATCAGATTGAGTCCCGCCCGCCAGACCCCCATGGTAACTGATGGGACGATTCTTGGTGGCATGTGTCCAACTTATGCTTCAGCGAACCATAGTAGGCACACACCCCGATCCGCCGCCGCTGCCCAACCTCTGCCTGTGGAAGGTGAGCGGAGCTGAGCTTCATAGGCTTGGGGGCGGAGTCGGACTCACCTAGGTCAGTAGGCGCCGGGAGTGTGCGTGTGGCGAGTGGGCGAGAGGAGGCACCGCACTCCCGAGCGCGTTCGCGGTACCAATTATCCAGCCCGGCCGCCTGATCTATCAGACTGTCCAAGGTGGCAGGAACGATATAAACTGCCAGGTCGTCGCAGAGCCAAGGATAAAGTCCGTGGAGGAACACGCTGCACAGTGCAACCTCGTTCAACCCCGAATCTGCTGCCTCAACCCGAAACTCCACCGAGAAGTTGGTCACAGACCGGCTGCCCTGGCGGAACGACATCAGGTGACTCATAATATTCCCTTCACTCTCAGAACGGTCAAAGGTGCGGGAAAACTCGGACACAACTTGGTCAAACGTGAGTGGCGAACCTCTCCATCGATTACAGCCCGCACCCAACTAAGAGCGAGGCCCCGAAGCAGAAGAGTAAACTGGTGGATTTTGGAAATGTCATCCAGGAACTCCTCCTTCACCTGCTCGAAATAAAGCCGAATCTGACACAAAAAGTCTTTGCATTTCCCCACCTCCCCCGCATACGAAGCAGGTGTGGAAATGGAAAGGGATCGGCGAATGACAGTTGATGGTGGATGAGCAGGTGGAGGTGAAGCGGCCGGGACAGCCACATGGCCCAATTGATCAGTAATGACACTCAGCTGCTGCGTAATTGCCTGCAGCAGCTGAGTGTGTTCAGCCACCTGCCTCTCTGTAGCGTTGAGGCGGAGGAGCGCGGAGTGCTTAGTTGATGATGTACCTGCCAGGTTGTGGCCCTGGCTGGCTCGTTCTGTCATATTGAATGGACAAGCAACCTGAGTGCAAAGTGCAATCACCAAGACAACACACAGAGACATTTGACCTTTTATTAGAATTTTCAAAACTGCACACTTGAGGAAAAAGTCAGTCACTCGCCAGATAAGCAGGAGCCCTGCGGAGGATAGACGAAACTGATTAGGGAGGAATGGAGAAATTATGGAAATCCAATTAAACCACTTACGTGGGAGGTGAAGAGAGACCAGCACAGAACCCAGCGAAGGAGAAGAACCAGCAGGTAAGAACTGCCGGTGGGTATGGTTTGTGGGGTCTGACCGGGTGGAGAGGATGAGCAGGGTAGAGGTGGAGCAACAGGCTGGCAAGCGCACCAAATCCCCTGAAGACGCACCGCTACGTTTGCAGCAACCTGGAAGAAGATGGGTGTAAGACAAGGTCATAAATAACACAACCGCTTACTAAGAGAGCTGTCTGCTGGAGCAGTATACCCAAACGAGCCAGCGTTGAATCACTGAAGAGCGCTGCCTTATAAACGCTGGCCCAGCAGGAATCAGCAGATGCATCTGATGAGGACCCTGGTGAGCAGGATGGAGGGGGCAAGTATTCGCCAGCGCATGATAAGGTGTGGCTAGAGAAACTGAACTTGGCTTTCCAAAGATGTGATAAACCGGGGTTAATTTATGTTTTAACGGGGGGGGGGTCACTTTTTCACACAGGGCCATGTAGGTTTGGATTTTTTTTTTACCCTTAATAATAAACACATTCATTTAAAAAACTGCATTTTGTTATCTTTGTCTAATATTAAAATTTGTTTGATGATCTTTAACATTTAAGTGTGACAAACGGACAAAAAAATGAGAAATCAGGAAGGGGGCAAACACATTTTCACATCACTGCATTTCAACCATTTCTTTTAATTTTGATGGTGATGGCTTATAGCTCATGAAAACCCAAATTCAGTTTCTCAAAAAATTAGGATATTACATAAAATTCATTTAAAAAAAAAACTGATTTTTAATACAAATGTTGGCCAACTGAAAAGTATGTCCATGTATACACGCAATACTTGGTCAGGGCTCCTTTTGCATGAATTTCTACATCAATGCAGCGTAGCATGGAGGTGATCAGCCTGTGGTACTGCTGAGGTTTTATGGAGGCCCAGGTTGCTTTGATAGCGGCCTTCAGCTCGTCTGCATTGTTGGGTCTGGTGCTACTCATTTTCCTCTTGGCAATACTCCAAAGATTCTCAGTGGGGTTTAGGACAGGAGAGTTTGCTGGCCAATCAAGCACAGTGATGCCATGGTCATTAAACCAGGCTTTGGTACTTTTGGAAATGTGGGCAGGTGCCAAGTCCTGCTGGAAAATGAAATCAGCATCTCCATAAAGCTTGTCAGAGGGAAGCATGTATCATCCATCCATCTTCTACCGCTTTTCTGGAAGTATGGGTTGTGGAGGCAGCAGTTCAAGCAGAGAAGCCCAGACTTCCCTCTCCCCAGCCACCTGCTCCAGCTCTTCAGAGGGGATACCAAGGCATTCCCAGACCAGCTGAGAGACATAGTCTCTCCAGCAAATCCTGGGTCTGCCCCAGGGTCTCCTCCCATGGGACTCCCAGTGGGATGTGCCCAAAACACCTCAAGAGGGAGGCGTCCAGGAGCAACCTGATCAGACACCCAAACCACCTCAACTGGCTCCTTTCAATGTGGAGGAGCAGCGGTTCTACTCTGAGCCTCTCCTGGGTTACTAAGCTCCTCACCCTATCTCTAAGGGTGAGTCCAGCAATCCTATGGAGAAAGCTCATTTCAGCCTCTTGTATCCGTGATCTCATTCTTTTGGTCATTACCCAAAGCTCATGACCATAGGTGAGGGTAGGAATGTAGATTGACTTGTAAATCAACAGCTTGCCTTGGAGCTCAGCTCCCTCTTCACCACGACAGACCGGTACAACGTCTGCATCACTGCAGATGCTGCTCCGATCCATCTGTCAATCTCACTCCATTCTCCCTTCACTCGTGAATAAGACCCTGAGATACTTAAACTCCTCCACTTGGGGCAGGAGCTTGTCCCCAACCTGAAGAGGACAATCCACCTTTTTTCCGGCTAGGACCATGGACTCGGACTTGGAGGTGCTGATTCTCATCCCAGTCGCTTCACACTCGGCACCAAACCATCCCAGTAAGACCTGTAGGTCATTGCTGGATGAAGTCAACAGGACAACATCATCTGCAAATGGCAGAGATGAGATCCTGTGGTCACCAAGCATGACACCCTCCATTCCTTGGCTGCGCCTAGAAATCCTGTCCATAGAAATTATGAACAGGATTGGTGACAAAGGGCAGCCCTGGTGGAGTCCAACTCTCACTGAGAATGAGTCCGACCAAGTGTTGGCAATACAAACCAAACTTTCACAACAGTCATATAGAGAGAGACCAGATAGCTCATAACAACAAGCCCGATACCCCATACTCCCAAAGCACCCCCCACAAAAACCACAAGTTTTTTCTTGAGTACCTCAAGGCTCTACAACATCCAGGGCTTTGAGGCACTCAGTGCGAATCTTGTCTACCCCTG
The DNA here is from genome assembly GCA_020510985.1 of Pholidichthys leucotaenia. NCBI lineage: Eukaryota > Metazoa > Chordata > Actinopteri > Cichliformes > Pholidichthyidae > Pholidichthys > Pholidichthys leucotaenia. Next base: position 30,319,454 of record CM035850.1, read on the forward strand.
AGGCCTGGCCACTGAAGAGGTTTTTTTTTTAACCACTTCTGCGACCTCAGCCCATGCGATGGGTGAGTTGTCCCCTTCGCCCACAAGCCCTGCTTCCTCTGTGGAACGTGTGTCAATGGGATTGAGGAGATCCTCGAAGTATTCCTTCCACCACCTGATGATGTCCCCAGCTGAAGTCAGCAGTGCCCCATCCGCAGCTGCTTCCCCCTCCTGTGCCGCCAGACAGTTTGCCAGAATCTCTTTGAGGCCAACTGAAGGTCTTGTTCGATGACCTCACCGAACTCCTCCCACACCCGAGTTTTTGCTTCAGCAACCACCCGAGCTGCACTCCGCTTGGCCTGCCAGTAAATTGCAAATTTACAATAAAAGCAATGCAAATTTATATAAAAAAAAAAAGTTTTAAATGTACAGTGATCCCTCGCTACTTCGCGCTTCACCTTTCGTGCCCTCAGTGCATCGCGGATTTTTCAAAAATATTCATCAAAAATTCAAAATTGAGAAATAATGGGCGGGCGCTAGCAGAAGGCAGGGAGACTACATTAGACCATCAGGTATCAACACTGAGAGCCCCACCTCTCTGTTCGCTGTTCTCGTGTTGGCTCGGCAATCTCGCAAGCTGATTGGCCGAGACGTTTCACCCAGCTTCTGTCCCTGCCGAGCGCCAATGCATCGAAGGAAGACCGCATTCATTGCTCTTTATCGCTCGTGTTCCTTAGTCAAGCCGCGTGGAACTTTTTGCTGTTCTCTTGTGCCATTTTGTGCGAAATAGTCTTCCCGTCGAGCCACTACGGCGCCTCCCGCTTCTCCAGCTCTATTGGAAGCTGCCCTCGACGATCCTGCGCTTCTAGCACCTGACGATGAGGCGTCACCTGAGGAGCAGTAAAGCTCTCATTAACCTGTGCAGTAAATCATTTTCATCTTGAGTTACATATCTTGTTATAAGAATAAGAGTTCTAAAAACATATTTATGTACACTTTATTTACATCTACGTATGTATGTACACTTACACACACACACACACACACACACACACACACACACACACACACGTATCACACGAGAGAGAGAGTGAGAGAATGAACGTACGTATTATTTATGGGTGACGTCATTAGGGGTGACGCTACTTCGCGGTTTTTCACTTTTCGCGGTCGGTTCTGGAACCCATTAACCGCGATAAGTGAGGGATCACTGTACGAGGGAAAAAATGGCAAATTTAAAAGAAAAAAGGTCCAAAATTTTAAAGAAAAAAGCCACAAATTTACAAGTAAAAAGCTACAAACTTATGAGAAAAAAAGTTGCAAATTTACAATGAAAACACTGCAAATTTATGAAAAAAAGCTTTAAGTTGCAGATTTAAAAGAAAAAGTGGCAAATTTACTAGAAAAAAAGTTGCAAATTTATGATAAAAAGGCATCTGATCAGGATGCCTCCTGGACAGCTCCCACTTGAGGTGTTTCGGGTACGTCCCACTGGGAGGAAACCCCGGGGCAGACCCAGGACTCGCTGGATAGACTACGTCTCCCAGCTGGTCTGGGAACGCCTCGGAATCCTCTCTGAAGAGCTGGAGCAGGTCACTGGGGAGAGGGAAGTCTGGGCTTCTCTTCTTGAACTGCTGCTTCTGTGACTTGGACCTCCAGAAAAGCGATAGAAGATGGATGGATGGTTGAATTTAAAAGAAGAAAGTTGGAGATTTTAAAAAAAGTTGCAAATTTACCACAAAAAAGTTGCAAATTTATCAGAAAAAGGTTGGTGGCGGAGTGGTTAGCACTGCAGCAGCACAGCAACTCACCCTTGGCCGGGGAATCCCGGGTTCGATCCCAGCCCCCGACCAACAGTGATCTGTGTGGAGTTTGCATGTTCTCCCCGTGTCTGCGTGGGTTTACTCCGGGATTCTTCCGGTTTCCTCCCACATGGCAAAAACATGCAAGTTAGGTTAATTAGCATCAAACTGGGGATTCTAAATTGTCCTTAGGTTTGATGCTGAGAGTGAATGGTTGGTTGTCTGTCTCTCTGCGATGGACTGGCACTGGCAATCTGTCCAGGGTGGACCTACCTCTCGCCCAAAGATGCTGGGATAGGCTCCAGCCCCCCCCCCCCCCCCCCCACCGTGACCCAAAAGGATTAAGTGGAAGAAGATGGATGGATGGTTTTAAATTTATGAGAAAAAAAAAGCAAATTTACTAGAAAAAGTTGCAAATTTGTGAGGAAAAAGTTCCAGATTTAAAAGTGGAATAGAAATTGTATGTTGTTTTAAAAAAAAAAAAAAAAAAAAAAAAAAAAAAAAAGCATTCCTTTGTCCAACATAGAATTTCTATTCCACCATCCTTAGGCTTTTTTTTTTTTTTTTTTTTTATAAAAGTAGGTTAACTACTTGAATTTTTATAGTGCTGATTACTATGTTCTAACAACCAACCTCTGTATGTGACTTTGGCCTAGCAGGACCTGATTTAGTACTGCATAAATCCTGACTTCAGTAGTGTTGTATCTGGGCTAAGTTTGAACTTTTTAACAGCTGGTGCACTCTGCTCTTAATGTGTGTTTACTGAGGTAACTGTCAAGCAAAGACGTGGAATTTCTCAGCTGGTGTCAGCAACAGTCTCGCCATTCCTAGGTGTTGCTTTAACAGCAGAGGACAGTTTAAAAAAAGAAAAGAAAAGGTGGAATTACACTGGTGTTTTTAAAAAAAAAAAAAAAAAAAAAAAAAAAGCATAAGTAGGGACAATCAGGGCCGTTTCTAGCATTTTTGGGGCCCTGTGGGTGGACATTTCATTCCACTGTTGAGGGGCAAAATAAACAGAACATTTTCTCAAGAGTAACAATTGAGGGTGACACTATAGAGGGGTGCTATGTTAGGGGCCCCTGAATTTGTACTAGAGAAGAGTTTAAACCCTTAAAAACGAAAACGTTTTAAAATTTGAGCCGTTATCTAGATAAACAAAGAAAATTTAATCAACTGCACAGAATAAATTTAATCCAGCATCCATATGAATCTTGCAAATTTAGGAAAAAAGTCACAAATTTACAAGAAAAAGGTTGTAGATTTATGACAAAAGTAGTGAGTTCATGAAGAAAAAATAGGAAACTTGTGATTAAAAAAAGGTGTAAATTTACAGGAAAAATTGCAGTTTTAAAAAAGCCGCAAATTTACAAGAAAAAAATTAAAACATTTCTGAGAAGTTTTAAATTTATGAGAAAAACGTTGCACAAGTACAATAAAAACACTGCAAATTTATGAAAAAAAGTTTTAAATGTATGAGGAATAAAAGTTGCAAATTTACTTGAAAAAAGTTGCAACTTTATGATGAAAAGTTGCAGATTTAAATGGAAAGAGTTGTGAATTTACAAGAAAAATTTGGATTTCAAAAAAGGTTGCAAATTTACTAAAAATAACAGTGCCAGTTTATTTAAAAATGCAAATTTATGATAAAAGTTGCAGATTTAAAAGAAAAAAATTGCAAATTTACTTGACAAAAGCTGCAAATTTATGAGAGAAAAGTTGTACATTTTAAAGAAAAAAAGCTTTCAATGTATGAGGGGAAAACTGCAAATTTACAAGGAAAAAAGTTGCTAATTTAATTTTAAAAAGTTGCAGTTTTTCAAGAAAAAGTTGCAGATTTAAAAGAGAAAGTTACAAATTTACTAGAAAAAAGCTGCAAATTTATGATAAAAAGTTGCAGATTTAAAAGAAAAGTTGCTGATTTAAAAGAAACAAAGTTGCCAATTTACCAGAAGAAAGTTGCAAATTTATGAGAAAAAAGTTGTAAATTTATGATAACACTGTAAATTTATTTAAAAAAAGTTTCAAATTTATGAGGAAAAAATGGCAAATATACAAGAAAAAAGTTACAAATTTACTAGAAAAAAAGTTGCAAATTTATGACAAAAGTATTAAATTTATGAGAAAAATTGCAAATTTCCAATAAAAACACTGCAAATTTATGAAAAGTTTTAAATGTGTAAGAAAAAATCCAAATTGACATGAAAAAAGTTAGAGAATTAAAGGAAAAAGGTTACAAATTTATGAGAAAAAATTGCCGATTTAGAAGAAAACAGAAGCGAATTTGCAAGAAAATAGTTGTAGATTTAACATTACAAAAAAGTTGTCAGTTTACAAGAAAAAAGTTGCAGATTTAAACTTGGTGCTTCAGATACATTTTATTCTGTTATGTAACATGATATAAAAAGGTTTATGATGAATTGGGGGGACAATTCTCTTTTTTTCTCCAGGTTGGGGGGGCATGTCCCCCCACCCCCCTTGATTTACACCTATGGCCCGATGCAAAATTGTGTTTTTATAGCATTTGCGAACTCTGCTTTATATGCAGAAACTCCCTCTGATGACAATAGAAGGAAGGCAATCTAAAAAATCAACCAGTGCACAAAACCACAGTTTTCTGTCTGAGGCAGCACACTGTCTTTTGAGTTAAACTCAGCAAGAATACCCTTCAGCCTTCAGCCTTTACTTAAATCAACATGACTTTGGTTAGAAGACAAATTAAGCAAGCGAGTGACTTTGTGAGCTCTGAGATGTTGGTGTAGGCTGTAAACCCACCCTAAATACAGGGCATGAGCCTTAATTTGACCCTCCTGACCACGTAGCTGTTGCAGTATATGGCTGAGTGGTCAGTTTAGACAAGCTACTTCGTTCTGGATGTAATCTGTGGCGATCCGGGTTACCTGAGGTAAACTGCTGCAGTATCAGGAAGCATCTGAATGAGGCTTTGTGGCTATTCTCACTTCTTTAAGTCTGAAATATTTCTACAGTGAATTGTCAGTGAAACACCCGCATACAGTGGTGTGAAAAAGTGTTTGCCCCCTTCCTGATTTCTCATTTTTTTGTATGTTTGTCACACTTAAATGTTTCAGATCATCGAACAAATTTAAATATCGGACAAAGCTAACACAAGGAAACACAAAAAGCAGTGAACACACTTTAACTTCAGTCAGACCAGAGAGTCCTGATTGGCTCAAGACCACAGACGTACCAGCAGCTGTTTATAGCTACACCACCAAAAATGCTCCATCTAAACTCGCCTTTTTTCAGGGGGAGGGGTTTAAGTGAAACTATTTATTTATTTATTTATTTTTAATTGATTTATTTGAACATCAGGACAAAAACAATTAAAAACAAAGAATCAAAACCAAAAAAATAAACATAAAAAAATGCCTTGTTCAAAACGAGTGGGAAGAAGCCACTAATATCATTCTAGTCATTATCCATCCCATAATTACATTCATTATACAATACCATAATATATAATGCATCTTATAATTAAATTATGCAATAGAAATAATACAACAGTGATGGTTTATAGTGACAATAATACCAACATCTAATAATAATTGTAATAATAAGTAAATACTTCTGGTATGTTTAATATAATTATAGCAGGGTTTCCTCTGGTAACATTTCTGTGTAGCGGCCCGCCGCGCTAAGGAAGTTTGCTGCCGCACCTAAAATATATTAATTTAAGTAAAAGTAAATATGAAAGAAATGCTCCGCAAGCACATACACAAACAACGCACGTGACTGTCATCCGCGCAAAAGTGCCCCGCCTGACCGACACCCGCATGACCGTTTCTGCAGGCAGAGCATGTCTCTGTAGCATTGTTGTCCAAGAGAAACATGAGCTTATTAAAGTACTTTAAATGCAGAAAAAAGTACAAGAGAGTGGAAGCATTTATTGTGGTTTTAACCCGCTGGTAACTGGAACAACAATGAGGAGTCGCTTCGCTAACAGGTCTGGTTAGGCTTCATTGCAGGGAAAGGCAAGAGTGACCGATGAATCGCTGAGGATTTACTTAACCAGCTACTGCAATATTAACTAATAATTTATTTTCATTATTATGTACCTGGCAAGTTAAGATGACCGAAATTCATTAAGTCAATGACTTTAATCCGTCAGCAGCCTTCAGAGAAACTAAACATGCCAAGATTTGGATTTCAAAATAAGGGAGGTTTTTCCTGCTGTCTGGTTGGTGAGGAGATTTCTAAAAAAAAAAAATGTAAATACATAGAAATATTATAACAGAAATAACTGCATATTTGGTCATTTAAGTTAATTTATTTCTTTAAATATAATTTTAATACTTATATTTCTTTGAATTCAGAGTTATTGTTCTGGCTCTACAAAATTATGGCTGAAAGTTTAAATTGTATGAGGAAAAAAGTAAAAAATTGCCACATTCTGTTTCACATTTATTAAAAAAAACAGCAATTTTATAATAATCTGCCTTTGTCTATCAGACAGGCCTCTTCAATGTCCAGTTTTAAAACTCCTCTTAAAACCCATTTTTATTCTCTGGCGTTTGACCCAGTTTGAGACACTGATTTTATTTGTTCTTATTGTCTCCGTTGTATGAGGATTGTTTTGTTTGTGTTGTTTTGTACTTCAGCTGTATTTTATTGTTTTTATATTTTATTTATCGTTGATGTACAGCACTTTGTGTCAACTGTCATTTTTAAAGAGCTTTATAAATAAAGTTGGATTGGATTAAAAAAAAAATAAACATAAGCCATAAAATAATCCACAAAATTATAATAGTCTCAAATGTACAAGAGAAAACTAGAAATTTGAGCAAAATGGTTGCAAATTTAGATATATTTACAGAGAAAAGTAGAAAACTATAAGAAAATTATTATAAATTTTGGGCAAAAACCTCAAACCTTCAAGACTGAAGTCATTACTCAAGTTTTTAAGTGGGTGCTCTTTATACCCTTAACTCAACTAGAAATTTTTGGTTGTCTACTTTTAATTATTAATTTCAAAGCACTGCTTTTACATGAGTAGAATATACCCACCTCTGATCATATAATTTAAGTATGCATGAGTAATTTCCTATTATAAATGTTTTTCCCTTCCCTTTCCTACTTTTTGTCAATGGAAAAAAAAAAAGAAACACTAGAATAAAAATACAAAAAAAAAATACACATTTTGGTTGTTTATGTAAACCATGAAAAAAAAAAAAATCCTACAGGACAAAACATGACACTTGGTATTTTCTAGCCCAGGGGTAGGCAGTGAGGGCCATTCCACTGCAGATTTTCTGTTCCACCCAGTCTATTCAGCAGGTGTTTGCTCTGATCAGCTTCAAGGATTGCTAATCACTAAAAACACCTGCTGAAGAGACTGGGTGGAACAGAAACCTGCAGTAGAATGGCCCTCCATGGCACATGATTGCCCACCCCTGTTCTAGCCTGTTTCTATACCACCACAGACAGAGAGAGAACCTGAATTAGACAGGGCTCAGAGAGGGAAAGATGAGACAGAAGAGAGGAGCCAAGGAGAGGAAAGTGTTCAGGCAGAGGGTCCAGGGGAGGTGAGAGCAGAGGGAGGAGAGAAGGATGACACCAGTAAAAAGTCCAAACACAGGACATCTGGGTGGGACCCCAACTGGCCCAATATTCCAGCATTCAAGCCTTGGTAGTACAATACTTCAAATGGTAAGTTCCATTATGCAATATTACTGTGCAAAATTTAAAAAAAAAATAAAAAGAAATGGTGTAAAATTAACATTTCTGGTTACAATCATGTCATGTGTTTTCTCTCTCTCCACCCTTGAGGTCTTGAGGAAACACTGTATAGACAATATTATCATCATCATAATCCCCATATATACCACCATATACCCCCACATGGATTACAATACCTGGATGCAATAAGTAACCATATAATAACCATAATAATAGGTAGCCATATAGTAGTAGTAACAACAACAACAGGATTATATAACACTTTAAATAATTCCATCCTAAACAACCGTCGTCGTTGGCCTCCGTTGGTCTATGATGACCATGGAAGAGAATCCTAAACGTCTACTCTGCTGGAACAGCACCGCCTGTGGCTGAACAGGCCGACGCGTGAATGGCAGTCCCTGTCACACAGGTCGCACTTGTGGGTGGTCTCCGTGCTGCTGGGTCTGTGGCGGTTCTTCCTGCGGGTCCTTTTTTGATCTGCTGAAGCAGTCAGTCTCTCTTCACCCGCCTTGAGCTGTCTGGTCAGGGTGCCTCTCCATTTGGAGCAGTCCGTTGCAAGGTTCTCCCAGCGCTCTGTGTTGATCTCCGGGGCCTTCATGTCTCTCTTGCAGACGTCTCTAAAGCGCAGCTGTAGGCGGCCAACGTCTCTCCTGCCAGTCGCCAGTTCTCCATAGAGGACGTCTTTGGGGATTCTGCCATCCTCCATACGGTGAACGTGGCCTAGCCAGCGGAGCCTGTGCTGCCTGAGTAGAGTGAACATGGAGGGAAGGCCGGCGTGGGACAGAACTTCTGTGTTGGGCACTTTGTCCTGCCAGGATATGTCCAGGATGTGGCGAATGCAGTGCAAGTGGAAGGAGTTCAGTCTCTTTTCCTGCCGGGCGTATGTTGTCCACGTCTCACTCCCATAGAGCAGTGTGCTGATGACGCAGGCGCTGTACACTACCATCTTCGTCTTGACAGAGAGTTTGGGATTCTCCCACACTCGTGTGGTGAGGCGAGCGAGTGTGAAGGCTGATTTTCCAATCCTCTTGTCGATCTCTGTATCAAGGGAGAGGTTGTTGCTGATGGTGGACCCCAGGTACGTGAACTGATTCACGACCTCCAGCTCGTAGTCGTTGATGGTGATGGTTGGTGGTGCTTCCGTGCCTTGCGCCAAGATGTTAGTCTTCTTCAGGCTGATGGTAAGTCCGAAGTCCTTGCATGCCTGGCAGAAGCGGTCCATCAGGGTCTGAAGCTCCTGCTGTGTGAGAGTTGCGACTGCAGCGTCGTCTGCGAACAGCATGTCTCTGATTAGAGCCTCGCGTACTTTGGTCCTGGCTTTCAGGCGGGCGAGGTTGAAAAGCCTGCCGTCAGATCTTGTGTGCAGGTAGATTCCCTCTGTTGCTGTGCTGAAGGCATGCCTCAGAAGCATAGCAAAGAAAATCCCAAAGAGGGTTGGCGCAAGTACACAGCCCTGTTTCACTCCGCTGCGTATGTTGAATGGCTCTGAGACGTTGCCGTCGTGCTGCACTATCCCCTGCATGTTGGTGTGAAACGATTCGATGAGGCTTTGCAACTTTAGTGGTCATCCTATCTTTGGCAGGATCTTGAAAAGGCCCTCTCTGCTGACCAGATCGAACGCTTTGGTGAGGTTGATGAAGGCGATGTACAGGGGCATGTTCTGTTCTCTGCATTTCTCCTGGAGTTGGCGGATGGAGAATATCATGTCTACCGTCGATCGCTCAGCGCGGAAGCCACACTGAGACTCGGGGTAGACACGTTCGGCAAGCTTCTGTAGACAAACGAGAACAACTCAAGCGTAGACTTTGCCAACAACGCTGAGGAGGGAGATGCCCCTGTAGTTGTTGCAGTCGTTTCTCTCCCCTTTGTTTTTGTAGAGGGTGATGATCTTGGCGTCCCTCATGTCCTGTGGCACGGCACCTTCTTTCCAGCACTGGCAGAGGACGTCATGCAATGGCAGCAGTAGGGTGGTCTTGCAGTGCTTGATCAGGTCGGGGGGTATGCCGTCGTTGCCGGGTGCCTTGCCAGTGGCCAAGCTATCAATGGCCTTGCTGAGTTTGTCGATGGTTGGCTCGGCGTCAAGTTCGTCCATGGATGGCAGGCAGTCGATGGCATCAAGGGCTGATGGTGTCACGGTCCTCTGTCTGGAGTAGAGGTCGGAGTAGTGTTCCACCCATCTCTCCATCTGCTTGTTCTTTTCTGTGATCGTCTCCCCAGTGGAGGATTTGAGGGTGGCCGTCTTGCTCTGAGCCAGACCAAGTGCTTTCTTGATGCCATCGTACATACCACGGATGTTCCCTGTTATGGCAGCGGTTTGAATGTCTTGGCTGAGCTGAGTCCAGTACTCGTTGGTACAGCGCCGAGCAGTCTGCTGAACTTTGCTTCTTGCAGCCCTGAGAATCTGGAGATTCTTCTCGTTTGGGTACTTCTTGTACTCAGCAAGTGCTGAGCGCTTGGCTTCAATGACAGGGGTCATCTCGGTCAACTTGGCATCAAACCAGTCCTGTGACTTCGAGGTCTTCCTCCCAAAGGTAGCCAAGGCTGTGCGGTGGATGGTGTTTCGCAGCTCTTCCCACTTCTGCTTTGCAGATTCTCCTTCTTGTGGTACACCAAGTTCCTTCTCAAAGGTGGAGGCAAACTGCTCAACAAGTTCTGGTTGGGCCATCTTGCTGGGGTCAATCTGTGCCTTTCCAGGCTGTCTAGCACGATGGAATTTCTTCAGCTGCAGCTTGACTTTGCAACACAGCAATGAATGTCTATGTCGCAATCTGCACTGTGGAACAAACGGGTGATTAGCACGTTCTTCAGTGAGGTGCGCCTGGTCAGGATCAAGTCCAGCTGGTGCCAGTGCTTTGAGCGTGGATGTCGCCAGGAAACCTTGTGTTGGGGCTTGGTCTTGAAGAACAAGTTTGTGATGCACAGATCGTGATATGTGCAGAACTCGAGCAGCCGCTGTCCGTTGTCGTTCATTCTGCCCACGCCAAATGGTCCAAGACAGGACGGCTAGGAGTCGTGGTCAGCACCCACTCTGGCATTAAAGTCTCCAAGGAGAATGAGTTGTTCAGAGTTGGGGATGATCCTGACAGTTGTTGCGAGATTCTCGTAGAATTCGTCTTTTTCCTCTGGTGTGGCTGTCAGTGTTGGGGCATACACACTGACGAGGGTGACTGGGCCTTGAGTGGTGTTGAGGCGGAGGGTGAGGAGTCGTGCAGAGCCATTGCTGCCCGGTTCCACCATCTTCAGCAAGGTGTTCTTCACTGCGAAGCCCACTCCGTGTTCCCTGTGTTCGTCACTGCCCTTTCCCTGACAGTAGAACATATAGTCCTTCTCTCTCAGTATGCCTGCGTCAGCCAACCGTGTTTCCTGGAGAGTGGCGATATCCACTCCCAGTCTCTTCAGCTCATTATTGATGATGGCAGTCTTCCTGGTGTCGTTGATGTCCTTGAGGTTAGCAGCGAGTCCTGTCATCATAGTGCGGACGTTCCAAGTTCCCAGTTGGTCTCTTTTGTTTTTTTGTCTTGCCTGGTGCGAAGGTTCTCAGCCTGCTGTTCGGACTTCTCCTCATCCCCATGCACCCAATGAGGAAAGCAAGCTGTGGCGGGACAACACCTTATTGGCTGGGGGCTGCCCAGCTTGAGGCGGGCGGTAGCTGTCCAGTGAGATCCGATGATCCCTCCCACCGTCAGGAACAACCCCTGGCGCCGCGCTCTACGCCAATTGAGTGATGGCTTATAACCGGTAACTGTCATTCCCCGTGTTTTGTCTATGCCAAAGGCGAAGCTGTAGTGTCCTCTCCCGTGATCTGGTGTTCTACCTTCCAGCGTTGGGCGTTGGTAGGATTCAAGCCTGGGCAGGAAGATATGGAGGACAAGATGTTGCCCATGCAGCATGTCCCCCCTCTCCACGTCACTGATGAATGCAAAGGAACAGCAGGGCTGCTACAGTTTGGCACCAGCGCCATCGCAGGACCTGCCAGAACGATGTTGAGCACAACAGAGAACTGCCTTAGGGGCCCCGACTCCGGATTTTTCCTCAGGGTTGACTCCCGAAGTGTTTCCCGTGACCGGGTGTGCCGCAAGGCAGTGGAGGTTTGAAATCAGGGTTTACCTTCCCCTAGATGAGCTACCTTCCCAGGTTGACGAGCCACCATCTACCCGAAGCATCTGGTTTTAAGGCGCCAGAGATCCACCCTCGCCCCTTCTCCTATTAGTAAAAGCAGTTCCGCCGGGCTTAGAGACTAAACCACACGGGCAGGCTAGGAGTTGGACTTGGTTGTCAGAGGCTTTTCGAGACGCACGCCATAAGGAGCATTTTATGAGCACTGGGAGCTTAACCCCAGTGCCGCTCCTGGCTATGACAACCTTGGAACCTCCTAAACAACAATCATAATACTATAATACCGTTGTAATATTCTAGTAATAATGATATCAATAATAATAGTACTCAGCATATATGTTCAACAATAATTCAGCATATATATATATATTCAACAATAACAACCTTTCTTCATTAAAGACACATTGTAATATTACTGTCCTTTATTTTTATATTGTTCAAAAATCATTTCTTTATATGTTGATTTAAATATATGGATGTTTGGACATTGCCTGTGCCACACACAGACACACAAAAACTTTTCCTTTTTCTCCTTAGATCTTACTAGATGCAATTTAAATTTTGTATTCCCCGTAAATCGTATTTTCCTTCTCTCTGACTAAAAAGATTTTGTATACTGTGTGGCAAAAAGTTTTCACTGACTTTAAACATTAACTGTGCTGTATAATAATCAACCAGATCCTGTAATTTCAATAACTTTGAATGTGAAAGCAATAAATTAGTATGTCCAAGATACTCGGCTTTGTGTATTACACAGACTGCCCTTTTTTGTAATATTGTGGAGAAAGGAGGCAGGTGAGGCAACGAGCTGGATGACACAGCAACTTTATTCATTCTCCAACATAATTTACAGCAAACAAGAATCCCAGGTCCCCGTCTATTCCTCTTTTATCTCTTTATTCCCATGCATCGAGACCTGGGACTTCCGACCATAACACATTGTTATTTGCACAAAGGACTGTGTGGCACTTTAACATGACATAACACTGACTCCGCTATCACACCCTTCTTCTCCCCACAGCTTCAGCATTTACTCCTCTCTCCAGGGGGCGCATAGTCCTTGCTGTCGCATCTGATACCCCCCAGTGACACCTCCTCTTTTGGTCCCTTGTTCCTTGGGTGGAGAAGTCCAACGCCATGCCCCCACACAACCCCCCCCCCCCCGAACACCCAGAAAGGGCATTAACCCCCCCGTCCTTTGGGCTTGAGCTGGCGCCCATAGCGGCTGTAGCGAGGGGTCGCCAATCCAGTCAAACTGCCCTGCTGGTGGGGTGTACAGGAGGGCACGTCAGTCTGTGGAGGGAAAAAGGGAGGGCGAGAAAACAAATCAGCTTTGTGAGTGCAGGTCCCTGCTGAGGGATCACCACTTTGCGGAGCCACCAGCGGTGGGCGTCCACGCCAGGGAGCTTGGGCCAACACCACCTGCTCATCTGCCAACATAAAAGCGGGCTTCAGCCTGTCAATGCAGATGGTCTCCCTACACCCCCCCCCCCAAGTCTAGCACAAAATGCTTCTCCCCAGGTTCCAACACCCTGAACGATCCGTCGTACGGTGGGCGCAGCAGGGTCCGATGTGCATTGTGCCTGACAAAAACAAAATTGGTATTCTGCAAGCTTTTTGGGATGAATGTGCGGGGAAAACAATGGTGGGCCGGGCCTGGGTATGCTCACAGCCTCCGTACTATGTAAAAATGGCGCTGGCGGATCAGCCTCGGGCACGGGGTTTTCCGGTAAAAACTCTCTGGGGAACCGCAGCGGCTGAGAAAAAACGAGTTCTGCTAGGGAGGCTGACAAATCCTCCTTAGGTGCGGAGCGCAACCCTAAAAGAACCCAGGGCAGGCGGTCGACCCAATTTGTGGCCGTGAGCGAAGCTCTGAGCGCTGCTTTAAGGGACCTATGAAAACGCTTGCATAAACCGTTAGCCTGGGGATTGTACATGGTAGTGCAGTGAATTTTGACCCCCGGGCTCTGGGTCATAGCGGACCAGAGTTCTGAAACGAATTGTGGACCCCTGTGGGACGTGATGTCCAATGGAGATCTGAAACGTGCAACCAAAGCTGACTAAAAAGCGCCAGCCCCTTCTGCAGACATGGTAGAAGCCAGCGGGACCACTTCAGGCCACTGCATGGTGTGGTCCACGATTGTTAAGAGGTGCGTGAAACCTTGCAACGGTGGGAGGGGTCCCACCAAATCAACCTGGACATGGTTGAACCTCCTGGCCGGGATTTGGAACGGCTCAAGGGGGCTTTGGTGTGTTTATGCACTTTGGCCCACAGGCACGCGACACAAGCTGCAGCCCACTCCTTCACGTCCTTGCGCAAGCACGGCCAGACAAATTTCACCCCCACTAGCTTCATGGAAGCGTGCACTCCCAGATGCAAAAGGGAGTGGACCGACTCAAAAATGCAATGGCTCCAAGAGTTTGGAACCACCAGGCAGAGATGGTGCAGATCAAGGGAGGGCACCCTTCTTGCACCATCCTGTTCTCCAGCCTTAACCCAGTTGGCGCAGACTGGAGCACACAAATGTCCACGTCCCCGGCTTGTTCCACGGCCATGGCAGGGAAATCTATTCTAATGTAGACCGGGGCGATTAACGTGCATGACAGGCAATCGGCCACGACATTGAGTTTACCGGCAACGTGTTGAATGTCGGTAGTAAACTTCGAAATTGCGGCCAAATGCCATTGCTGCCAGGCCGACCACGGTTCCAAGGTCTTGGACATCACATGCATCAGCGGCTTATGGTCCATGAACGCGTTGAACTCACGCCCCTCCAGCCAGAACTGGAAATGGTGCGTCGCCAGGTGGAGAGCCAGCAATTCTCTATCGAATGTGCTGTACTTGCGTTCGTTGTCGCGCAAAGTCCGGCTAAAAAATGCAAGTGGCTGCCACGAACCTGAGATGCACTGCTCCACCACTGCCCCTATGGCAACATCAGACTCATCCGTCGGGAGCGCTATCCGTGCAGACGGATCCGGGTGGGCAAACAACGCGGCATCCGCAAGTGCTGTTTTGACGTTAGCAAAAGCCTGGATTCGCTTGGGAGTCCAGTCAATGGCTTCCACGGGCTTCAGCTGCATCAGCTGGGCTGCCCAGGGAAGCAAACGGTTATAAAAATTAACCATTCCCAAAAACTCCCGTAGTGCTGTCACGGTCTGCGGGCGCGGAAAGTCCGCCACAGCGCGCATCTTATCCGGTAACAGAATCGCACCCTCCGGTGAAATGCGGTGGCCCAAAAAATCAGTCTCTGGCACTCCAAACCGGCACTTCGCCGGGTTAACTATCAGTCCGTGTGCTTCCAACCTCTGGAAAACCGTCTTGAGAGGGGCGATGTGCTCCTCCTCGGACACGCTAGCCTCTAGAATTTCGTCTAAGAAGACAAAAATGAAAGACAAGTCGCAAAGCACTGCATCCATCATCCTCTGGAAAGTTTGCACTGCGCCTTTTAATCCGAATGGTATGCGTAAAAACTCAAAAAGGCCGAAAGGAGTTATTACCACTGTTTTTGGAATGTCTTCCACGTGCACCAGGACCTGATGGTATCCGCGGACCAGAATCACTTTCGAAAAAACATGCGCCCTGGCCAGGTGCACAGAAAAATCCTGGATGTGCAGAATGGGATAACGATCGTGTTCTGTGGCATTATTCTGGTGCCCAGAAATCGCCGCATGGTCGCCACGACCTTGTCAGCTTTAGGCACCATGTGTAGCGGGGATGCCCACAGGCTGTTGGAGCGCCTGACGATGCCCAACTGCTCTAAGTTGGCAAACTCCTCTCGCACGCTGGCCAGTTTAGTTGTGTCCAAACGCCAAGGAAACGCGAACACCAGCAGACCTTTTGTCATTATAAAGTGCTCGACCCCGTGTTTCGTTACCGTAGCCAAAAAAGTCAGGAACATGAGTGCTGGGAACTGTGCAAGAAAATGTTGGTACTTACTCCCTGGAGCTATAACATTAACCACTGTTGTCGACCCAGCTCCCCAAGCTATGCAGGGCAATGAGGAAAAAGAGAAAGCGTTCACTAATCTCCTATTAGCAACATCGACTAACGACCCATAAGCACATAAAAAATCTGCACCTAAAATGGGGCCGGAATATGCAGCTATCACAAAGTCCCACTGAAAGTTGCGTCCGTGTAAGCATATCGTCAGTATCCGCTCGCCAAATGTCCTGATGGTGGCTCCGTTGGTGGCCGTGAGCTGGTGACCGCTGCGTCCTGCCACACTGTCTGCATTGACCGGCAGGATGAGACTCTTCTGGGAGCCGGAGTCCACCAAAAACCGTCTCCCCTAATGTGTGTCCGTGACATAAAGCAGTCTGTTCCTGTCACCATCAGTTGCAGCTGCCACTGAATTCTGAATGTGCTGTCTTCTCGGCTTCTTGACTTGGCATGGCAAAAGGCAGCATTGGGCGTTCGAGTCGAAATGGCGATGATAAAAACAGATCGCCCCGTTCCTTCGTCTCCTGGTGTCCGTCCCGGCTACCACGAACGGCTCCTCAACCTCACTGGAGTCTCTCATAGATGCCGGTGCCACTGTGCATGCTGGGGGTTCTGGTTGCCAAGGTGATGCCGTCTGCTTCCTGCGCCAGGGTGCGGTAGGCCTTAGCAACCAGCCGCAGCGAGTTGGCCAGGATTGCCCTCGCTGTAGCTGGTAGGTGCCTGAGGAATAAGTGGGCGAACAGGAAAGATTCGTCGTCCTTCCCCCTCAACGCCAACATGCTCTCCATAAGCTCCACTGTTGACTTGTCCCCTACTCCGAATGCACTAGGAGCCTCTCTGCCCTCACTGTCAGAAAGGGTATAGCGCTGGAGAAGCATCCTCTTGAGTGCTTCATATTTTCCTTGGGCCGGCAGCTCCTGGAGCAGGCTCGTCACCTGTTGCGTGGCGCGCGCATCCAGCACAGCGACCACGTAGTAATATCTGGTATCATCCATTGTTATCCCACGGAGTGCAAACTGGGCTTCTATGTGCAAGAACCACGCAGTCGGGTTGTGAAGCCAGAAGTCTGGGAGCTCGACTGAGACCATGCTTGCGGCGCTGGTGCTCTCTCTCCAGGCAGTCTCCGGGGCAGTGCTTGGCTCGCTTTCCATGGCACATCTTTGAGTCACCAATGTGGAGAAAGGAGGCAGGCGAGGCAACGAGCTGGACGACACAGAAACTTTATTCCTTCGCCAACATAATTTACAGCAAACAAGAATCCCAGGTCTCTGTACATTCCTCTTTTATATCTTTTTTCCCATGCATCGAGACCCGGGACTTCGGACCATAACACATTGTTATTTGCACAAAGGACTGTGTGGCACATTAACATGACATAACACCGGCGCCGCTATCATACCCTTCTTCTCCCAGCGGCTGCAGCATTTATTCCTCTCTCCGGGGGGCGCATAGTCCTCGCTGTCCCTTCTGGTACCCCTTGGTGACACCTCCTCTTTAGGTCCCTTGTTCCCTAGGTGAAGTCCAACACCATGTTCCCACAACATTAGCAATGAATTAAGATAAGATAAGATAAGAATGCAGTAGGAGCTAATCCCACAGGGCTGCACGGTGGCGCAGTGGTTTAGCACTGTGGCAGCACAGTTTTACCCTCGGCCGGGGGATTGCGGGGATCATGAGATCGTGGGTTTGATCCCAGCCCCCGACCAACAGTGAGCTGTGTGGAGTTTGCATGTTCTCCCCATGTTGCGTGGGTTTACTCCGGGATTTCTCCGGTTTCCTCCCACATACCAAAAAACATGTAGGTTTAGGGCGCTTGCGCACGCAGCGACCGGCAGCCGGTGGCTTGTCACCAGACTGCAAACCAAATCTACCTACGGGTACAAATAAGGTAACAAAAAAAAAAAAAGAAGAAAAAAAAAAAAAAAAGGGAAAATTCCAGGATTGCAACAACACAGGGATAGCAACACTCAGAGCAACAATCAGAAGGCAAGAAAAAAAAAAACAAGAACAGCTAGTATACATATGTACATATTACTATAAATATATATATATATAGACACACAGTGCGGAGCATTGTGGTCAGTGAATGTGCAGCGGAAAGTCTAAGCTCTCTCTCCCTCCGCGGGTGCGGCGGGCCAGCTCGATGTCTTTGGGCATGATGGTGACCCTCTTGGCGTGGATGGCGCACAGGTTGGTGTCCACGAAGAGACCCACCAGGTAGGCCTCGCTGGCCTCCTGCAGAGCCATGACGGCGGAGCTCTGGAAGCGCAGGTCAGTCTTGAAGTCCTGAGCGATCTCCCTCACCAGGCGCTGGAAGGGCAGCCTACGGATGAGCAGCTCCGTGGATTTCTGGTAGCGACGGATCTCTCTCAGAGCCACGGTACCGGGCCTGTAACGGTGAGGCTTCTTCACTCCGCCGGTGGCCGGAGCGCTTTTTTTCGAGCAACCTTGGTGGCTAGCTGCTTCCTGGGGGGCATTTTCCTCCAGTAGATTTATGGGCGGTCTGCTTGGTTCTTGCCATCGCTCTTTATTATTCTGTCTTATATTTCTTGCACGCCGCCTAAACTCCAGCCCGGCACCCGCGTCGTTTTCGCCACAGTTCCTCGGCATGTTGAGCTTCTCCGTTAGCACCGGGTGGCGGTTGGAGCTAGCTAGCCAGCTAGCTAGCTCTTCCCTGCTGTATCGTCCCCCGCTGCAAACAGTGGCTCCGTCTGCCGACTCGGGAGACCCTTGGGGCGATCTGTGTGTCCGTGAGATATATATATATATATAGAGTGAAAGGTGTAGAAAGAAGAAGGAAGATAAGAAAAAGGCAGTTGCAAAGGGCAGCCAATTCGTGTGGCGCCGCCGGTCCGGCGGAACCGGAACCGGGAAAAAAAAAAAAGTGTACTTTTATAATTGTTACCCCAGACCTCTATACAATAGGTCATGTATGGAAGTACTAATGAGCAATACAAGATATGAAGCGATTTGTAATCTAGGACTTGCTTAATTTTATTTATAATTACAGTATTTTTTGCCACTTTGTTTTGTATGTATCTGATGTGTGGTTTCCAACTAATTTTATTATCTAGTATTACACCCAAAAATTTGATGTCCTTAACATTTTCAGTAATTACATTATCTATATGAATATGTATATCTTCTTTATTTTTACAATTGCGAAATATCATTACCTTAGTTTTATCTATGTTTAGTGAAAATTTATTACTATCCATCCATTTTTTAAGTTTATTTAATTCATTATTTAGAGTATGGATGAGTTCCTTATAATTATTTCCAGAATAAAAATATTAGTATCATCAGTAAATATTATTTTTTTTATAATTTAGAAACTTGGAATATATCATTTATATATATATATATATATATATATATATATATATATATGTTAAGTAATATGGGGCCCAATACTGATCCCTGGGGGACCCCACAGGCAACTCCCATACATCCAGACAGATATTTTCCCATCTTCGCAAACTGTTGTCTCTCAGATAAATAACTTGTGACCCAATTCAGTGCCACTCCCCTAATACCATACAAGTGCAGAAATTATCAAGAAATATTGAATGATTTATTGTATCAAATGCTTTTCTAAAATCTATAAATATACCAGTTGCATATTTTCCTTGATCTAATGCATTTATTATTTCCTCTGTTGCTTCTATTATTGTTAATGATGTTGTACTCTTTGCTTTAAATCCATATTGATTTTGATTAAGCAGATCATGTTTATTTAAAAAGTTTTCTAATCTGTTGTTGAAAAGTTTATCCAGAATCCTTGAAAATTGTGGGAGGAGCGATACTGGTCTGTAGTTTGTGTAGTGGTGTTTATTTCCTTTCTTGAATAATGGTATCACTTTTGCTATTTTAATTTTCTGCAGGATTGAGCCAGTTTGAAATGATAGATTACAAATATATGTAAATGATTTTAATATGCCATCAACAGTTCTTTTTACTAGTGCCATATCAATACCATCACAATCAGCAGATAATTTATTTTTACACTTTTCAACAACAGATTTTACCTCTAACTCATCCACCGCTGAGAGAAAGATTGACCGAGGGTTAATTCCAGTCAGTGTTTCACTCACGGTGTCTCTTCCTTGGTTTGCAATTTTTGCTGCCAACTCTGGTCCAACATTTACAAAAAAATTATTCATTCTATTCACTACTATGTTCTTATCATAATTATCACCACAATTATCAGTAAAATGCTCGGGATATATCATTTTCTTAGTTCCATTTTTCCTTAATTTATTTAATATATCCCAGACTCCTTTTATATCATCCTTATTTTTATTTAACATTTTCCTATAGTATAATTTTTTTTTACTAATTCATATTATTTCAGTTAATTTATTTTTATATGTTTTATATCTTTTTTCAGATTCTTTAGTTCTTAATTTAATAAAATTTTTGTAGAGATTTTTCTTTTTACAAGCATTTTTATTAATTTCTTTAATTGGACAGTTTTTATCATAAGGATTTAAATATATCAATAAATTTATCAAATGCCAAGTCCACTTCTTTCTCTCTATAGACAACATCCCAATTCTGTAACATTAAGGTCAGTGTTCATGACTCCACCAAAAGAAAGAGACTGGGCAAAAGTGACCTGCATAGCAGAGTTCCAAGATGAAAACCACTGCTGAGCAAAAAGAACATAAAGGTTTGTCTCACTTTTACCAGAAAACATCTTGATGATCCCCAAGACTTTTGGAAAATACTCTGTGGACTGACGAGACAAGAGTTGAACTTTTTGGAAGATGTGTGTCCCATTACATCCGGCGTAAAAGTAACAGCATTTCAGAAAAGGAACATTATACCAACAGTAAAATATGGTGGTGGCAGTGTGATGGTCTGGGGCTGTTTTGCTGCTTCAGGACCTAGAACACTTGCTGTGGTAAATGGAACCATGAATTCTGCTGCCTACTGTCACCATGGGTTGAGATGCCGTCTCGGCACTCAGCCCATGTTTTCCCTCATCCCTGCTTCCCATTGAGCAGCGTCTCAGCAGGCCCCCAGCTGGCAGCATTATGGACGGCTGGGGCCAATTAGTCTTCATCAGCTGGGGCGCTGCCAATGAGGATAAATAGGAGCAGCCTCGATGACTCGGGGCTGCGACATAAGCACTGCTAGGCTGAAGCCCCTTCGTCTGGTGTCAGCCTCTACTCCCCTTGCAGCATTCCGGTGTTTGTATCCCGCTGTGAGTATGCATGTCTTGTTACCCCCATGTCCGGTACGAGCTACCTACCCCTGCACTGTGCAGCCTGAGAATGTACGTCTGTATGAGTGTCTGTGCTCTCCTCATCCCTTATCCCTCACCCAAAATAAAACATCTCGACTCACTGGCTTGTCCCTGGCTCTGATTGCCCGGCTCCCTAGAGCCGGGTATGACAGTATGTCTCAGCCAGAAGAGTTACCGGCGGCCGTGAGTCGCCGTGGAAATGTACTGTAACGTGCACACCAACTGACAACGTCCCACCGGGAGGTTCGAACTCATGCCTCCCACTCCGGAGTCCCACACTCTACCTGTGTCGCCAATAGGGTCAACCCACTTGGCAAGCCAAGTAGGGTGCTCATATTGAGTTCGCTACAGTACCTTTCTGTCCGGGTGTCAGCGCTGCTAGCATGCCGTTTCCCAGGAGTCACTTCCGGCGCCAGGGCGACGAGCTGAGGTCCATCTTGGAGGCTGTCGACGGGACGCTCTTCACCCTGCACGACGCCTCCAACGCGAGACGCTGGCATCCGGGCCGTGCTGAGGAATTCCTGGGCTGTCACCCTCATTCTGTGTTACATCTGGAGGACAGCGCCAGGATAGACGCTGCAGGTACACAGCGAGAGAAGCTGCACGGGGTGGATGGAAATCCCGGCAGGAAGTCGAAGTGGGCGACGCCTTTCCCCGCTTCGGAGTCCCGTTCCTGCCGCTACTCCAGTCCGGGAGTTCGCGCCAACCAGAGGGCTTTCCCCGACCTGCGCCACGTCACTCGGGATTCCCTTCAAGGAGCCGCAGCTGACAGCAGTTATGTCTGGGGTCGAGTGGCTGTCACGAGCTCTACTGTGTTTCCTGCCACCACCTTCTGGCATGTGGCAGCGGCAGTGAGGTTGATGGAGAGGACTTCAGGGCTACGAAGCTTTCCCGTGCTCGGCGCCTTCCTCGCCTCGATCTCTGATCTGGAGCGGCGAATCCTGGGTTTCCCCCTCGCTTCGTTCCCTGGGAACAGCCGCCATCACATCGCCGAGTCACCTCTGCACAAACCTCGTCCGGATCCAGTTCTGGGCTATCGTCAGGACTGTTCCTCCCACGCAGCTGTCATCCCTTCGCCTCGTCAGTGTGGAGATTCTACAGCCTCGTCCCCTGAGCCTCGTTTCCCCGCTGTCATTCCTGGACATTCGGGCTGGCTCACCCCGGCTGTTTTCCCCTCCTCCTCGACGCGCTTCCTGACCGCTGTGTGTGCCTGGAATCCCGGCCTGGTGAGCTCTCTGCTGGAGACAACGCGAGCGATCCTCAGACGAATTCCCGGGGGGTCCTCCGTTATCGCCGGGCGGGGAGAGGAAGAAGCAGAATCCACTACAGCAGGCGATACTCAACCTCCAGGGGGCAGGCAAGTCATTGTTTTTTCACACCTGCTTAATGATTTGCTCTGTCACATCCCTGGAGGAGAAGTTCAGGGTTCGCAGCTCCCTGAACTCTCCCCACCTGCTGTAACCTGTATTCCTAATCCCGCATCCTCTGTGTCTCTCTCCGCCGAGCGGTCCCCGGCTCCGGGTCAACGTGGTGGGATATGGAGAGGGCCTGTGGTTCCGCAGCTACATTGCGGACGGAGGAGGGGGACTGACTGCTGCGTGGAGTCTACGCCGACGACTGAGCGTCCCCGGGTCTCCACGGAGGAGCGGTTCGGTCCAGCGGGACGAGATTCTTCTGGCTTCACGCAGAGTGGATCGTCGGCGGGGTTACCTGAGCTGGAGGGATCTCAAGCTGCGCGGACCATCGTGCTGGCTGCGGGGCCCGACGCGGCTAGATGGGAGCCTGACAACGACCTGACGACGGATCCTGGATCTTCGCAGTCCTGGACGGCGTCAGAACCCAAGATCAGGCGAGTGCTCTCCTTTCTTTTCTCTCTTTTTATCTTTGAGCACTTCAGCCTATCTCCAGGGGGAGACGAGCAGGGTGCAGCCGCCCGCTGCGTCTGAGCTCGTCTCGCCGGGTTCTGGCGCTGCCGGTGATCCTGATCCCGGTTCTGTTTTCTCTTCTGAGCCTTCTTCCAGGGTCACCGGCAAGGAGTTGCTGTTCCTCGTGGTGCTGGAGGGTCCGGGTTCAACGTTGGAGGTCGGTTCTGGTGCAGTATCCAACGTGGGTTCGCCCGAGACCCAATCGGGGTCCTACGTGGGTTCGCCTGAGGCCCGATCGGGGTCCGATGTGGGTGCTGCCCCAGTGTTGTCCAGGTCCGGTGAGGAGGTGGCCGTTTTCCTGCGGCCTGACGCCTGTCGCCCTCGTCATCGGCTCTCTCCTGAGCCTCTTCCACCGGGATCCGCTCTGACCCTTCGTCCGTCTCTACGGTCCTGGTGGTTGAGTGATGCGGGTCGACGACCCGACCCGCAAAACTTTCGGTTCGGTGATCTGGTTCCCCCCACTGGTCTGTGTTTGCCTTTGGGCGGCCTGGTTCGGCTGCCGTTGGACTGGATTCCTGGGATCTGGGTCCGGAGTTCGCCGTCCGAACATTTCTCTTCCCCTGATTCGCCAGCTGGACAATGGGCGGGGAGATCTCCGGAGCCATCTCGGCCATTTTTGGACTCTGCCTGCCATACACCTCGGGTGTCACTTTTTCTTTTCTTTGTGAAGGTCACTCGGGTGTAATATTTTGTCCTGTTGGTGGATTCGTTTTTATAGTGCTGTGTTTTCCATCGCTCATGCTCGGCATTTTACTTTTTGTGCCATGTTTTTAGTCTCGTTTTTTTATTGTAGAGTTATGTTGTTTCCTTTCAGACCATGCTCTGCAGTTATCCATTTATTCCAGTCACTTTCATTTCTTTAGGTGACTGTGGGTATTTATATATTCGTGTGTGTGGGTTTTTCTTTGCCTGCACTCAGTATTTCTTTTTTATGCCCTGTTGGTTCATTATAGAGTCATCCATCCATCCATCCATCCATCTTCTACCGCTTTTCCGGAGGTCCGGGTCGCGGAGGCAGCAGTTCAAGCAGAGAAGCCCAGACTTCCCTCTCCCCAGCCACCTGCTCCAGCTCTTCAGAGGGGATACCAAGGCGTTCCCAGACTAGCTGGGAGACATAGTCTCTCCACCGAGTCCTGGGTCTGCCCCGGGGTCTCCTCCCAGTGGGACGTGCCTGAAACACCTCAAGTGGGAGGCGTCCAGGAGGCATCCTAATCAGATGCCCATACCACCTCAACTGACTCCTTTCAATGTGGAGGAGCAGCGGTTCTACTCTGAGCCTCTCCCGGATGACTGAGCTCCTCACCCTATCTCTGAGGGTGAGTCCAGCAATCCTACGGAGAAAGCTCATTTCAGCCGCTTGTATCCGCGATCTCGTTCTTTCGGTCATTACCCAAAGCTCGTGACCATAGGTGAGAGTAGGAACGTAGATTGACTGGTAAATCGACAGCTTTGCCTTAGAACTAAGCTCCCTCTTCACCACAACAGACCGGTACAACGTCCGCATCACTGCAGATGCTGCTCCAATCCGTCTGTCGATCTCTCGCTCCATTTTCCCCTCACTCGTGAACAAGACCCCAAGATACTTAAACTCCTCCACTTGGGGCAGGAGCCTGTCCCCAACCCGGAGAGGACAACAGACTCTCATGATAAATTGTATATCAAGGATTCAGTGTACCCCGCCCGGTATGGGGTTACCGGGGCCCCACCCTGGAGCCAGGCCTGGGGGAGGGGCTCGAAGGCTAGCGTCTGGTGGCCGGGTTTCCACCCATGGGACCCGGCCGGGCTCAGCCCGAAGGAGTTACATGGGTCCGCCCTCCAGTAGGTTCACCACCTGCAGGAGGGATCATGGAAGTCCGGTGCTATGTGGATTAGGTGGCAGTCAAAGGCGGAGACCTTGGCGGACTGATCCCAAGCATTATAGAGTCATGTGCCTTGTTTTCCGTAACACCATGCTCTGTAATTGTCCATTTGTTCCAGTCACCTTCACTTTTCTTGGTGACTGTGTGTGTACTTATATTGGTGCTGTGTATTGTGTTTCCCCTTTATTTGACCATACTCGGCATTTTTGCCCTGTACCTTTTTGGTGGGTTTTTTTCTTGCTCTGGGTCACGCATGGTTGGTACTCTCTGGGTAGTGTGTAACTGGCGTGCTGACCCAGTTCTTCTCCCCATCTGTACCTGGGTTAATTATTCTCTGTTTTGTCAGTATTGTATTTGGGTTTTTTTTTTTTCCCGCTACCCTACATTGCCCCATTGGTGTTGTCCTTCCCTTGGCTTCTTCCCCTCCGGTCCTGCCTCCCTTCCTCCCACCCGGGGTGGGGGGTGGTGGGGCGGCTGGGATGTTCCTGGTCGTTCAGGAGCCCGACCTTGGGGGGGGGGGGGGGGGGGGCTCTGTCACCATGGGTTGAGATGCCGTCTCGGCACTCAGCCCATGTTTTCCCTCATCCCTGCTTCCCATTGAGCAGCGTCTCAGCAGGCCCCCAGCTGGCAGCATTATGGACGGCTGGGGCCAATTAGTCTTCATCAGCTGGGGCGCTGCCAATGAGGATAAATAGGAGCAGCCTCGATGACTCGGGGCTGCGACATAAGCACTGCTAGGCTGAAGCCCCTTCGTCTGGTGTCAGCCTCTACTCCCCTTGCAGCATTCCGGTGTTTGTATCCCGCTGTGAGTATGCATGTCTTGTTACCCCCCATGTCCGGTACGAGCTACCTACCCCTGCGCTGTGCAGCCTGAGAATGTACGTCTGTATGAGTGTCTGTGCTCTCCTCATCCCTTATCCCTCACCCAAAATAAAACATCTCGACTCACTGGCTTGTCCCTGGCTCTGATTGCCCGGCTCCCTAGAGCCGGGTATGACACCTACCAAAAAATCCTGAAGGAGAATGTCTGGCCATCTGTTCGTGACCTCAAGCTGAAGCGAACTTGGGTTCTGCAGAAGGATAATGACACGCCAGCAAGTCCACCTCTGAATGGCTTAAGAAAAACAAAATGAAGACTTTGGAGTGGCCTAGTCAAAGTCCTGACCTGAATCTGATTGAGATGCTGTGGAATGACCTTAAAAAGACGGTTCTGTTATATAGTTATTTATATGGTTTACATTCTTATTTGTGTGGCATGGGGTGGTGGCTCTGCCTTTCGGTCACGCCACCACCTGTCATGATTTGCTGCAGAGGCGAGAAAAACACACTTGCAGGAGGATATGGTGTGTTTATTAACAAAGTCCAAACAATAGTACCAAAGAACAATCAGATAATCTTGTACAGTCACCTGTAAATGTAAATTGTCCCCATAATACGTCAAATAGGTTCATTTTGTCTTCTTTTAATTATTTATCTTTTGTTCATATAAAAGACAAAAAATAAAATAGACATCTTTCTATTTTATTTTTTGTCTTTTATATGAACAAAAGATAAATAAATTGTCCCCAAACAAACTGGCAATGGACAATGGAGGAAGAACCCAAAGCGCTCCCAGCGTAATGGCGAGCAGGGGGAAGAAATAAATGAAACCAAACACTCCTGAGCAAAAGTACAGGCTAGTAAACCAGGGAGAGCGGACGCTGTATTTAAAGTATGGAATTTAAAAGGGATACAAAAGATTCAGGATTTATATTTGCCATGTGCAGACAACATAATGTCTTTTGAAGAGCTGAGGATCAAATTTAATCTCAATAGAACACATTTTTTTAAATATCTTCAACTTAGAAACTTTATTCGATCAAATCAAAATAAAGCTCTCACTCGACCTATTTATTCATCCTTGGAAAAAATGATGATGAAAGATAGTAAAAGGGTATTATTTCAGAGTTTTATAACTCATTGACACTATCTTCAAGTGAAAATTCACTGAAAAGATTAAACTACTGGAAAGAAGATCTGCAAATTGAAATTTCAGAGGAACAATGGGAATTGGCTTGTACAGAAGCTCAAACCAAATCAATAAATGCACGCCTTAAATTGATACATTTCAAATGGTTAATGCGGATGTATGTTACACCGGAGGAGTTAAATAGATATAACAAAAATATACCAGATACATGCACAAAATGCATGGAAAGTAAAGGAACCCTATTTCATTGTTTATGGGAATGTAGATTAATAAGAATGTTTTGGGAAGAGGTGAGGGTAACAATTGAAAAAATAATCTCAAAACAAATCATATTGAATCCTAAACTGGTTTTGTTGGGTCTGTACCCAGAAAAGCATAATTTTAATAAAAGTGAAAGAACATTCATAGACCTCAGTTTGCTTAATGCCAAAAAATGTATTGCACTATTATGGAAAAAGACTCATAGACCAGATGTGACTCAGTGGTTAAGACAGATGTTAACAAACCTTCCATTAGAAAGAATAACATATATACTAAAATCAAAGGAAATTGTGTTTGAGAATATATGGAGACCTTTTATTGATTATGTAAAAAATTTAAACATAACTCTTGAAGAAGAAGGTGAATGATGTGTGTGGACCTTGTAAATTCCAAACTGGTGAACATAATATGTATACTTATGTATTGGATTGTCTAGACTAAACAGAGGAGCATTGTTGAAGACTTGATTTTGTTGGTGGTTGTTGGTGTTTTTAGTGCATTTTTTTTTTTTGTAGTACTTTAGTGTTAGTGTTTGATTGTTTGTATCATGTTTGTTAAAAAAAAAAAAAAAAAAGGTTCAATAAAGATATTGTGGAAAAAAAAAAAAGTACAGGCTAGAGTCGGGCAACCCAACATTCAACAGCTCTGCACAAAGGAGGCGCCGGGGAAAAACAGAGAAAAACCTAACACGCTATCAACAGGCAGGTGTAGGTACTTACAGTGAAGAAATCACCAGAGCCAAACAGTGCTCTGGTGAAAGGTTGACAAATCAATGAGCCGACAACAACAAGGTGAACAGCTAGAGTTTAAATAATACATGACATGATAAGCAGAGTGACAACAGGTGGTGAGTGTGTGTGTGTGTGTGTGTGTGTGTGAGTGATGTGTGTGTGTGGGCTGACCTGAGCAGAGAGAGAGAGAGACAGGCAATTACAAATTGGAACCAGCTGTCAAGAGCTGACAGAGGGAGGCGTGGCTGCCAGCAGATAGGAGGCACACAAGACCCAACCCCCTGACCACTGCCAGCTACAAAAGAAAATATAAACAAACCAAAAGTAGACTAAGGAAAAATTTAAACACATAATCAAATAATCCAAAATCATAAACAGACAAATAAGTCACCCAAGATACAACAGGGCATGGCACACAAGATAGACAATGAATGGTTCCACTACCCTGGTCAATAAGCGTGTGTTCAGTTCAACACCTGGTCTCATCCTTTGGCTTCAACCTCCGACATAACAGGTTCATGCTCAAAAACCCTCCAATGTGGCTGAATTACAACAATTCTGCAAAGATGAGTGGGCCAAAATTCCTCCACAGCACTGTAAAAGACTCATTGCCAGATATCACAAACACTTGACTGCAGTTGTTCCTGCTAAGGGTGGCCTGACCAGTTATTAGGTTTAGGGGGCAATCACTTTTTCACACAGGGCCATGTAGGTTTGGATTTTTTCCCCCTTAATAATAAACACCTTAATTTAAAAACTGCATTTTGTGTTTGCTTGTGTTATCTATTAAGTGTGATAAACATACAAAAAAAAATGAGAAATCAGGAAGGGGGCAAACATTTTTTCACACCACCGTATATGTGCAGCCACTGGCACGTGAGCAGTGTTGAGCCAGTCGGGACTCTCTGGCCTCACTGAAGTTAGCATCTGGGCAGTTAGCATTTTTGGGCTAGCTGCTTTGAAAACTTGACCCAAATTATGATGGGTTTTACCATTAAACTGTAGAGAGAAATGAGCAGGCAAGGCAGTGAGCTGGATCAGCGTGGACTCTTATTTCTCTCTACCCTCAACAAGAAAAATCCCAGGTTGCGGGACATCTTTGTTTTATATGTTAAATGCCTTGCCTAGCGACCTGGGGGCTCACACCACAACACACCTTATCACAGTGCCTGTCGTCGCATTAACATACAGTCCTTCAGCGCCATTAACATAGGGTCCTTTAGCGCCTGTCCCGTCTCGACCCCCCATCGGCTTCTCTCCTCCTGTGCCCTTCAGTGTAAGTGGAGATTGTGACGTCTAGGTCCCCCCCCCCCACCTGAACACTCAGAATGGGCCTTAACCCTCATGTCCTGTGGGCTTCAGCCGACGTCTGTAAGCTGTAACGGGGGGTTGCCGACTCCAAGGCGCTGCTGTGCCTGTGGGGCGCTCCTGGAGGCACGTCTGTCTGTAGGGAGACATTGGGGCGGGGGGGAAACACATCTTCATCATGCTGTTGTGCCTGAGCTGACGAGTCATTTACCTGGGGAGCTGTCAGTGGGGGTTGTCCGCGCTGAGGAGCCCGGGCCAACACCACCTGCTCCTCTGCTAATACGAATGCTGGCTTAAGCCTGTCTATGCAGACTGTTTCCCTGTGTCCCAAATCTAACTCGAAATGTTTAGCCCCAGGTTCCAACACTCTGAACGGGCCATCGTAGGGTAGGCGCAACGGGGGCATCGTGCCTGACAAACATGAATGACACATCCTTCAAAGTCCTTGGGATGAAAACGTGGGGAAAATGGTGGTGGGCCGGGCCCGGTACCGTCCCTGCCTCTGCTCTACGTAGTGAAGGCAGGGATGGGACGGTGTTCAGCCCGGGGTTGTCAGGCGAAAATTCACCAGGGAGCTGCAGCGGCTGGGAAAAAACAAGTTTTGCTGGGGAAGCAGCCAAATCCTCCTTCGGTGCGGAATGCAACCCTAACAGAACCCACGGCAACCAGTCCACCCAATTTGCGTCCGTAAGCGAAGCCCTGAGTGCTGCTTTGAGCAACCTATGGAAACGCTCGCATAACCCGTTGGCCTGGGGGTTATATGCGGTCGTGCGATGAATGGTGACGCCCAGGCTCCGGGCCATCACGGACCAGAGGTCGGAAACAAACTGCGGGCCCCTGTCGGACATGATGTCCGAAGGGGCGGTGAAGCGTGCCACCCATGTCGCCAAAAAAGCACGTGCAACTCCTGTAGACGTGGTGGAAGCTAGCGGCCAACGCGTGGTGCGGTCCACCACTGTCAGGAGGTGCGTAAACCCCTGCGACGGCAGGAGGGGCCCCATGAGGTCCACGTGAACGTGGTCGAACCTCTTAGCCGGGACGTGGAACGATCGAGGGGGGCCTTTGTGTGCCTGTGCACCTTGGCTCGTTGGCACGCTACACAGGCTGCAGCCCACTCTTTCACCTGTTAATGCAGGCACGGCCAGACGAACTTTGCTTCCACCATTTTGACTGACGCACGCACTCCCGGGTGCACCAGGGAGTGAACCGAGTCGAAAATGCTGCGGCGCCAAGCACATGGAACCACCAGGCGCGGGCAGCCTGTGGAAACGTCACAGAGTAGGGGGGACCCCCTGTCTTGCAGTACTCTGCTCTCCAGCCTTAACCCTGTTGGTCCAGAATGGAGCGCGCAAACGTCCGCGTTGTTAATTTGCTCTGCGGCCATGGCCATGTACTCTATCCCTATGTAGACTAGGGTCACTAACGCACGCGAGAGGCAGTCTGCCACCACGTTGAGTTTACCGGCCACATGCTGAATGTCGGTCGTAAACTCCGAGATAGCGGCCAGCTGTCTCTGCTGCCGAGCCGACCATGGTTCCGAAACTTTGGCCATAGCGTACGTTAACAGCTTGTGGTCTACAAACGCAATGAAGCTGCACCCTTCCAGCCAGAACTGGAAGAGGCGTATGGCCAGGTGAAGAGCCAGTAACTCTCTGTCGAATGCGCTGTATTTATGCTCATTGTCGTGCAAAGACCTGTTGAAAAAGGTGAACGGCTGCCAAGAACTGGCGATGCACTGCTCCACAACGGCCCCTATGGCCACGTCTGATGCATCAGTAGTGAGCGCTATCTGAGCCACCGGGTCTGGGTGCACCAGAAGTGCAGCATTCGCTAGGGCTGTTTTGGCATCGGAAAACGCCTGCTCCTGCTTGGGGATCCAGTCGATGCTGTCTGTCGGTTTCTGTTTCTTAAGCGCGGCGTACAATGGCTGCATGAGCTGGGCTGCGCGGGGGAGGAAACGGTTGTAAAAGTTAATCATCCCTAAAAACTCCTGCAGCGCCCTGACCATCTGAGGCCGGGGAAAATCTGCCACTGCGCACATTTTGTCCAGTAAGGGTATCGCGCCCTCCGGTGAGATGCGGTGGCCCAAAAAGTTGATTATTGTAACCCTGAACTGGCACTTCGCCGGATTGATGATTAACCCGTGCTCCTCCAACCTCTGGAAGACCATCCTGAGGTGGGCTACGTGTTCGTCCTCGGACGTGCTGGCCACCAGGATGTCGTCCAAGTAGACAAACACAAAAGGCAGATTGCGCAGCACAGCGTCCATCATGCGTTGGAAGGTCTGTGCCACACCTTTTAACCCGAAAGGCATGCGTAGGAACTCAAAGACCAAACGGGGTTATTACTGCCATTTTGGGTATGTCTTCTGTGCGCACCGGGACCTGGTGGTACCCGCGGACCAAGTCCACCTTAGAAAAAATGCGTGCCCCGGTGAGGTGGGCCAGAAAAATCCTGAATATGGGGGACTGGATAGCGATCGTGCACTGTGGCGTTGTTTAATCTGTGGAAATCGCCGCACGGTCACCATAATCCCTCGACTTTAGGCACCATGTGTAGCGGGGACGTCCATGGGCTGTTTGAGCGCCTGATGATGCCCAACCTTTCCAAGTTGGCAAACTCCTCGCAAGCACTGGCCGCTTTAGCTGTGTCCAGGCGCCGAGGTCGTGCGAAAATGGGCGGCCCTGTGGTGGTAATGAAGTGCTCTACCCCATGCTTAGTGACGGCTGCCGAAAACATCGGAACCTTGAGTGCTGGGAACTGGGTGAGTAGTGTATGGAACTTACGCCCTGGAGCTGTGACGTTGGCCAGTGTTGTGGACCCGGCTCCTCGAGCTGTACAGGGCAGAGAATCAAAAGACATAGCGTTAATCAGGCGTCTGTTAGCCACATTGACTAATAGCCCATGTGCACACAGGAAATCTGCACCCAAAATGGGAGAGTTACATGCCGCTATGACGAAGGACCATTGGTAGTTACAGCCGTGCAAACATATGGTCAGTGTCCTCTCACCAAAAGTCTTAATGTCTGAGCCATTTGCGGCTGCGAGCTCGGGGCTGCTACTTCCAGCCAGCCGGTCTGCATAGGATGGCAGGATGAGGCTCTTTTGGGAGCCGGAGTCCATGAGGAACCGTCTCCCCAAGCGTGAGTCTGTCACATAGAGCAGCTTTGTTGTGCCACCGGCAGTCGCAGATGCTACCGACTGCCGGTCCTGGCGTTTCCCAAGCGCTTGAACTGGCACGGTGGCACGCATCGCTGTGGTTCTTCTCCGAAGCAGCGGTGGCAGAAGCAGAGCGTGTCCCTCCGGTGCTTCTTGGCCTCTGTGGCGGCTGCCATTGATGGCTCCTTGCTCTTGCTGGCTGTCTCACTGGGTTCCGGCGCCACTGCGTTCACAGCGAAGGTTCTGGTCGCCAGGATAATCCGGTCTGCCTCTTGTGCCAGCATTTGGTAGTTCTGCATGGCCAGCAGCGGTGAATTGGCGAGGACTGCTTTGGCCGCTGTCGGGAGTTTCCAGAGGAAAAGGTGGGCAAACAGGAACGGCTTGCCATCTGTGTCCATCAACGCCAACATTTTCTCCATTAATTCGACT
Organism: Pholidichthys leucotaenia; assembly: GCA_020510985.1. Taxonomy (NCBI): domain Eukaryota; kingdom Metazoa; phylum Chordata; class Actinopteri; order Cichliformes; family Pholidichthyidae; genus Pholidichthys; species Pholidichthys leucotaenia. The sequence continues at coordinate 30,351,880 of CM035850.1, forward strand.
GCTGACCCGTCTCCCAACTCAGAGTGCGTCAGGAGCCTTTCCACTCTCTCACAGTCTGAGATCATGTAGCGTTGGGTCAGCGCTGTCTTGAGAGCGTCATATTTGCCGTGGGCTGGGGGCTGTTGGAGCAGGCTCGCCACCTGCTGTGTTGTGCATGCGTCCAGCGCTGCAGCCACGTAGTAGTACTTGGTGTCATCCGCCGTCACTCCACGGAGCACGAATTGGGCCTCGGTGTGGAGGAACCAAGCCGTCGGGTCGTGCAGCCAAAAGTCTGGGAGCTTGACATAAACGGCGCACGCAGTGCTGGCGCTTCCAGTCCGGGCCGTCTCCGGAGTGTTTGCCTCGAATTCCATTCTACGTCAAAGGTCACCAGTGTAGAGAGAAATGAGCAGGCGAGGCAGTGAGTTGGATCAGCGTGGACTTTATTTCTCTCTACCCTCAAGTCAACAAGAATAATCCCAGGTTGCGGGGCATCTCTCTTTTATATGTTACATGCCTTGCCTAGCGACCTGGGGGCTCACACCACAATACACCTTATCACAATGCCTGTTGGCGCATTAACATACAGTCCTTCAGCGCCATTAACATACAGTCCTTTAGCACCTGTCCCGTCTCGAACCCCGTCGGCTTCTCTCCTCCCGTGCCCTTCAGCGTGAGTGGGGAATGTGTCGTCTAGGTCCCCCACAAAACTACTTTTACGAGCTGATGCATTTTCAGTCATTGTCCTGGACCACAGTGCATACAACTGGGCATGTGCTTCAACCGGTAAGTCTTTTTATCAGAGGATTTATGCTGTTTAATGTAGCGCTAGCCACTATTAGGCTTGTGGTATGTTGTTCGGGCCTAGTCACTGGTGTTATGCCGAGAATTGCATCCCATCCACCAAAACTATAAAATATAACACTACAAACACAACAGCCAGGCTTGTAACTATTTGTGCATTTTTAGAAGTAAAAATTATTACCTCTTGTAAACTAAATTATGTTTATTCGCCAGACGTTTTAGTGTTTCAAAGAGAGTTCGAAATCATAGTGATCCAACTCCACGTTTTACGACATTCAGAGTCGGGATTTTGCATTTATGCATTGTAGTAAAAAGGGTCATCACTTTTTCAAAGTATATAGTTGTATTGACTTGACTTACACTAAACACCTGCTTGCAACGATGGGATGCAATTCTCGGCATAGTTGCATTGACTCTGACAGTATGGGGATGCAATTCTCGGCATAACACACATTCCAAAAAGTTTCCTCGACATTTCTGCAGCCTGGAAATAACGGACTCTGAGAGCAGGAGCAGCAGTAGGCGTCAAACTTTCACCTCCAACTTGTTCCTCCCTCCCATCCATCCCCGACCATCGTCAGGGGCCGGCCTTGGATAAGACGGACTCCTGTGATTTGCCCGAGTCTCCCGTCCACACACTGACTGACAGCCTCCCCCACCCCCACCCCCACCCTTTCTTGTCTCTTTTTCCCCCCATCTGTGTGCGGTGTTGCCCCGTTGACTTGAAGGGGCTCTGCCTGGAGGACGGGGGGCCAGACTGGAGCTCGGAGGCGCAGCGGAGCGGTACAGCAGAGACGCGCAGAGAGAGAGGAGCAGAGCGGCAGAGACGGCGGGGAGATCCGTCAGCCAGCTGGAGGAACCACAGTCAACAAACTCCTTATGGCTGCTTGAGAAATAACCTTACACCCCCCCTTTCTCCGGGACTTTAATTTTTGTCCCCCCCTCCCTCCTTTTTTTTTTTTTTTTTTTTTCTTTTTTGGTCCCGAGCAGAAGTTTTTGAGTCTCACAATTAACTGCTGAACAAAGTGAATACTTTTTCTTTTTTTTCCTTTTTTTTTTTCTCCCCCTTTTTGCCGTGGACCTTTCCGGCGGCGGTCATGGATACCCATATAAGATGGAAAGTTAAACGGAGGATAAGGGACGCCCAGATCATTTTATCGCTCATTCTGCTTTTTGTCACGTCGCAAGCGAGTTCAGGTGAGATGCGGCTCTGGTGGATCTCTGCAACTTTCTCCTTCCCTCCTCCTAGATCGGTGCCTTAATGCATTCAGCTCCTCCTGTCCCCCAAACCATGGCACTGTGTGGCTTAGAAGGCAGGTTTTGAGGGGACATTTGTGCATTGGCTCTTTATGGAATGGGCGTTTGTGGAGGGGCGCATCATACATTTAGTGAAAGTTTTAATTGGTGCAGCGGCATTTTCTCAGCAGCAAGTACTGAGGCTGTTCTGCTCCTAGTGTTTTAGGGGCCCTATGCAACACTGAAAACTATTTGAGAAATTAGAGGGCACCAAGAGAGTGCATACCTCCGTCAAGGCCCTATCGCTCAACGTTAAAGGAAGCAAAAAAGGGATCCAGGCTCCGCATCCTGACCCAGATCACCTCAGGTGAACGTTTCAATAAAACACTTCCTGGAGAGTTTCTGTAATCCTGCTAAAAAAAAAAAAAAAAAATTGCAGACAAACCAACATGAAAGCATTACCTCCTTGTGGGAGGTAACAAGCTTGGATGAACAGAAAAAATAAAGCATTGCATGAAATAAATAAAAGTGCAAATTTGCAAGAAAAAGTTGCAGAATTTTAAGAAAATAAGTTGTAAGGTTACAGGGGGGAAAATTGCAATTTGCAGGAAATTGAGTAGTAAATTTTGAAGAAAAATGTTGCAAATTCATATGAAAAAAAATGCATGTTTACAAGAAAAAAGTAACAATTTTGTGAGAAAACGGATCCAAATTTAAAAGAATAAAGTTGCAAATTTATGAGAAAATAGTTGCAAATTTACAAGAAAAAATATTTTATGAGAAAAAATTGCAAATTTATAAGAAAAAAAAATGTTAGTAAAAAGTTTCAAATTTATATGAAAAAAGTTGCAAATTTATAAGAAAAAACTTACGAGAAAAAAGTTACAAATTTATAAGAAGAAAGTTGCAAAATCCATAGAAAGGAATTGTACAATAAAAAGGTTGCAAATTTACAAGAAAACTATCAATTTTACAAAAAAAGTTGCAGATTTATAAGAAAAAAGTTGCAAAATTGCAAGAAAAAAACAGTTTTAAGAGAAATTTTTTTTTTTTCAGATTTATAAGGGAAAAAAAATGCAAATTTCCAGGAAAAAAGTCACACATTTATGAGGGAAAAAGTGACAAATTTATGTTGCAAATTAAAACAGAAAATAATATGGTTTTGCTTAGCGTTGGTGCTTCAAACCTTTTAATATGATGACATCGGAGGGACAATTTTCTCTTTTCTTTTAATGTTGGGGGGCCTGTCCCCCTTGCCCCCCTCTTGATTTACGGCTGTGTGCCTAATGTACCTATGCATTTAGGATGTATGCTTTGGTGATTTATCAAGCTTTACATTTGGACGATCAAGAGGGGTTTAAAAGTTTTTGAGAGAAAATGATAAATTCCTGTTTATTTAAAGTACATCGTTTACTGTGTGTATGTAGGTGTGGCTGGTGGTCCAGTTTACTGTAAAAGTTACGCTTCGCTGCTTTGCATTTGGCATAAAGTCACTTTTGCAACAGGACTTTTTGGTGCATTCCAATCACCTTTCATCAACGTTTTTAAAAATCTGGTAAAGTGATGACCATAACTTTTGAAGGGGAGAGAGGGAGGAGCCGTACCTCCTCTGAAGTGGTAGGGTGGAGCCGCCGTAAGAGTTCCAACATCAAGGGGATGATTTCTAAGGCACTGAGGCCATCATTAAAGCGATGTCTAACATATCTGCCACTAATTGCATTCTGCAGATTCTTCTCATGCTGCTCAGCGATTGCTGTATGACCAGGATCACAAAACTATGAATGTGTGCTCACAGTTAGAGACCACTGTTGCAACACTCTTAAAGGTGCTGTGTACAAAAATGTAGAACATTTACAAAAAAAAAGTACATTTACAAGAAAAAAGTGACAAATTTATTGGAAAAGTTGCTCATTTACATGAAAAAATTAGAAAATTTTACAAGAAGAAAAGCTGTAAATAAATGTACAAGAACAAGTAGCATATTTTTGAGAAAAAAGTTGCAAATGTGTACAGAAAAACTCATAAATGAATGAGAAAAAAGCATCAAATATACAAGAAAAAACTCAGAAATTCATGAGGGAAAAAAGTGGCAATTTTATGAGAAAAGGGTAGCAAATTTTCAATGAAAGTTTAGAATTTATGAGAAAAAAGCTGTAAATTTAGTACAAATTTATTAGAAAAAGCTTGCTAATTTTCAAGAAAATTATATATAGAATGTAGAAAATGTTATAAGAAAAGCTATAAATTTACAAGAAAAAAAGTAACAAATTTACTAGAAAAAAGTTGCAAATTTACATGAAAAAAAATTGCAAACTTACAAGAAAAAAACTCAAAATTTCTGAGGGAAAAAAGCCGGAAAAAGAAAAAGAATTTACATTAAAAAAGAAGTAGTGAATTTATGAGAACAAGGCTGTAAATTAACAAGTACAAATTTATTAGAAAAATTTTCATGAAAAAATTATGTAGAATGTAGACAATGTTGCGAGAATAAAAGCTATAAATTTACAAGTAAAGAGTCACAGATTTATTAGTAAAAGGTTGCTAATTTTCAAGAAAAAAACTGCAAATTTACGTGAAAAAAGTAGCAAATTTTTGAGAAAATGTTCAAATTTATAAGAAAAAAGTTGCATATATACAATTAAAAATGTGGAAAATTTACTAGAAAATAATAAATTTGCAAGAAAATCACAAGTATTAGAAAAAAGTTGCTAATTTATGAGAAAAAAGGTGCAAATTTATGAAAAAAGTAACAAATTTACAAGAAAAATTTTAAAATAAAACGGTAATTTTTAAGAAAAAATTGCAAATTTATGAAGAGAGAAGTAGAGAACTTACGAGAAAAAGCTAAATTTATAAGTAAAAAAATCACAAATTTATGAGAAATACTGCAAATTTACATGAAAAAAGTAGCAATTTTTTGAGAATAAAGTTATTACAAGTTATTATAAGATAAACTTATAAGAAAAAGTTGCATGTTTACAATTAAACATATAGAAAATTTATTAGAAAAAAAACTAAATTTAGAAGAAACGAATCACAAATATTAGAAAAAGTTGCTAATTTTCAAGAACAATGCCAAATTAACGAGAAAAAATTTGCAAATTTGAGGAAAAAGTTGCAAGTTTATGAGAAAAATTTGAAAATTTATGAAAAAAATGTGCAAATTTATGAGATAAAATAACAAATTTATGAAGAAAGAAGTAGTGAATTTAGTAGTAACCCCCCCCCCCCCAATTTACAAGTAAAAAGTCACATATTTATTGGAAAAACAATTGCCAATTTACAAAAAAGCTGTAAATTTATGAATTTTTCTTTTTTTGCATTCATGCCTAGCATTACTGTGTCAGATCAGTTTTATTGAGTTAATTAACATGATATAGAGAAGGTTTATCATGATTTTTTTTGTTGTTGTTGTTGATTTACGCCCATGAATCAGATCAATGTAAAAAGCCAAAAACCAAGTGAGCGAGAAAAAAAAAAATCCCATCTTCAAATGAGATGTGTAGGATAATTGACGTGAGACTCACATGTCGTTGGCATGTTCCTAACACTTAGTCACTGAGAACTTTCCCATTGGACACGTGTCGAGCACAAAGTTTCACAAAGCGGCACCAGTGCCCTGAGGGATCCCTTGCCAAACTGTGGCTCCTTTCCGATAGTTTAAGGAGATGATTAATTGATTCTTGCAACGCTAAAGATGACATCAGGCCCACCAGGAATGAAACCCCCCCCCTCACACATCAGAAACTGCCGGCACACGGTGACCTAAGTTGTCTTCGGCTAACGACCAGTGTTTACAGGCAACGTGAAAATAAACAAGTTGCAGTAATCTGTTTCTACTGTACGTGTAAGCCTATACGGGGCGGTAAACCCCACTGTGGCTCATTTTCCTGAGCTCTAAACGGGCCGTTAGAGCTTCTCACACCATCAGCACAACAGTGGATGCTTCCCGACTGTCCAGAGCCAGACAGAAGACGCCAACTGTTCCTCCCCGAAGGTCCCGTATCAGAACGTCACAGCCCACCCACCGACCATGCCAGGCAGCCTTAAGGTGCTAATAATACATTTGGGCCAAAACTGAACTCAGATGCGTGACCTTTTTGTCCCTCTGCAATCTGAGCCAAAACAGTAACGCGTGAAGGTGCTATGGAGGGGTTTTATCGGCTATGCATGCATGGGTCCGTGGGTTTGTCCGTGGATTCCATGTTGGCTTCCACATGGACTTGACCTGTTTTCAACTTATTTTCTCATAAATTTGCGATTTTCTTGTAAATTTGTGACATTTCCCCCCGAATTTGATACATTTTTCCTGAAAATGTAAATTTGTGAGTTTTTCTTGTGAAATTGTGACTTTTTTGCTTGCATATTTGATAACTCTTTCTTGTAATTTTGGAACTTTCTCATAAATGTGCCACTTTTTTACTGGTCTTGGAACTTCTTGCTCATAAATTTGTTACTTTTTTCCTTGTAAATTTGCTATGTTCTTGTAAATTTGTCACTTTTTCCCATAAATTTGCAACATTTTTCTTGTAAATTTGAAACTTTCTCGAAAATTTTCAGCTTTTTTTCCCTGTAAACTTTGTAACTTTTTTCTTGTAAATTTTCAATTTATTTACGCATATATTTGCTAGGTTTTTTTAAAATTTGCAACTTTTTAAAAGTTTTTCCTCATAAATTTGTGACTTTTTTCTTGTAAATTTGTAATGTTTTTTCTAGTAAATTTGTGACTTTTTTCCCTCATAAATTCTCTATTTTTTGTAAATTTGTCACATTTTTTCTGCATAAATTTTCACATTTTTTCTGCATAAATTTGTGGCTTTTTTTTCCTCATAATTTTGCATAGGGCGCACCCACTTCAACCCATGTAAGATAAGATAAGATAAACCTTTATTAGTCCCACAATGGGGAAATTCCAGGATTGCAACAGCACAGGGATAGCAACACTCAGAGCAACAATCAGAAGGCAAGAAAAAACAAGAGCAGCTAGTATACATACACTACTGTTCAAAAGTTTGGGGTCACTTAGAAATTTCATTATTTTTGAAAGAAAAGCACTTTTTTTCAATGAAGATAACTTTAAACTAATCAGAAATACACTCTATACATTGCTAATGTGGTAAATGACTATTCTAGCTGCAAATGTCTGGTTTTTGGTGCAATATCTACATAGGTGTATAGAGGCCCATTTCCAGCAACTATCACTCCAGTGTTCTAATGGTACAATGTGTTTGCTCATTGCTTCAGAAGGCTAAAGGATGATTAGAAAACCCTTGTGCAATCATGATAGGTCTGCAATGCTGTAATTGCTGCAAATGGAGGATTCTTTGACCAAAGCAAAGTTTGAAGGAAAAAATTATTATTTCAAATACAAATCATTATTTCTAACATTGTCAATGTCTTGACTATATTTTCTATTCATTTTTCAACTCATGGTGGTAAATAAGTGTGACTTTTCATGGAAAACACAAAATAATTGTCTGGGTGACCCCAAACTTTTGAACGGTAGTGTATGTACATATATATATATATATATAGACACACAGTGCGGAGCATTGTGGTTGGTGGATGTGCAGCAAAAAGTCTAAGCTCTCTCTCCGCGGATGGGGCGGGCCAGCTGGATGTCTTTGGGCATGATGGTGACCCTCTTGGCGTGGATGGCGCATAGGTTGGTGTCCTCGAAGACACCCACCAGGTAGGCCTCGCTGGCCTCCTGCAGAGCCATGACGGCGGAGCTCTGGAAGCGCAGGTCGGTCTTGAAGTCCTGAGCGATCTCCCTCACCAGGCAGTGGAAGGGCAGCTTACGGATGAGCAGCTCCGTGGATTTCTGGTAGTGACGGATCTCTCTCAGAGCCACGGTACCGGGCCTGTTACGGTGAGGCTTCTTCACTCCGCCGGTGGCCAGAGCGCTTTTTCGAGCAGCCTTGGTGGCCAGCTGCTTCCTGGGGGCCTTTCCTCCAGTAGATTTACAGGCGGTCTGCTTGGTTCTTGCCATCGCTCTTTAATATTCTGTCTTATATTTCTTGCACGCCGCCTAAACTCCAGCCCAGCACCCGCGTCGTTTTCACTTCAGTTCTCCCGGTATGTCGAGTTTCTCCGTTAGCACCGGGTGGCGGTTGAGTGCTAGCTAGCTCTTCCCTGCTGTATCGTCTCCTGCTGTAAACAGAGGCTCTGTCCGCCGACTTGGGAGACCTTTGGGGCGATCTGTGTGTCCGTGATATAGATATATGAGTGAAAGGTGTGCCGGATCAGAAAGTTATCACCGGATCAGAAAGAAGAAGGAAGATAAAAAGACTCAGAATTGAGCCGCTGTTGCAAAAGGCAGCCAACTCGTGTGGCACCGGAACATGTGGGGGTCCAGGTGGGTTTAAACAGACGACCCACTCACCTGTACTGCAGGTAAAGTCCATGTGGGCAATCACAGATGGGGCCAACGTGGAACCCACGGACAAACCCACATGGGGCCCATAAAACAGCCCCGATTTAACCCTGTGCTGGGGCCCGCGTGGCGTGCTGGCGTGGGCACAGTCGTATTTTCAGTGCTGTTCATGCAGTTGTACTCATCACTTCACATACCCTGAAGGTATGTTGAAGGTATGTAATGGAAGCCCGCCTCATTGGGGGGGTGGCTGAAAAGTTCATAGTGGTCAAATTTGACCAAATGTGGTTTCTTTTTCAACCGTGGGAATCCAAGCGCTGCAACACCGATGGAAGAAGTGTGTGGACCGAAGGGGAGACTATGTTGAAAAGTAAACCACATTTGGTCAAATCTGACCACTATGAACTTGCAGCGCGGTGGCGGAGTGGTTAGCACTGCAGCAGCACAGCAACTCACCCTTGGCCGGGAGATCCTGGGTACGATCCCAGCCCCCGACCAACGGTGATCTGTGTGGAGTTTGCATGTTCTCCCCGTGTCTGTGTGGGTTTATTCCAGGATTTCTCCAGTTTCCTCCCACATGCCAAAAACATGCAAGTTAGGTTAATTGGCATCGAACTAGGGATTCTAAATCGTCCTTAGGTATGACTGTGAGAGTGAATGGTTGTCTGTCTCTCTGTGTTGGCCCTACGATGGACTGGTGATCTGTCCAGGGTGTACCCTGCCTCTCGCCCAAAAGATGCTGGGATAGGCTCCAGCCCCCCCGCGACCCAAAAAGGATAAAGCGGAAGAAGATGGATGGATGGAACTTTTCAGCTTATTAACTTTTCAGCCCCCCCTCGTATATGGGGGAGAGAGAGCATTAATCGTGCATCATATTATCACATGCTACAATTGGCGCAAGTGAAATGCCTGCCACTAGTAAATATACAACTTTTTTCTTGTAAATTTGTTTTTTTCCCTCGTAAACTAGCGACATTTATTTTCTGATGTTTTTGTTGGGAGGGGAGATTTTTTTTTCCCAGTTTAAATTGTTTGAACTTTTCTCCATTCCAAAAACAATCTTCCACAGGGGCCCCAAAAAGTTAGAGACAGCCTGGACTACAATAATACTTCTAGTGTCCCCCTCAATATTTACTGTGGAGAAAATGTTCTGTTTATTGTCCCCCAACAGCGAAATGACCTGATTCATCACCATCGTGCTAGAAAAATGATAATTACAGGCAATTTACCAGTTTCTCACCAGAGACAGCTTCTTCCTGAACCCAGAAATCATGACCTCTGAACTTCAAGGCCTAGCAGATACTTGCTAATGCACACCATAATTGCTTATAACTGCTTTAAGAAAGTACTGTATGTAAATATTTTTTAAATGTTTTCCAAGCATGGATCCAACCACACAAAAAGGAATACCAAAACATATCCACTTGTATCCACAACAACAAATGGCTCACATATCCACTGGTGTTGGTAGCATTAGCTTTCATTTATGTACCTTGAATTTTCCTTTCCTTTAGTTCCATTTTAATCTGTTTTTAGCCAGATCTTATGGAAAATATCAGTATATTTTACTCACAAAGTGCATGATTATGTTAACTTGCTAGAGTCTAACTCTGTATGTATTTAGGAACACATACAGTGTTAGCATGTCACAAATTAACGTAAGCTAGGTGCCAGGGGCCAAGCTACTTCTGTGGGTTGTGTCCTAATTTGTTAATATTAGCATTTAGACTTGAACTTTTTTGGGGCTCTACTCGTACCCTAAAACTCAGAAAGGAATGTCTCCTGCCAGAAGTTGCTCTGCTGTTTTGGCTGCTAAATAGTTAGCTTGTTAGCCTGATAGGTCATCAGTGATTAGCCTTTCATTGTAGTGCAAATTCCTTGCGACAAACTAAATGGGACAGGGACAAAATGCTAGAAAATTTAAACAGAAATAAAACAAATATAAAGTAAATAAACTGAAATATTAGCCATGTTCCCAACACTAAGTATTGGAACATTTTTAGCAGTACTATCAGCATATGTGCTCTTTTAGGAACTACATGCTTTTAAGCCATCTTCTTTGGTTGCATTCCCATTAAGGCTGGGTGATTTCACCTTAAATCAGCATCACGGTTAATTAAACCTTTCCACAAGGCTTGTAATTAAGCAGTATTACCTGTGACGGAGTGTGGTATCAATTAATATATTATTGCAGTGATTCGGTTTTAATTAAGCATAATTTAATAAAGAATAGGTCTATTGCAATTTCACATACATGTAACTAAATTAAATATTAGTCCAGAAGTTGGGTCACAGGACACCCCTCAACGCAGCAAACTAGCTGCACTGAGGGTGTTATGCAGCCATGATTATGTTATCACCACATAGGGATTATGAATCTATAATTGTGGTGGTAAATCCAGTCTCAGCTTGTCCATTTTGTCGTCTTTTCTGACTGTAAAGCAACTGAGCTGACATGGGTAGTGGTTAGAGGCTAACAGTGATTTAGCTTTGATGCTTTTCCCTGATAGTTTCGTTCACTTTTTCTTGGCATCATCAGATGAACTAAAGATAAAGAGTCAGTCACCACATACCGGGGGGGGGGGGGGATGGGGCTGAAAGGTTCATTGGCTGAAAAGTTCATAGTGGTCAAATTTAACCAAATGTGGTTTATTTTTCAACATAGTCTCCCCTTCGGTCCATACACTTCTTCCATTGGTGTTGCAGTGCTTGGATCCCTGCGGTTGAAAAATAAACTACACTTAGTCAGATTTGACCACTATGAAATTTTCAGCCCCCCCTTGTACTAGGTGGACGGACACCACAACTTTTCGGTATAAGCCACGCTAATTTTTCTGTTGTGTCCTCCTGCTTCCAAACAGCGCTAACAGTGCTGCGTCAAGGTTGCTGAGTCATGTGACAGCTCTTTTAAGCACAGGCACACAACAAGGAGATGGGAAAAATAAAACAAACAAAAAAAAAAGACATGAGCCAGATTACATCAGTTATATGTCCCGAATATTGGTTTCTGTTTTTGTTTTTTTATCACACTTAATCACCCAGCTCTAATTCCCATCTAGACAAAGATGGGAATGTAACGTTAGATGACATAATCAATGAGGATGGTGACACAATACAATTGGCAAACGACAGCTACTGTTAGTAAGAGATCACTCCATTTATCTTTCATTTGTCCCTAATTCCGGTGAAACCAAAAGGTTAAAGGTCAGGGGATCTGGTAACTTGGGTGATTTCATGAAAATCGTGACTGTTCCTGTTGTAATTACCTCTATACTCACCAAACTCACTCACAATGATCCTCAGGTGGGTCTGCATCCAGGTTGTGGTCAACATTGGGGTAAAGATCAAATGTCATGAGGTCTGTGGACTTAGTACTTAACGCTCCTTGAAGGCAATTGTCCCAATTCTCAGCGAACTCGCACAATTATTCTCAGGCAGGTCTGCATCCAGGTTGAGGTCAAGCTCAAGGTCATTGTCAAAGGTTGGGAGATCTGGGCATTTATGATTTCACAAAAATCTTTACTTCTCTGAGGCCATTGACCATGGCCTTAAGCACATCCTAGATGGGTCTGCATCTAGGCTGTGGTCAAGGTCAACAGTCAGGAGATCTGAGCACACTTGGGGTGATTTCATCAGGCTGGAATGAGCTACTTCATCATTGATGGTTAAGTTAATCCCTTCCACGGCATGTGGGACACCATGTGGTGTATGGGGCAGCGTCTATCTCCATTTCACTGATCCTAGGCCACACAGCTACTATGAGTAGTGAAAGCTACAGTGGGGTGGGGTGGGGGTGGGGGGGTCAGTCCTCTGGTAGCTCTGTGTGTTAACATTGATGGTCTGGTTCTTTATTACAATGAGAAACAGTTGTTGTGGTCATGGCCTGGGTGGTGCTAGTAAAGCGTCAGTGGTCGGTTATGTTTTGTCTAATCACATACAGCAATGTTGCATATTTTCGGAGAGTTTGTCCTCTGGAGTAAGAGCTTCTGAAAAGATAATTTCTTAGGTAGTCTTAGTGGGAATGCACCAGAAAGACGACCTGCTACTGAGTCCCAAGTATTCAAAAGGTTTCCATGGTGGTAACACGCCTGTTGTTTTAGGTTTACAGGAAACAGGGACTGTGGAAGATTAGCACTGTGAATGGAAGTTGGCCTATTTGTGAAAGCAAGTCCCAGTCTTGTTCTTGAGGGAGGTTGCCTTGACTTTGACTTTAGTGGTGGAGGCACCTCACTTTAAAGCTATGTGAACAGCGGTAATAACAGAAGGCCCTATGTAAAAAGTCAAGAATGAGAAGAGGGGTCAAAGCTCAAAGGTGAAGGTCTGGACTGCTATCAGGTTTACAGTTTCCTAGCCTGAAGAAAGGAATTCTTTCTGGTAGCCCTCCTCTGACTCTTTGAGGTAAAAGGGAAAGCTAGAGAAGTGCTTTTCATGTAACAGTTTTTAGCTCTTCTGAAAAAGTTGAATTGTGTTTTTTTTCCTGAAGGTATTTTGTCTGTCAGGTTTAAAGCTTGTTGATGTTCTTAGCTGATGGAATTCCTGGGCTTGACCAAATCAGGCTTATTCTGCAGGTTTCCTCAGTCAATGGATTCTTTCATGGGTGTAAAAGACTTGTTTTGCTTTTTTCTTCCTTTGGTTTGTTATCATTAATTAACCAAACCATTTCTTGGATGGACTTCCTCTGTTTGAAACCCTCTGAGAAGACTAGAGCCTACTTATACAAAGAATTGTAGTCATCAAAAATGCTGAAATAACATTCTTTGAATACCTTGAGCGAACAAAAACAAGGAAGGATTTTTGGCAATATGTGACAGTGGTGAAATGACCAGCTGAAATGCTTAGAAATTATAGAATACAGTAAAAAGTGAAGAATTATAGTGTATACATATAGTAAAGTAGGTGATATTTGTTTGATCCGTGAGTGCATTTCGAAGGCCTTGCTGTTTCATCGAGCTCCTTCCCATCTGGATTTGATAAGTTCCATTGTGCTGTCTGCTAAGCCCTCCAAAAACCCAGAAAAATGTCTTCCAGATGTTTTCTTCCCGTTCTTGGTGGAACAGGGATGATAAAAAAAAATACTGCTGCCTTTTTTCAAGAAATAAGACCAATCTGTGCTGGTTTTTAGAGAAAATTTCTGATCTAGTAACATCTGCAGTTTTAGAGCAGAGTTTGTCAGAATAATAGCTAGGTTAGCATATATGCATTAAAAGCTTCTTTTTTTTGTTTGAGCAGGCCAGTTTTATGACAGGGTTAAAAGTTGTCTACAGCTGGCTCACAGCTGCTTTTTATTTATAGTCTCTTTAGTTTTGAACAACCTTTTTTCAAAGGGAATTTATAATGGATAAGTCAATTTTACCTTTTGTCTCAGTGCATAAATGTTCCACGTGAGGCCAATTAGAAAAGCCCATTTTAAGTGATTGAATCCACACCGAACTCAGAAGATTTGATAACTTCTCCCACGTGTGCCATTTTTCTTTAAATCAGTTACACCTGATTGCCCTGAAGGATGTGGTATGACACTTATTTATGAGTTAAAAGACAATAAAGTGCCAATTGACCCACAAAAGTTAAATTTACCCAAATCACCTACGTATTTCCTTTGGCAGATAGCCATCTTCTGCTTATATTAAACCTCCCATATTGTGCATTTTGTGGGAATTAATTTTAAGTTTTGACTATCTCAGTGCTGTATATATGACTAAAATCTTTTAATCTGTCTTTAAAACGCTAATATTAATGAGTCCATAATGTGATTGAGTGAAGTTTTTCAGTTAGAACTGAAAGTGGGGCTTGCTAATTTCTGATGTCATAAAAACCAGGAAGTGCAATCCACTTGTTTCTTGAAGAGCTTAACTAAATAAAGCCTGTGTGAAGTGAGCATTTTAATATTTTAACAGCTGACATTATGCATTTATGTTTTAAGGTTAAAAGCACGAAAATCCCTTTTTGCACAATATGGGCTTTTCAGTTTATTGTGAGTTGCCTATTTTGCAAGGTAGAGGCATGAAGAGTTTGTTCTCTTGATAAATCTCACAAATAGAGACAGATAGCACTTAGAATGAAGTGACAAACTAAAAATTGTATCATCTTCATGTGTTAACTGATTTCTAAAGTTTTTGCTCAGAAAACAGCTCAGATGTGGGGTATACTACAAGACCCTAGTCATATGTACTGGGGTCCCTGACCTTTTTTGTCTCACAGACTAGTAATACATTAAAAAAAATTGCAACAAAGTGCAGTTACAAAAACCTCACCCACTGATATATACTGTATTACTGACAGCTGTACTTCAGTAAATGTACTAGGCGATTTGGTATTTTTTTAAGAAGGGGGATGGTGGTTGTGGGGGTGTATTCACAAATTTTAGATAAGGCACTTATGTAGAAACATAAACTGAGTACAAATTTACAAGAATAAAGGTGAAAAATTATGGTAAAAGATGCTAATTTACAGATCAATAACACAAATTTACCATAAGCCTGTCTCAAAAATGAACCTACTTGAGCTATTATGAGAAAAGCTTACAAATTCAAAAGTAGAAAACATCTCCTGAAGGGGGGGGACCCACATCTCCAAGAGAAAAGTCCTGAATTTACGGGAAAAATGGCCAAATTTACAAGAACAAAAGCTGCATGTGTGTATTTTTTAAAAAACTTTTCTCTTATAAGTTTTCCATTTTCTTGCTGTTTTTCCTGTAAACTTGTAATATTTTTCTTACAAATTTATAGATTTTTTGATAAATTTGCAACTTTGTCCTTGCAAGTTTGAGATTTTTTGAAATATATGTAGTACTTTTTTCTTAGAAATGTACATTTTTGGTGAAAAAGTTGTTACCTGTGTTTCCCACACATTTACACTGATGCACTCATAAATTTGCAACTTTTTCTATTAAAGTTGCAAGTTTCATTCCACATTTACAAAGTTTGAAGAAAAAAAGATATGAATTTATGATCAAATTAACAAATTCAAGGGAAAAAGGGGTAAATCCACAAGTAAAAAAAACCCTCAAATTTTCAAAAAGACTCAAAATTTTGAGGAAGTCTCAAAGTTACAAGAAAAATGACAGCTTAACAAGGCTGATGGATTTGGGTCATTTTCTTAAAAAGGGGCATGGCATCCCCCCTCAAATCACCTGAGTAAATGAGCTCTGGAAGTTTGACACCATCAGTTAAAAATGATCTAATTTAGCTAACTTAGCATAGTTGGCTGCTCACACCAAATCAGTTAAAGAAGGCCAGTCAGTTTTCTTCGTATCTGTGAAGTTTACAGACATTCTTTCATGGCCACCTCTAAATGAGTGATTTTTATGTAACGTGTCAACGGTCTTTCCCCTACTCACCTTTGAATGGCTCTCCTCCCGAGGTCGTGTCTGACTGAAATCGGATAACTGGTGGAAAAAAAAGTTGCTCCTTTGTGTGAGCTGATTACTGTGGCGCTGAAGAAGGAATCTGAGTTTACTGTGCTGTTGTTGGGAGAAGCGGTGACCCCGCAACTGCATGTGCCACTTCAGCCCCGTAAATGCCGGCTTTGTGGAAGAGACTCTGTAAATTAGCCTTAATGCCCGATAATGGCATGAAAGATAAAACAAAACTATGCGGGACAAGTTTCTGACCCAGTGTCAGAGTTAAGGCGATCCTTTGTGCTGCACAAGCAGTTCATTATTTGCTGTATCTTGGAAAGTATATCTATCTTTTTCCTTTCCAGACAAATTAAGGGTCAAATAATTGTTTTGAACTGCTCAGTGGTGCTCTGTGCTAACAACACAGTGAGCTTGATTTGATGTCAGTGGTAGATTTTTCTCTGCATTACCTTCTTGCTTAAAAAAACAAAAAACAAAGATGGAACCTTTTAGCTCCAGTTTAAAAGGTACAGTGTGTTCTTTTTTCACCGAGTGACAAAAGGAGACTAAAAACGGTGACAGGTCCATTTAAAAATGTCAACGCGAACACAAAAAGTGATGTCAAAGTTGGACGGGCTTCCTCATGATGCAACTCCCCGTCCTGTGTTTGATTTTAACAGTGTGCTTTGTCGCAGCATGCAGCGCAGGGCAGAGTGAAAAGTTAAGTCTGGTCCAGGCTCACAATCAGAGTATTAGCTTCAGCTGGGAAACAGTGCTTTTCTCTGTAATGGAGTATTATAATTGAGCATGGAAAGCAATGTATGACTCATCCTTTCCAACCCATTTCCCCCTTCCTCAGTCTGAGCTCAGCCACAGTTTGGGCAGCAGAAAGACCGAGTGTAAGCACTTTTTTTCCCCCTACTTGGGAGATACACAAACTTTTACTACTGTCAGATGCATTTTATTTTTTATTTCATTACGTGATTAATTTAGCAGGAGTTGGTAAAAGTAATAGCTGCATTAAAGTGAGACACTTTGTTGCCTGTTCAGCAAAACTGTGTAATTAAACTGAAGCCTTAATTAATTTGGTCTCGTTGCAACAACGGATCAAGCCTGGGCTTCTTCAGTGTGCTGAAGCGAACTGAAGGAAATGTGGCAGACGAAGAAACCACTGAACACTAGTCTGAGTAAACAATAAAGAGTCATAGATATTATTATATTAAAGGGATTACAATCAACTTTTCCCAGTCGAGAGCGCCTAATTTTACCAGTGGTACTGCAGTAGGCACACTTATTTTCTTTGTTCCCCAATCGTGGTGACTAACACCTACCCCTCGGAGTGTAGCATCCAGAGAAGTAAGGTATTCAAGGAGTTTTCCCAGGTGGAAAGTTGTTGAATGGTTCACCCCCCGAAGTCGGATTTCTGACCATAAAAGTTTTCAAGCCACAACATTTTCACAAAGTCAGAAATCAAAAACAGATGCCTACATGAAAGCAGCTAGTGTGCTTGCTCTGAATAGGATGATAGGTGCAGTCATTTGAATCCCTAACTCCTCATTAACTTGGGTTGGTATATGGTAGCGTTGCAGTCAAGACCAGGCCAAGACCAGAGTGTAGAAAGACCAAGAATTTAAAGAGTCCAGACCAAGTCTTGGTCTTGTCTTGGTCTTTGGAGACTCTGGTCTTTACAAGGTCTTGACTACAGCAGTAGTATGCTATACAGGACCATACCCAGATTAATCAGAATCAGAATCAGAATCAGAATCAGGTTTATTGCCATTGTTCATGTAGTACACAAACTAGGAATTTGTCTCGGTACAATGCTGCAACATTAAACATGATAAGATAAGAGAAATAAACTATACATGTAATAAAGTGTAGGATAAGATTAAGTGATACTGGTCAACAGTTAAAATATATATTAGCCAGCAGCAGATACTGTGGAGAACTATATAGTGCAGTCGGTAATGCAGGAAGAAAACAGTGATGATTGACATGAGTCTGGTTGAGCTGCTGTACATGGTGCATGAGAGTCACTTAGTGTTCAGCAGTCTAATGGCAGAGGGGAAGAAGCTGTTCATGTGACGGGAGGTTTTAGTCTGGATGGACCGAAGTCTTCTACCAGAGGGGAGGGGGGCAAACAGTACGTGACCAGGGTGTGAGGGATCGGCTATGATCCGGCCAGCACGCCTCCGGGTCCTGGAGATGTACAGATCCTGGAGAGATGGGAGCTTGCAGCCGATCACCTTCTCAGCAGTGCGCACGACGCGCTGCAGCCTTAGTCTGTCCCTGGCAGTGGCTCCTGCGTACCACACGGTTATGGAGGTGGTGAGGATGGACTCGATGATGGCTGTGTAGAACTGCACTAACATCTTGGTGGGTAGCTTGAGCTTCCTCAGCTGCCGCAGGAAGAACATCCTCTGCTGGGCTTTTTTGATGAGTGAGCTGATGGTCAGCTCCCATTTGAGGTCCCTGGTGATGGTAGTGCCTAGGAAGCGGAAGGAATCAGCAGTGGTGATGGGAGAGCCTGAGAGGGTGAGGGGGGGCAGAGGAGTAGTGACTTTCCTGAAGTCTACAATCATCTCCACTGTCTTCAGAGCGTTCAGCTGCAGGTTGTTATTGCTGCACCAGGACGCCAGCTGGGCCACCTCTCTCCTGTAGGCGGACTCGTCGCCGTTGGAGATGAGCCCGATGAGGGTGGTGTCGTCCGCAAACTTGATCAACTTGACAGACTGGTGGCTGGAGGTGCAGGAGTTGGTGTAAAGGGAGAAGAGTAGGGGGGAAAGTACACAGCCCTGGGGTGATCCGGTGCTGATGCTAGTATAGTCTGAGACAGTCTTTCCCAGCCGCACATGCTGCCTCCGGTCCGTCAGGAAGTCGATGATCCACCTGCAGAGGGAGTCAGGCACGTTGAGCAGGGACAGCTTGTCCCGGAGCAGAGCGGGGCGGATGGTGTTGAATGCGGAGCTGAAGTCCACAAACAGGATCCTGGCGTAGGTTCCCGGGGAGTCCAGGTGCTGCAGGATGGAGTGGAGGGCCAGGTTGACTGCATCGTCTACAGACCTGTTGGCTCGGTAGGCAAACTGCAGCGGGTCCAGGAGAGGGGTGGTGATGGACTTGAGGTGGGACAGGACCAGGCGCTCAAAGGACTTCATGACTACAGAGGTGAGCGCTACAGGTCTGTAGTCATTAAGTCCAGTGATCCGTGGCTTCTTGGGGACAGGGATGATGGTGGAGGATTTGAGGCAGGATGGCACGTGGCATAACTTAAGGGAGGTGTTAAAAATGTCTGTGAATACAGGAGCCAGCTGTTTCGCACAGAGTCTCAGGGTGGAGGGAGACACGCCGTCTGGGCCGGGGGCCTTGCGCGGGTTTAAGATTGTGGTACTTAATTTGGATATGGTCGAAGCTGGATTTTTAACTCTATACCATGCAGTTAGAAATCCAATTTTAGTGCGTGTGGCGTTGGTCATCTTCTGGCAAATAACTTGGAAAATCTGACCTGGGAAAACTCCTGGAACATGCCACTTCTCTGGACCTCAGATAGGCCTCAAGAAAGTTTTCTTTTCTTCTTTTAACTGATACAATTGCCACAGTAAGCTTCCTCAATTTCAGTGAACATACTGCACAGTTCACTCATATTTTTGTCTATCAAACATACATTGCACTTGGTGTTGACGGAAAATCTGATTGTACTGCGAAATGCAGTACAGCATCTGTTTTCAGAGGAAAAAATCAAACCAGTGCTGGAGAACACTAAACGGTGAATGTGTATAAACATCCAATCAAATTGTTTACTTTGTCATTCTGCTCTTGTGAAATAGGTTTAAAAAGAATATTGGCTCCAAAATATTGAATCAGATGCATGATATTGTGTGCATTGCCTAAAGTAAAATGCTTCTGATGAATAGTCATTATTTTCTCTCAAGATCTTCAATTGCTGATCCCAGAAAACAAAGCTGGACATTTTTGGATGATAAAATGAACCACATCTAAATTATGTCTTTATGCAACCAAAGCCCCAGTGCTTTTCTCAACCAAACCTAACCACAGAGTATCAGAGTCTTGTACTTTGCCCCTAAAAGCAACCAGGAGAGCTTTTTTTCCATTTGCATTTGTTATCCTTTTGGAAGAATGCATACCTCCAGAGTCCATTGTCTTTCTTTTACTGGTATTTATTTTAAAATTTATTTTGTATACTTTACTAATCCCAGAGGGAAATTCAGGGCATCCACGTGGATGGGTGTGGCGCCAATCCCTTCACCACTCACACACACACATTCACACCTAGAGCCACTTTAGAGTTTCCAATTAACCTAACCTGCATGTTTTTGGCCTGTGGGAGGAAACTGGAGTACCTGGGGTAAACCCATGCAGACACGGGGGGTGCGTTCCGATTGCCCATTAGTGTACTCCGAAGTGGACTGCACAGGGTAGCCGCCATATTAACTGAGATTCCAAACGAAGGAATGAATGGTCTTCAGTTTAAAAGGAACTAAGAACTGAGCAGGGAAGAAGTGAACAACGGTACATCACTTTACCGGAAGTTGACAAGAAGATTACCCATAGGCCATTGTTCCTCAAATATGAGTAAAACAAACTATCGTTGTTAACGTTATTAACAAGCAAAACTGATGTTGGTTATTGTTTATATCAACTGATTGTAATAAAAATATATTTGTATTAATATTTTATTTAAGAAATATAAATTATCCACCACAGTATCAGCACGTGTCTATGGTTACCGTGGTACCACACGGAGGAGGGAGCCGACGGTTACAGGGTGTTTCAAATGGAGGCATTTTGTGAAGGGCAGTTAACTTAACTGATATTCCTTGAGAACGAAGCAGGGAGTAGGGACTATAGTTGAAGTACACTGTGGATTGAAATGTAGCTGGGGAGAACATGCAAACTCCACACAGAAGGGTCACTGATGGTCAGGGGGGTGGGATTGAACCCACGACCTTCTTACTGTGCTGCCACAGTGCTAACTGCCCAAATGGATAGAGCAGCTCTTGCGTTCTCTGTTTCGGAGAACAGGAGGATTTTAGCTCATTCTGGTGAAGCCAAAAGGTGATGATGTGATGGCATAGTGTTCAGCTGTCTGTCATTGAGTCTGTATCAGTACTTCTCCTAGGCATTTGCCCCAATGGTCACCAAATTCACTCACAATCATCCGCAGGTGGGTTTGTCTAGGTTTTGCTCAAGGTCAAGATCAAAGGTCAGATCATCTGATCTCTTACTGTATGTGATTTCAGAAAAAAATTATTACCCCTCCTAGGCAATTGCCTTGATGCTCACCAAACTCATGTACAATGATTTTCAAGTGGATCTGCATCCATAATGAGTTCAAGGTTAAGGTCAAGGTCAAATTTAATATGTATGGGCACATAATCATACCATGTAGGATAACTAAATAGACGGTTATGCTGTTTCATCCCACCTAGCAACAATGCTCTGCACTGTGTGTGTTTATATATTTACATATTTATTCCATCTAGCTACAATGCTCTGCACTGGGTGTGTTTATATTTATATATCTATATATTTATTCCATCTAGCTACAATGCTCAGCACTGGGTGTGTTTATATTTATATATCTATATATTTATTCCATCTAGCTACATTGCTCCGCACTGTGTGTGTCTATATACTTGCATATTTATTCCACCTAGCTGCAATGCTCCGTACTGTGGGTGTTTATATATTTACATATTTATTCCATCTAGCTACAATGCTCTGCACTGTGTGTTCATATATTCATATATTTATTCCATCCAGCTACAATGCTCTGCACTGTGTGTGTGTGTGTGTGTATATATATATTTTATAGTAATATGTACATATGTATATTAGCTGCTCTTGCTTGCTTGTTTTTTTTGTTTTTTTTTTTCTTGCCTTCTGATTGTTGCTCTGAGTGTTGCTATCCCTGTGCTGTTGCAATCCTGGAATTTCCCCGTTGTGGGACTAATAAAGGCTTATCTTATCTTATCTTATCTTAAATTTCAGGAGATCTGAGTGCTTACATGTTTTTGTGAAAATATCTACCCCTCCTAGGCAACTGACCTGATTCTCAGCAAACTCATTTACAATGATCCTCAGGTTGGTCTGCATCCAGGTTGAGCTCAAGGTCATTGTCAAATGTCAGGAAAAATCATGAAAATCAAAACTCCTCCTAGCCAATATACCCAATCTTTGCCAAACTCATACACAATGATCCTCTGGTGGGTTTGTATCTACTGTAGGCTGTGCTCAATGTCAAGGTCAATGTTCAGAAGATCTGGTATCTTATGTGATTTCAGAAAAATAAATTCTACTCCTCCTAGGCAATTGTCCTGATAACAAACTTGCACATAGTGATCTTCAGGTAGGTCTGCATCCAGTTGTATTCAAGGCCAAGTTCTGGGTCAAAGCTCATGAGATGCGAGTACTTTCATAGTGATTTCATCAGACTAGAACCAGCTACTCCTCCTGGTCTACTGTCCTCCTCCCCTTTGTCTATGTAAGTGCTGACATAATTGTGCCATTCTGAGGTGGAAATCAGCGTGTATCATATGACATCCTTGTTTATCATAGTCCAGTAGAAGAAAATTATTAAGCAAAACCAGAGTTTACCAAATCTGAATGCTGATTTTGACATTATACACTTATAAAATAGGTTGGAAAAGCATTATAGGCTTCAGCATATAGGTCTTCTGTGCAAATAAGAGCAAAGTTAGTGGAGAGTTGATGAAGGATGGTTGGATGTTATAAACTCTGAAGGTCAGAAGTGATAGAACTACTGTCACGTTGAAAGAACCAGGACTATGGAGAATTATTAGGCCTACAAAAAGTTACTGGAAAAAAGATAACTGGGATTGTGACCCCATGGGAAAACAGATTTTATTTTCCTGTCCATGTTGTCTTTTCTTTGTTGATAGGGCATTATGGTGATTTGTAGTTGATGGCTTGGGTCAGAATGAGCTGATAGAGCTCTCCAGAATGTGTTGACTTTTGCAGAGTCACAGTTGTGATGTTGCTAAAGCATTTACTTCAGCCGTTTAGCACTGTTTTCCATATGGAGACGGCAGTTTTTCTGGAGTGAGTGAGACTATATCATTGTGGGTCACTGAGTTTGCCACGAGATAATAAAGCGTTGGATATTTGGACTGATTCCCATCATTAGCTCGGAATCAAAGCTCCTCAATTAGGTGCTGCTGAGGTTCAGGAGGCGGCACCGGATAGTCCTTAATGATGAGAAAACCTTCATTATCGCACAGGAGTTCACATGTATCAGTTTCTCTTTCTGTAACAGAGAGAGACGGCGCTGAAGTGGTCGTTTGTGAAGCCTAGTGAGGTGAAATACTTCTGTAATGTCATCGCTGCGAGGCTCTCCTTCATCATAGCTGTCTCACCAGTCAGCCGTTAAAACCATATCTGCTGTGGGAGAGGAGAGCTGAGAGAAAAGTTTCATGGCAGAAAAAGATAAAACAGGCAAAGGGAAATAAAGTCGTGAAACAAATAAGCCCAAATTAAGCTGGCGAGGAAGTCGAAAAAAAATACTATTCCTGTCCTTTCGGTGGTGTGAAATGAGCATTCAGAGGCTCACTGTGGAATCTTGACTCAGTTTTTCCATCTCAGTCTGTGGTGCACAGCAGACAATGATTTATCTTCACTGCTGTGAGCTGCGGTGTGGAGACAGTGAAGTAAACCATCTGGTATTCCCACTGTTAAAGCCATAAGAGCGCGGCTAAAGCACTCGGCCCCAGACTACACAAGAAAAACTCCGGTCAGAAGAACTCTCTGTTCTTTGGATCGTCTTACAGGTGTCTGTTTTTCTCTCTGTTTGTATTTGGCTATCATTTTTTTGATGTGTCATCTTTACTGGATCTAATGGTTTCAGTAGTTCAGTAATAAAATAGATGAACGTGACTTTTATTTTCTTCCCTGCCTTTTCTTGGGAGTGGATTTGTGCATGCGCAGCCTCTCAGTCCAGGCCACTGGGTCAAAGTCCCGAAAAATGTGGAATGAAACTGAAATGGATCTTTTGCTTAGGCTGGCATGTGAGGCCGTTTACAGGCTCAAAGCTAATTAGGAGTTAATATCTGAGGAAATACATAATGGCATCTTTATTGAAGAACAAAGCACTTGGCAATAGGATTATTCCTAGTATTAATACCATAGATCAGTGCTCCCCAACCTTTTTTGCCTCAGGGATACATCAGCATAAAAACAAAATGCGTGATTGAAAAAAACTCACCTTCAGTGGGAGGCCTGAGCTTGTTTCTCAGCAAAGGAGATCGTCCCATTTAAGGGCGATTAGGAGAGAGTGACACCCAAAGTGTGCTCCTTATGTCCACTCTACTCCGATACTTCATTTTGTTTCTGTTACTGATATAAGTCCTGCTTCACCAAGATAGGGAGTTGGAAAAAGGAGCAGGGTTTTCAGTGCTTTTGTGGCAGTCTCTGGATATTTCATCCTGGTTCTAATCCAAAATAGAATAGAATAGACTTTATTGTCATTGTACAGGTGTATAGTACAATGAAATTGTGGACAAAATGGCAGAGGATGACAAACAAAACTCTCTAACGTTGACTGTTTTTTTTAAAATTCATTTTGGCTAGCTAGCGTGCAGGTTTCATTTTCAAGTATCACAGCTAATTACTGAGATAAATGTGTGTCAAGAAAATGTTTTCAGTTGTGGCCTGGTACAAACTGGTCTATGGACCGATATCGGTGCACAGCCTAGTGGTTGGGGACCACTGCTGTAGAGTACACATATTTAGAAGGGGTGGGAAAAACCCATACAAGCGTAATATCACGATACTTTGTGGTTGTAATACTGTATTGATTCAGTATCGTGATAATTTATTCAGATTTATTAATAAATGTTGCAAATACAAACTTACCTATTTAGGTACCAGAGTAATAAAAGTCCATCGACTTTTAAGTCTATTAGATGGTGCTAAATGCTCACTGGCTGGTTAGGTTAGCACAGCAAAAGAGAGACTCATGATGAGATCTAGCCAGGAGTTGAACAAGACAGATCGAGATGGGAAATTGCAATATATGATATCACAATACTTAGCATACCGCAAGATTGTGGTAATATTGCATCACAGCCGAAGTATGGTGATAACGTCATATCATGGGACCTCTGGTGATTCACACCCCTAATATGTAGTTACTAGTTTATGTAACTTTACGGACAGTTGTAGACAGGACCATTTCTATGTAAGACTGTATATGGGGGCCGCTATTCTAGTAATGGGGAAGATCCATCATCTCTCCATCTACCTGTCCACATTTTTACAAAAGTTGTGACTCCTCTTGGGCAATTGCCCTGATGTTCACTGAGCTCACAAAAAAGACTCTCAGGTGGGTCTTCATTCAGGCTGTGCTCAAGGCCAAAGTCAAAACTTTGAAGATCTGAGCACTCTTGTTATGGTTTCTTCAGGCCCCACAATAAGCTACTTTGTCATTGGTGGTCTGGTTAATGCATTACCCCAAAACACTGATAATTACATTCAAAATTCTCCCAGGTCAGTCATGTCATCTGGCTTTGGAGTAGCCTAGCAAGCAACAGGCAGGATAGGCAAAGGAAAACCTTTAGATATTGGATATAGATCTATTTCCAGGCTGTAATTATGCTTGTGTGCTATAGTTGAATGTTTCAACATCCATCCATTCATCCATCCTCTACCGCTTATCCAGGAGACCAAGTAGCGGGCGCAGCTGTCCAGAGTGGGTGAAACTGCTGCCTGGTTCACACAGCAACATGATCCCCATGAACCTTATTGCAGGGAAAAGTTGCCCCTGACAGTGTATCTCTTGGTATCATTAGGGCACACAAACCCTTCCACCATGATAAGGTGGTGATGCACAGAGAATGTTTCAACGCTGGACTCTATAATGTTGGACCTACTTTTACTTACTCTGTGTTGTGCAGTTTTGATTGACTTTTTCAGATATTCAATCACTTTAGCATATCATCTTCACACTGCAGCCCTGCTTATGAAGCTGATTTTGCACTAATAGAATACATTATTGCATCTTTTGCAACTTGGAGTGCGTAGACAAGCTTTGACTGTCAAGAAAACATTGCGATAGTGACTTAGTAGCTAATTAAGCTGAGGTGTGAAGGTATGCACGATTGCTTGTCATCTTTCTCATTGGCTCCCAATTCATATTCATCATTCTCATTGGCTCCCCATTCATCCATACTTAGTTTACTCATGTGTCTGCAGCTATATCTTGCATGAGCATAATGCCAACAGTATGATTCCCATGTGTGGTCGCATGATGACCAGAGGCAACAACTTAGGGTCAAGGCTGTGTGCATCTGTGAGCATGTGCTGAATATGTTTCTAGACCTTTCTACAACCTTAATTTAAAAGGAGTGTTTACAGTATGGTTGGGAAATAGATAAAATATACGAGGGGGGCTGAAAAGTTCATAGGTTGAAAAGTTCATAGTGGTCAAATTTGACCAAATGTGGTTTATTTTTCAACCACAGGGATCTAGGCGCTGCAACACCGATGGAAGAAGTGTGTGGACCGAAGGGGAGACTATGTTGAAAAATAAACCACATTTGTTCAAATTTGACCGCTATGAACTTTTCAGCCTATGAACTTTTCAGTCCTCCCCTCGTACTCGATGTATCGGTACATTTGTCCATGCGCGATACATAAAATGCCTATATCGCACCTATCGAATACAGTTTGTCACGTTAATAGAACCTGACAACGTGATACAGTTTATACTTCCCTCTCTCCATCTGTTGCTGCAGCAGCCCTCTCCCCTGGCCTTTCCAGACAGGAAAAAAAAGCTGAGGGCGCATTTTAAACTGCGGCTCAGGGAACATCTTAAGAAAATTACTTTCGCACATTCACCTTTTCAAGATTTTTAATGTTAAAAGTGCTTTATGACAATGACTTGTGAGGGAGTGGTCAGACTGTCCTACGTCCGCTGCCAATCACCTGAACTACTGAACAAAGAACTCAGTCCTGTCTGTATGGAAGGCCATCCTGCTCAAAAATGCACCATCCAATCCATCCATGAAAAACAAAAATAAGCAACATACTATATATTATATATGATGTATATGCACTGAATATGATTATATGAATTTTGATTCTCTTTTCTTATAAAAATATAAGTAAAATGAATTTTTAACTCTTTAGCATTCCAGCCAGTTTCCCTAAATTTAGCATATGCAAAGAAAATAAAATTCTTTCTCCACTGAGTGGCAGTAGAAAATTTGAAATGTATTTTAAGAGAATAAATTTGCAACCTTTTTCTCCTCAGTTTGCATTTTTTTTCTTATAATGTAGCAATTTTTTTTTCTAAAAAAAATTGTAACTTTTCTCTTGTAAGTCTGCAACTTTTTCTTGCAAATTTGCTGTTTTTTTTTCTCAAAAATTTGCAACTTTTCCTATAAATCTGCAACCCTTTTCTCAACAATTTGCAACTTTTTTCCTGTAAATTTACAACTTTTTCTTGTAGATTTGAAACTTTTCTCTTAACCCCTTAGCTTTGCAGCCAATTTCCCTAAATTTAGCATACACAAAGAAAATCTAATTCTCTCTTCAGTGAGTGGCAGTAGAAAATTTGAAATGTCATGCTGGCGGAACTGCAGAATTTTCAGAGGTTAAAGGACATTCAGTGCACAAAATATATATTGCGATATGTTTCTTGCATCGCAATACAGAGAAATTATATCTCGATACATTTTTTTCAGCTATGTCCCACAGCCCTAGTTTACAGCAGAATATTTTGTATATTTTATTACTATCATCGATTTATTTACTGAGGCCATAATGGGAAGTACACTGTGTGATAATACTGAACGCCTACAGGAAGGGTGAAGGAAAAAATAGTCTTCTTTAAGTACTTAAATTAAGCCAGAGCCTTAAGTGTAACCTGCTGCATTGGCTCCGACTTTGCCACGGTTTTATAACAGCAGCAGGTGAATTATAAAAAGACTCACACACCTCCCCTGTCTGTGATGCACTCTAGGAGGGGGAAGTTTCTCATTGGGCATTCTTGTTTTTGGCTGCGCTGATTTCCAACGGAGGCAGGGTCCTCTTTGTGGCTGCTAATTACTCCTTGTCCTCAGCACCAGGTCAAGCATGTGCCTGGCGAGTTAGGCCTCACTTCAGGAAGGGCTGGAGGAGGAGGAGGCAATGAAAGAGGGAAGAATGTTAATCCCCCCCCTCCCACCATGAAAAAGTTATAATTCTCCAGTCCGGCACCCCTCCTCCTGTCAGAAGAGATGGTGAGTCGCTGAGTGTTGGTACAGACACTGTGTGTTTATACGTATGTATGTGGAAAGAAAAGGGGTAGATTGATATTTAGAGGAATGGGTTCCACTGCAGTCTTGGCGTCGTGCCGAAAGCGGGATTATGAATCCGGCACTGGAGCTACTGTCCAAATTGAAACAATAAAAGGTAAAAGAAATTGTCAAATACGAAGAGGAATACGTATAGTCATTAAAGCCAGCAACACTATCTTCTTTCTGCAACAGTTTTTTTTTTCTAATGTCTCAACACATTTTTCACAATAACTACATAATACACCGAACCAACAAACTCATAAAATCCAGTATAAAGCAGAAGTTAATCAAAGCTACCTGGCCAAATTTGAATGATGAAAGAAGCTTATAAAAGATGAGTTCAGTCTCAAGAAAAATGCAAAGAATTTCCTGCTTTGAAATCCTTGGGGGCATATCCCTTGAGGCTGATGACTGACAGCTCTTACATCAGCTCAAGTAGACTGAGGAGGCAAATGGATTCCGGTTTGTTTTAACAGCCGCACGAGCTAAGAGTGAAGTCATTTTATGCATTTTACCTGAAAGTGTGGCCAAGAGGTTTTTGAAGGAAAACAGTCCCCCACATTTGGAAGGTTGGTGCCGCTATGGTTGGCGAAAATTCCAGGCTAGTTACAATATTTCTTCCTGGCATTGCTGACGCTCACAAGAAAGGTTTACTGTGGACGAAGTTACCAACTAGTCATCATTTTTAGTGGGCTTGTACTTTTAGCAGTCGTGCAGCAGATGTACGTCTGGTAATGGTGGATGAATTATCCCATCATTCTGAAGAACTACAAAACAACCTAAATAGAAGATTAGTTTTCAACATCTAACCAACTCCTAACTGCAGGCTGTGAAAACAAAACTTGTGGTAAGATGCAGCTGAAAAGGGTTTTCTTTCTTCCTTTTCTTTCTGTTAGAGTCGGCATCATTCAGGGACTTCATAGTTACTTTTCAGAGTAAAGGTTACCAACACCAGGACTGCTTTATACATGTTTTATAGAACAATTTTCTGACATCTATAATGGATAAGAAACATAGATCTTCACAAAACTTCAATTTTTTTTTTTAAAAACACTTTCCAGTGCCACTCTGTTAGCCCGGCTAGCAGTTAGCAGCTGGCATTCTCCTGTTTACAGTTCATTTATTTGTTAGACAAAACAGCTACACATAAACAAAACAAAACATGCTCTTTTGGAGGGGGAAAAATAGGAAATTTGCTGTCCTGATGCCTCTCTATGGTAGTATCTCACATCCTTGGTGGCATGTATAATGAGCAGGGCTGGGATAATTAATGCATTAGCATTTGCGAATAATGTGGGCCAATTAGTGCATTTCAAAACAATTAAAGCTGTCAGGTGGTGTTGGCAGTGGTGACCAGTTTGCCTCAGCAGCTGGCTTAGCTTAAAAATAGAGTAGGTTTGTTTTTCAGCGTTTAAATTTACACCACACGAAACTGATCCTCCGGTACCTGGGGAAACCTCATCCTGCGCACACACCACACTTACAGCATGCACACATACACGCCTGACTTGGCATTATTGATTAGGGCTACCCCCTCAAAAGTATGAAAAGAGGGAGATTTTCTGTGAAATTGAGCAGAGAAAAACACACACAACTGAATAAAAACTTCTACCTCACCATTAAGGTCAGGAGCTCCGGAAATCAATTAAGAATTGCTCAGTTTGCACTTTTTAGGGTTGAGATAATTAGGAAAGTTACTTTAAGTTGAAGCACTGACTTCCTCTTTGACATGTCAAAATAAAACAGGAAATGTGACAGCAGTATTAAAAATGGTAGTTTTGCAGAGAAATTGACTCCCTATTTATATTGAACTGAAAAAGAATATGGCAAATTGCTATCATAAATTGTAAAATTCTTAATTGCCTCCGCCAGGCCGAAAAGGCCAGGAGGAGGTTATGTTTTTGCCGGGGTTTGTCTGTTTGTTTGTCTGTCTGTCTGTCTGTCTGTCTGTCTGTTGGTTAGCAAGATAACTCAAAAAATCTTGGACGCATTTCCATGAAACTTTCAGGCGTTGTTGGAAATGGTACAAGGAAGAACTGATTACATTTTGGGGATGATCCGCATCACCGTCTGCATACAGGAATTTTTTAAAGCATTTTTCCACACTGTGACATATGGCCATTTCCAACATGTGCGCAGGCGCAATGGACGGCGCTGGGCGTCGTGTCTGACCAACACAAACTCCGCCTTCAACGTTTTAGCCACAAAAGCATGCGGAAAACACTGGTAGCCTGGGCCCGCCAGCCATAGGCGCTGCGCACATTGCGCTGCTTGTCGTGTCTGACCAACACAAACTCCGCGTTCTTCAACGTTTTAGGCACAAAAGCACGCGGAAAACACTGCTGGCCTGGGCACGCCAGCGTGCCCGCTTTTTCCGCGACGCTGCAAAACCTGACACGGCCACCTGTCCGCCGCCCGATTATTTGCCACAAATTCCCCGCCCAGCTATAGGCGCTGCGTAAAAACGACCTCTCTGCCGGGGAAAATTCTAAATTCTGTTTTGCCGCCGAGCGCAACCCCAATATAATATAAAATCCACGGCAACCTGTCTAACCAATCTGCATCCGTCAGTGGAGGAGATGGACACACCAACACTTCAGTTTATTACCTCCGCCAAGGAGGCAATGCTTTTACAACCGTAAAACGGGGCTATAAGGGACGGCGGGGTAATATGGGACACTTTTCTAAATGTAATTCTGCTTTTTTAATTTTGCTTCCGCCTACATTTGATGAAGGATTCATGGATATTTGACAATAAAAACACAACTCAGCGTCCTGCTCAAAATAAAAAAAGCACAATTACATTTAAAACATTTCCCAGAAAAGTGTCCCTTATCAACCCGCCGTCCCTTATAGCCCCGTTTTACACCACTGAACCACTAATCCTATCACTATCACATTGATTGTCATTCATTAATTGTCTGTTTATTGCACTGTCCATGTCAAATAAACAAATAATCATTGTGAATCCAACTGCTAGTCATATCTTTTCATGCTCAGGGAATCTGAAAACGTACACACAAACACTGTATGGGGGGAACTGTGCCGCTTGGCGGAGGTCTGCGCTCTCCGAGTGCTTTTCTAGTTGAATATAAATTCATGATTATCAAGTGTTTTATGTTGCTCAAGCAGTATTTTAGTTGAATGTGAGAGTCACAAGTATGGTCAATGAATGAAAATGCAATTAAAAGTTGCTAAAGTATAGTAATTAATTACAAGTAATTATAGCAAAATGTGCACTTAATTAGATAAAGAAATTGTAATTGATGCACAGCCCTAATCATAAGTAAGAAACAGATCTTGACACAAGCTTCTTTTTTTGCACTTTCCAGTGGGTCACCCCATAGCTTTGGCAACATCAGTCCCATGTTGCTAGCGGTTACTAGAAAACACCCATCCTTACAGTTAATTTAACTGTTAGATGGAACAATGAGACATACACAAAACATGCTCTTTTGGATTGGAAAACATTAGGAACTTGGTTAGCCTGATGCTTGTGTGTTATAGTATCTCATGTCCTCTGTGACCGCTCGCCCTCAGCATAACCCCCCAGCTGCTCCCCTGCTAGATTATATATTTATGTAGGTTTCCCCATGGTTCTAGGCCAGGGGTGTCCATTCATGGGCCATGGAGGGCCAAGACCCTGCAGGCTTTACCGCCAACCAGTGTCTTCAGCAGCAGATTCCACTGAATTTCTTCCCACTGATTGCTGATAAGTGAAAACACCTACTGAAGAGACTGGGTAGAAGAGAAAACCTGCAGGGTCTTGGCCCTCCATGGCACATGACTGGACACCCCTGTTCTAGGCAGTCCACATAGCAGCTAATTTATAAAGGAGCATATACCCAGCATGTCCATGTGGGCCCCACCAAAGGGTAAATCAGAGCTGTTTTATGGGTCCCATGTGGGTTTGTCTGCGGGTTCCATGTTGGCCCCCATCTGTGTTTGCCCACATGGACTTTACCTGTTTACGTATTTTCAACTTATTTTCTCATGAATTTGTCAGTTTTTCTTGTAAAATTGTGACTTTTTTCTTGCAAATTTGCTAACTTTTCCTTGTAATTTTGGAACTTTCTCATAAATTTGCCCCTTTTTTACTGTAATCTTGCAATGTTTTCTCAAAAATTTATTTTTTTCCTTGTAAATTTGCTATTTCCTTGTTAATTTGTGACTTTTTTCCCTTAAAATGGTGAATGCCGTTCATTTATATAGCGCTTTTTTTACTCATCTCTGGATGACCAAAGCGCTTTACAGGTCCTGCTATCCACCCATTCACACACTGATGGTGGCGTTGCTGCCATGCACAGGCACTGGCCTGGCCCACCCTTAAATTTGAGACATTTTTCTTGCAAATTTGGAACAACTTTTTTTTTTACTGTAAACTTACAGCTTTTTCTCATAAATTTGGGACTTCTTTCTCACAAACTTTTGCTTTATTCACTCATGTATTTGCTACTTTTTTGTTAATTTACATTTTTTTCAATTTTTTTCCTCATAAATTTGACTTTTTCTTGTAAATTTGCTAAAATTTATTGTAAGTTTGTCACTCTTTAAGTAATTTTACTTTTTTTTTTTTAAATTTGCAATCTTTTTCTCCTAAATTTCCAATTTTTTTGCTTTTTTTTTTGTAAATTTGTCAATTTTTTCTTACAAATTTCCACATTTTTTCCTGATAAGTTGGTGATTTTTTTTTTTGCATAATTTTCCCTGTGGCCCAAGTGTTCCTGAAACCTGCTCACCCATGTGAAACCCATGTGGGTCCCAGCTGGGTTTAAAGCAGGTGAACTGCTGACTTGCTTCCCTGTACCACAGGTAAAGTCCATGTGGGCAAACACAGGTTGGGCCAACATGAAACCCGCAGACAAACCCACATGGGACCAATTACACAGCCCTGCTCAAACCCATCGCGGGGCTCACATGGGCATGCTGGCTGGGCAGACGTGTGTGATACAATTTATATAAGAAGTTTGTCTAGCATAAGGTCACATTAAGAATTTGCTCAAAGGAGAGCTTTATTGCAAAGCCTCGGTTGTTGAAATTCCACTTTTGTGAACCTTTGGATAGTTCAGAACCTCTTCAGGCTTACCAAAGCATTGTGCCCCATACATCAGGAATGCTGCTGTGGCGTGCTGGTAGAGGCAGAGATGCCATGAGAGACAAATTACTTACGAAGAAGTTTTCAAGGAGTGCCATAGCTCAAAGGATGCCGTTTATTTACCGTTTTTCTTAGTCATGTCATTTTCACTTCCGCCTAACCCCTGTAAGCAGCACAGGGGGCTACAGACCGGTCACATGAGCAAATGTACACAAGACCGTGTCATGTAAACAGTCTCTGTGTTTGCGAGGGGAACCCGTGCCTCTTGGATGTGAGGGGCTGTGGTCAGAGTGAAAATAATTTTTAGCATACGGTGCCTGAGGTGTTGGTCTCCTGAGGGAACCGCCATGCTAAGTGGGTAAACATCTCAGCCTAACAAGGTGGGATTGAGACCCGTACCAGTGGCTCAGGATGTGGTCGGGACAGCTTCCACTCGAGGGGTTGAGCAGCGATGACAGGAGCCAATGAAAAAAGGTGTGTGAGAGTAAGTTTACGGATGAGGGAGTTAGAAGTGGTGAAGTTTGCACTGGTGACCCTTTGAAGTGCCTCAGTGGGAGGTGAAATGGTACTCATTGAATAAAAGATCAAACATTGTCTGATGTGTTATAGATATACAGGTGCATCTTGGTGGTGCAACTGGTTGGGGCTCCTTTACCATGAATTGTTTCATTAGTGCAAAATGAGGTGTTATTGGACCCCACATTGCTTTGATAAGAGCCTTCAGCTCTATTTGATTAAATTTTGAAGGGAAAACAGCATTTTTTTGATGCACGTTTATTAATCTTTCTGCGGAGGATTTGCCTTTCTGTGGATGTTCTACCTCTAGGCCACCACCGGAGTGGTGGACTAGAGGTAGAACATCCGCCCCACAACCGGGAGGTCGGGGTTCACGTCCCAGTTGGGTCATGCCAAAGATTATATAAAAATGGAACTTTCTGTCATCCAGCTTGCTGCTCAACAAAAAATGGAACGGGGGAGGGAAATGTGGGCGGCAATGGCTCAGGAGGTAGAGCGGGTCGTCTAATAATTGGAGGGTTGGTGGTTTGAATCCCGCTCTCCCCAAACATTCTGCCGTTGTGTCCCTGGGCAAAACACTTCACCCACCTTGCCTCTAGTGTCCATGACACTGGGCACGAATGTGTATTAATGTTCGGTAGTGGTCGGAGAGGCCGTTGGCGCGGATTGGCAGCCATGCTTCCATCAGTCTGCCCCAGGGCAGCTGTGGCTACAGTAGTAGCTTACCACTACCATTGTCTGTGGAGTGAATGAATAATGTATCCATTGTACAGCGTCTTTGAGTGTCTATGAAAAGTGCTATATAAATCTGATGCATTATCATTGTGTCTCATTGGCCCTGTGGAGCTGGGTTAACCCCAGATTACCAAGGATTATGGTCACTTTTACATCCAAGGTCATCGAAAAACTGTTGAACAGTAAAACAAAAGTGTGGAGAAAATGGAATAGAATCACTCATTAAAGTAAATAGTTTTTAATAGGGATGAATGGTGTCCTGATGACAGCTGGTACCTTTCATTTTCCTTGACTACTGTATGATTGTGTCTGTGTGGATTAATAAATCCCTCCCCGCAGGGGTCATGATGTAGGTGTCATTAACTGGCTGCACCTTACAAATATCCACCTTTTTTCATTTCCCGGTGGCACAGAGCAGAGTTTTATTACAATGTTTTTATTGTTTTTATGACAGCGACGCTGTTATGATTCATGGCGGGCATTGGCTGCTCTAGCCCAGAGGTACCTAGATAATTTATCAACATTTGAGTGTTTGTCTCTAAACTAATAAAATGGTGGTTGCTTGTTGGAAACATCTGATAAGTGGATTCGCTTTGCTGCAGGTGTTTGTGTTAGTGCTTTTGTGTGGGGATAGATAATGGGAATCAGTGTCGAAGTTTAACAAAGTGGTGCTAAAATTAGGGGTGCTGGGGAAAAATTGATATACTGTAATATCGCAATACTTTTCTGAAATGATAATGCATTGATACAGACTCATCAGTGTTGTGATATTTTATAAAGAGTCATAATTAATAAATGTTGCAGTGTTTCCTCTGGCTTAAAGACCTTGGCATGGTAGCAACATATTTTTCTGGGGAATGAGGGGGGCAGAAAACACTCGACACTATTGTAACCAGAATATGTTAATTTTATACTATTTATTTCTTTTTTTTAAATTTTGCACAGTAATTTTGCATATGGAACTTACCATTTGAAGTATTGTACAACCAAGGCTTGAATCTTGGAATACTGGGCCAGTTGGGGTCCCACCCAGACATCCTGTGTTTGGACTTTTTACTGGTGTCATCCTTCTCTCCTTCCTCTGCTCTCACCTCTCCTGGATCCTCTGCCTGAACACTTTCCTCTCCTTGGCTCCTCTCTTCTGTCTCATCTTTCCCTCTGAGCTCTGTCTAATTCAGGTTCTCTCTCTGTCTGTAGTGGTATACAAATAGGTTAGAAAATACCAAGTGTCGCATTTTGTCCTGCAGGATTTTTTTGTCATGGTTTACATAAATGCTAAAAATATGTGTATTTTTTGTATTTTTATTCTAGTGTTTTTCTTTTTCCCCATTGAGAAAGCATAGGAAAGGGAAGGGAAAAAAACATTCATAGTAGTAATTTACTCATGCATACTTAAATTATATCATAAGAGGTGGGTATAGTAGCCAGAAATTCTACTCATGTAAAAGCAGTGCTATGAAATTAATAATTAAAAGTATATAACCAAAAATTTCTAGTTAAGTGTACAACGAGCACCCACTTAAAAACTTGAGTAATGACTTCAGTCTTGAAGGGTTGAGGTCTTTCTCCAAAATGTTTAACAATTTTCTTAGTTTTCTACTTTCCTCTGTAAATTTATCTAAATTTGAATCTGTTTTCCTCATTTGTAATTTCCTCTTGTAAAATTATGACTTTTCTTGTATATTTGAGACTTTATATAAACTTGTGGATTATTTTACAGCTAATTTTTGTGTATTTTTTTTATAAAATGACCAGATTTTTTTATATAAATTTGAAACAGACTGTGGTAAAAATTTGACTTTTGTTCCTCATACATTTAACACTTTTGACCATAATTTTGCAGAGCCAGAACAGAACAATAATTTAACTCTGATTTCAAAGGAAAAAAATATTAATAAAACTGTATTTAATGAAATAAATTAACTTAAATGACCAAAGAAGCAGTTATTTCTGTTATAATACTTCTATATATTTATACTTTTTTTTTTTTTTTTTTTTTTTAGAAATCTCCTCACTAACCAGACAGCAGGAAAAACCTCCCCTATTTTGAAATCCAATTGTATCCCACGTATCAGGATAATATCTTATCAGATCTGCCAATTACCACCCACAAATGAAATGTCCACTAATGTAGAGCATTTTGAGTATTCGGGGGCCTGTTTCGTTGGACGATAAATTGTCCCCGAAATTATAACGATAAACAATATTATTGTTGATATCATGAAGACCATTTTATACCACTGATATACTGATAATAATATGCAGTATGTACTGTATGTACATCTTTTAAAGAGTGTTTAACAACAATATTCAACATTGGAATTAAAATGTAGAAAAAAAATGACACTGAAATTTGGGGGGGGGGGATCGATACATTGGAGAATTGCCATACTTTTCTTTGAGGATATCTTATTGATTTGGATATACAAGTACTGTGGTATTTTATGAAACCCAGCCACAGGGAGTGCACAAGCCAGTGTACTCCTAATGCCGGTCCCAAGCCCGGGTAAATGGGGAGGGTTGTGCCAGGAAGGGCATCCAACGTAAAACCTTTGCCAAATCAAACATGCAGATCAGCACGAGTGAGACTTTCATACCAGATCAGTCGAGGCCCGGGTTAACAACGATCACTACCAGTGCTGTTAACCGACAGGGTGCCGGTGGAAATTGGGCTACTGTTGATCAAAGATCAAGGAGGAGGAGAGGGGGAAGGTGTGTTAGGAGGGAGAGAGATGAAAGGAAACGTAGAAGTGTGGAGGTGAGAGTAGGGACGTTAAATGTAGGGACTATGACTGGTAAAGGCAGAGAGTTGGCTGATATAATGGAGAGAAGAAAGGCAGATATACTGTGTGTTCAAGAAACTAGATGGAAGGGAAGCAAGACAGGGGACATTGGAGGTGTATATTATTCTGTTTCTTTTTTAATCTTTACTTTTAATCTATCCGAAGTAAAGATTCATTCATTCATTCATTCAAATTCATTCATTTAAACTGTTCTACCATGGTGTAGATGGGAAGAAAAATGGAGTAGGAGCAATCTTGAAGGAGGAGTATGTGAAGAATGTACATGAGGTAAAGAGGGAGTCAGACAGAATCATGAGTTTGAAGCTAGAAGTCAGAGGTGTGATGTTGAATGTTGTCAGTGCGTATGCCCAACAAGTTGGATGTCAGGTAAAAGAGAGAGGAATTCTGGAGTAAGTTGGATGAAGTGGTAGAGAGTGTTCCCGGGGGGAGAGAGTGGTGATTGGAGTGGACTTTAATGGACATGTAGGTGAAGGGAACAGAGGTGATGAAGAGATCCTGGATAGGTATGGTCTTAAGGAGAGAAATGTGGAAGGACATGCGATTGTGGATTTTGCTAAAAGGATGGAAATGGCTGTGGTGAACACATACTTCAGAAGAGAAGGTAACATAGGGTGACTTACAAGAGTGGAGGAAGGTGCACACAAGTGGACTGCATCTTATGCAGAAGAAGAATTCTGAAAGAGATAGGAGACTGCAAGGTGGTGGTAGGGGAGAATGTAGCTAGACAGCATCGGATGGCAGTCTGTAGGATGGCTTTGGAAAGCAAGAAGAGGAAGAGAGTGGAGGCAGTGCCAAAGATTAAGTGGGGGAAGTTACAGAAGGAAGAAGGTCACACAGAGTTCAGGAAGGAGTTGATACAGGCTCTGGGTGGTAGGGAAGAATTACCAGATGACTGGGAAAGTACAGCAAAAGTATTGAGAGAAATGGGTAGAAAGGTATGTGGTGTATCCAGTGGACAGAGGAAGGAAGACAAGGAGACTTGGTGGTGCAATGAAGAGGTGCAGGAAAGTATTCAGTGGAAGAGGTTAGTAAAGAAAAAGTGAGATAGTCAGGGAGATGAAGAAAGTAGACAGGAGTATTTGGAATCTAGGCGCATGGCAAGGAGAGAGGTGGCAAAGGCAGAAGAAAAGTCATACAGTGAGTTGTTTGAGAGGCTAAACACTATAAGGAAGGATAAAAGGACTTGTATCGATTGACTAGACAGAGGGATCGAGCTGGAAAGGATGTGCAGCAGGTTAGAGTGATTAAGGACAGAAATGGTAATGTATTAACAAATGACGAGAGTGTGTTGAGGATGTGGAAGGAGTACTTTAAAGAGCTGATGAATAAAGAAAGTGAGAGAGAGAGGAGGATGGATGAAGAAAAGATGGTGAACAAGGAAGTCCCGAGGATTAGTAAGGCAGAAGTGAGGGCAGCTTTGAAGAGGATGAAGACTGGAAAGGTGGTTGGTCCAGCTGAGAGATGGCAGTGGACTTTTTAACCAGATTGTTTAATACAATCTTGGAGGGTGAGAGGATGCCCGAGGAGTGGAGAAGAAGTGTTTTGGTACCAATTTTCAAGAATAAAGGTGATGCTCAGAGCTGTAGTAACTACAGAGGCATAAAGTTGATCAGCCACACTATGAAGTGAAGAAAGAGTTGTTGAAGCCAGGTTTCGAGGAGAGGTGACAATCAGTGAGCAGCAGTACGGTTTCATGCCAAGTAAAAGTACTACAGATGCAATGTTTGCTTTAAGAGTGTTGATGGAGAAGTATAGAGAAGGTCAGAAGGAGTTGCACTGTGTCTTTGTGGATCTAGAGAAAGCATATGATAGGGTGCCGAGAGGAAGTGTGCTACTGTATGAGAAAGTCAGGAGTGGCCGAGAAGTATGTGAGGGTGGTGCAGGATATGTATGAGGATAGCGAGACGGTGGTGAGGTGCATTATAGGAATGACGGATGGATTCAAGGTGGGGTTGGGATTACATCAAGGATCGGCTCTGAGCCCCTTCTTGTTTGCCATGGTCATGGACAGGCTGACAGACAAGGTCAGGAAGGAGTCTCCATGGACCATGTTTGCAGATGACATTGTGATCTGTAGTGAGAGTAAGGAGCAGGTGGAAGAGAGCCTGGAGAAGTGGAGGTATGCTCTGGAGAGAAGAGGAATGAAAGTCAGTCGAAGCAAGACAGAATACATGAGTGTGGATGAGAGGGAGGCAGGTGTAATGATGATGATGGAAGGAGTAGAGGTAGTGAAAGTTGACAAGTTTAAATACCTGGGGTCAACCATCCAAAGCAACAGAAAATTTACAAGAGAGATGAAGAAGAGAGTGCAGGCAGGGTGGATTGGGAGGATGTCAGGGGTGATTTGTGACAGAAGGGTAGCAGTAAGAGTGAAAGGGGAGATTTACAAGACGGTAGTGAGACCTGCTATGATGTATGGTTTGGAGATGGTGGCACTGACAAACAGACAGGAGGTGGAGCTGGAGGTGGCATAGTTGAAGATGCTAAGATTTTCACTGGGAGTGACTAGGAGGGACAGGATTAGAAATGAGTATATCAGGACAGCTCAGGTTGAGTGGTTTGGAGACAAAGTAAGAGAGGAAAGGCTGAGATGGTTTGGACATGTGCAGAGGAGGGATAGTGGAGATACTGGACAAAGGATGTTGAAGATGGAGCTGGCAGGCAGGAGAAAAAGATGGAAGGATGTAGCGAAGGAGGACATGAAGAGGGTTGATGTTACAGAGGAAGATGCAAGGGATAGGGTGAGATGGAGGCAGATGATCCGCTGTGGCGACCCCTAAAGGGAGCAGCCGAAAGAGCAAGTGGTATTTTATGAGAAAAAAGTATTGATAAATGTCAAAAATCCAATCTCAACTTTTCTGATGGTTTTTCAGTACACTAGGAGGGGGTAAATGCTCACTGCCTGCTGAGGTCTGATGGGTGATAGAAATGTATGATATCGCAATACATGGTAAATGGCGTTTACTTATATAGCACATTTTATTCATCTCTGGATGACCACAGCGCTTTCCAGATCCTGCTATCAACAGGAAACAGTACTGTTGACGTCATGAAGGCTAGCAGTTCGTGACTGGCACTCCTCCTAGTTAATTGGGTGTAGCAATGTCCTCATGACATGTATGATGATTAAGAAGCAGATCTTGACACAAGCTTCAATTTTTTTCAAGCACTTTCCTGTAGGTTCCCTCATTTGCTCTTGGCTTCCAGCTTGCTTGTCAGCCAGCCCGAGCACCATCTGCTCTGCATGGCTAGCAGTTGCCAGAAGGCAGGCAGTCCACCTTGCAGTTCATTTATTTGTTAGATGCGACAATTAGACATAAACAAAACATGCTCTTTTTGAGGGAAAACAATAGGTAATTGGCTGTCTGATGCTTCATTGTGCTAGTCAAGGCCACCAAAGTGGAGGCCTTCTGGTAGCGCACCTGCCCCTCAGCCAGGAGGTCATGGGTTCAAGCCCCATCCGGTTTATACCAAAGACCATATAAAAAAATGGTGCTTCTCGCCCTCTAGCTTGGTGCTCAGCATAATAGAATGGGGGAAGGGAAAAACTGTAACCCACGGACAACAGATGGAAGTTAGCGACTGGCTACAATATGGCAAGTTTACATTGATTGATATCAGTGTTCATCAACTTGCACTGTCCTTAACAACAGCAATATTAGGAGGAAGAACATAAAGGCGGCTCATTTTTATACCTGTTTACCATTGCTTATGCTGAAATCGGCTGCCTTTGTATTCTTCCTCTTCATTTTGCTTGTTTCTAGGTGTTCAAATCAGTTTAAACCAAATAAGCTGATATCATAATAATCACGGCTGGCTTAGTTATTGGTGTTACATATTGGAAAATATGTGGGGTTTTTTTTTCTCTTTAATAGGAAGGAAGTGAGCATTTCTACCTGTCACCAGCAGCAGAAGTAGGGCACAGAAAGGTTGAGTCCAAATAAGGACATGGGGCCAGTGTGTGGTCTACATTAAGATATGTGAGCATGAGATGGAAAAGAATGGCCATGGCTGACTGGTTATGAGAGTCTAGAGAAACCAAACCGCACACTGCTGCCTCAACCTTAATGTTGGACAGTAATACTGCAGTCTGGCTTTAATACGACCACACCGAAGCCTCATCATTTATACCGTGGTCTGCGTTTTAACTATAAGGTAGTTATTTCCATGCCATGTACAGGCCACTTCAGCACAGCAGTTACTGATGAACTGACCCAACCTCAAAGGGATATTATGTTGTTGGATGCTGGCAGTTTAGATCAAATAACTGCTGTGTCACAGCAGAGTTTGAGAAATGAGCCACGAGGTATAAAAGATGAAGGGAAAGTTTCACGTTCATGTCATATTAGTGGTTGTGGGATAAGTTGCTCCCATGTGCTTTTCATCGACTTGGCTTCTGTTTTATCACTTTTAACATAATCTCCAAACATTGGAAAGTTAACTGAATGAAGGTCATTAGCGATGCAAATCACCCCCAAAGTCTAATTGATTGAACCTTGGCCCATTTTACCCTTTCATGAAAAAATCTTGAAAACTTTCTGAGCTATGCTGTTAACAAAGGCACACAAGAATGAACAAACAGATGCAACTGAATACATTACCTACTTGGTGGGGGCAGATGTTTTATGAAAAGTCTATGAAGTGGTAAGCGCCAGGGCTTTCTAGTTTTTTTAATGAAACATTAGCAAAATTCCTAAAAGGTTTTACATTCCTCAACGTTTGCTTATAAATATTGAAATCACAGTGAGATGATAAAAGAAGTCATGATTTAGAATGTGAAGAAGGATGGATAAAGCTTTAGTTTTGGTGAGAATTACCTGATGGGGAATATTCCTGGGGAAATGGGCCTAACCGCCAAATTCCTTTTGTTGTCAACTATTTGGCACAGAATTTCCACCACCGTCAGCATTTTTATACCGTGAACAAGTCATGAATTAGAACACGAAGAAGGTTGCATTCTTTGGTTTCAGTGGGAGTTGTCTGAGGGGAATTCCTAGGGGAGAATTGCCCGGGGGCATGGACCCCAAATTGCCATAGCAACAGTTGTCCACTGTTTGGCACAGAAATTCTACTGCCATCAGCATTTTTATTATGTCAATAAGCTACTAATTAGAATATGAAGAAGGATGCATAAATCTTTTGTTTTGGTAGGAATTGCCTGATAGGGAATTGCCCTGGGAGTTGGCTAATACCCAAATTGCCATAGCAACAGTTTCTGTTGTCCACCATTTGACACAGAAATTCCACTTTTTTTTTCTACTATTAACAAGTCATGAATTAGAATATGAAGCATGCATCCCCCTGGGCCATCTTTATCTGATTCAGGGGGTAATTGACTGGAGGGGAATATTCCTAAAGGGGAAACTACCTGGAGGGGGGGTGGTGGACCTGATACTCAAATTACCATCGCAGTGGTCCATAGCTATTGTTGTTGTCGGTCATTTAGCATCACAGAAATTCTGCTGCCATCAGTGTTGTTTTCTACTGTCAACAGAAGAATTGCGGCATTAGAGATTTTGGCAGTTCCAGATTCTGCCCCCTAAATTTACGTCAAACCCTAGGGTCGTGTAACCTCATGGGACCTTTAATGTGAAAACCAGTAAGTGATAACCATGCCAAGCATAAATGATGATTAATGAGCTGTCAGTCGGGGCATTTCTGAGATAAGTACATTTCCATCATTTGTCTGACATATGACTACGCTGCTGCCGGGCCCCGAAAGTCAGTCTCATTAAACGACTCTCCGTCATTGTGGTGAATGATAGACGTTTTCTGGCCAGTGGGTGAGTTTCTCCCTCATTGTGAGGCGACGACAGACAAAGTCGTCTTTTTGTTCAGATCCTTCACCTGCTTTGAGGCCCCGTTGTCCCGTGGCTTGGTATTTCTGACACGCTTAAATGCTACGAAGCCGTCCAAAATATAGCTGCTGTTAAAATGAAGGTTAAACAGCCAAGTTATGAAAAGATACTAACCTGTCAACATTAGTAACAGGCAATATGCAACTTTCTTCCATAACTTGTTCTTGTGATTTCGATCTTAGAAACTTTTTTAACTTTTCTCATTAATTGTGATTTTTTTTTTTCTTAAAAAATTGCAATATTGCTCTGGAAAATTAGCATTTTTTTTCTTCTCAAATTTGTGACTTTTTCATATAAATTTATGTTGTCTTAATTTTTTTACTTGTTTTCCCTGATAATTTGTGCTTTTTTTGTACAAAATGTGCAATATTTCTCAAGAAAATTTGTAATTTGTTTCACTCAAATTTGTGACTTTTTTTAAATTGAAAATTTGCAATATTTTTTTCCACAGAAATTTGTGACATTTTCGTGCAAATTTATGCTTTCTTAATTTTTCGCTTATTTTCCTTGTTAATTTGTGACTTTTTTCAAGAAAAGACATTTTTCAAGAATTTTTTTTCTCTTCAATTTGTGGCTTTTTTTTCTTGCAAATTTATGTTTTCCTTGATAATTTTGTGACCTTTTCCTCTAAAAAGTCACAAAATTATCGAGGCCACGTAGAGCATCCACCCCGGAACCGGGAGGCCGGGGTTCAAATTCTGGCCGGGTCATACCAAAGACAAGGTAAAAATGATACTTTCTGCCTTTTAGCTTGGTGCTCAGCATAATAGAATGGGGAAAGGAAAGTTAACACGCAGAGCTACCAGAGGACTGACCCCCCACTGTAGCCTTCACTACCTACAGTAGCTGTGTGGCCTAGGGTCTCGAAACGGAGACAGGCACCGCCCTTCGCCAAATGTCATCGGCATGGAAATAACTTTCCTCAAAAATTTGCAACATTTTTCTCCAAAATTTGCAAATTTTTCTTTTAAATTTGTGACTTCTTTCTAGAAAATCTGCAACATTTCTCTAGAAAGTCAGCATTTTTTCTTAAATTTGCTAATTTTGTCTTGCAGATTTGTTTTTCTTAAATTTGTGATTTTCCCCTGATAATTTCTTTTTATTTAGCTTTTCTAGAAATTTTAGGTTTTTTTCTTTTAAATTTGAAGCTTTTTTTCTAGTGAATTTGTTTTTCTTAAATTCCTGATTTGTTTTCCTTCATAATTTTGTGATTTTTTTTTTTTTGCAAAAAATGTGCATATCTCAGCAAAATTTGCATTTTTTCTTTCACATTTGTGTCTTTTTTCTAGAAAATCTGAATCATTTCTCTAGAAAATTAGCATTTTTCCTCTTGAATTTGTGAGTTGTTTTTTGTTCCTTCAAATTTATGATTTTCTTAAATTTGTGACCCCCCCCCCCCATTTCTTTTTATTTAACCTTTTTCTAGAAATTTTACAGTTATTGTCTGGAAAATTAGTGATTTTTTTCTCTTAAATCTTAAATTCCTCATGTGTTTTCCTTCACAGTTTTGTGATTTTTTTGGCTAAAAAATTTGGAGTAAGTCTTTGCAAATTTTGCATTTTTTCTTTTACATTTGTGACTTTTTTTCCTAGAAA
This sequence comes from Pholidichthys leucotaenia, assembly GCA_020510985.1. NCBI lineage: Eukaryota > Metazoa > Chordata > Actinopteri > Cichliformes > Pholidichthyidae > Pholidichthys > Pholidichthys leucotaenia. The sequence goes on from CM035850.1 coordinate 30,396,528, forward strand.
ATCTGCAACGTTTCTCTAGAAAATAAGCATTTTTTTCCTCTTGAATTTCTGACTTTTTTGTTGCAAATTTATGTTTTTCTTAAATTTGTGATTCTTTTCTCTGATAATTTTGTTTGATATATTTAAATCTTTTTTTCTAGAAATTTAGCAGTTTCTGCCTGGTAAATTAGTGATTTTTTTCCACTTATATTTTCACCTTTTTTCTTGTAAATGTATGCTGTCTTTTTTATAATTTGTGATTTTTTTTCTTGTATATTGCAACTTTTTTCTCAAGAAAACTTTTGTAAACTTGCCACTTTAGTTGTACATTAGATGTTTTTTCTTCTAAATATTTAATTTTTGGTGTTATTTTGTCTTTGTGGGCAAACGAGGCAGCAGATCTCTGGCCAGGCTAATAAAACATTTATCTTATTTTTTTAAGCATTGTTGCATTCTGTCTAAGCTAAATTTATTAATGCAGTGTGCAATCAGACTCAGCGGATGAGGAGGAAGTTTTTTTCCCCCCTCCTAATCTCTGTACAGTTGCAGAGAAGCACGTGCAGCTGTGTTCTTGAATGGAAACCTCTGTTGAAGAACTTGTACTTTATTGATCTGAGCTGCACGTGAGTCATGCGTAATAATATCCAGCTGGAAGTCATTGCTGTAACGCAGTCTGCACTTTCAGCCTATTTTACCTTCCTGCTTTTCTGAATAGCCCCTTCACTCTTAGATAGATGGAACACTTGAAAGCTTTTTTTTTTTGTTTTCTCGAACAATGTGTGTGGTCTCTGCAGCTTGACACCATCACTGCTTTTACCTGTGCTTGGCATTCGCATACCAACGGTGGACGCCACGGAACGCTTGCTTTTGTTTTCATCCCCACACTCCTATGCCATAAATTCCCACTGTTGTCCTCTTGCTTAGCTTCATGTTTGTCTCATCTTACCATTCCCCACCCTTAGCAGTTACGTCCCCATAGAGATGACCCGGCATAGTTTTCTTGATGCTAATGTGGGCCGCTGACTAGCTTGTTTTGTGTGCGTCTGGCTGCAGGAACAGCTGTTTGTCCTGGGTGGTTTTGGCACAAGAGGGTGCGGTCGAGGGTCAAACCCAGTGTCACATTGTCCTGACTCAGTGTGCTCCTGCGGTGGACTGGTTGCAGCCGGGACGAACGGCCTGACAGTGTGCTAATTGCATGGTTGTGGTCCAAGAGAGGCAGCGGTAGGCTTAGCGCTGCAGGGAAACGGGTGAAAGGGTGGATTTTGGTGCAGCTGTAACCCGTGATCATGGTGATCTATAAATGGGCATGTCTCTGTTTAGTGCCGAAATAGATAGCAGAAACTTCTCTTGCACCACAACAGTGGCGTCTCCTGCTGAGTAACTACTGCTTCTGAATCAGCATATATAGAAAACGGGCAGAATGGTTCAAGACTACCCCACAGTTAAAGCTTGGCTAGCATGGTTAGATGTTTGGGCTGTTTGCACCAAGGATTAATATCTAAAACAAAATGATATATCGACATTGAGTTATGCTATAAATGTGTACCTCTGCTAGGGGCTGGTAATACAGTGGTGTGAAAAAGTGTTTGCCCCCTTCCTGATTTCTCATTTTTTTGTATGTTTGTCACACTTAAATTTTTCAGATCATCAAACTAATTTAAATATTAGACAAAGATAACACAAGTAAACAGAAAATGCAGTGTTTAAATGAAGGTGTTTATTATTAAGGGTAAAAAAAAAAATCCAAACCTACATGGCCCTGTGTGAAAAAGTGATCCCCCCCCCCCCCCCCCCCCCGTTAAAACATAATTTAACTGTAGTTTATCACATCTTTGGAAAGCTGAGTTCAGTTTCTCTAGCCACACCCAGGCCTGATTGCTGCCACACTTTTTTCAATCAAAAAATCACTTTTATAGGACCTGCCTGACAAAGTGAAGTAGACCAAAAGATCCTCCAAAGCTAGACATCAATGCTACAATCCAAAGAAATTCAGGAACAAATGAAAAACAAAGTAATTGAGATCTATCAGTCTGGAAAAGGTTATAAAGCCATTTCTAAAGCTTTGGGACTCCAGGGAACCACAGTGAGAGCCATTATGTAATGTAATGTAATGTAATGTACTTTATTTATATAGCCCTTTAAAACAACCTGTAGGTGACCAAAGTGCTTTACAAAAAATAAACAGCATTAAAAACACACAGAGCATTAAAAACAAATAACATAAACAAAAACAACCTAAAAATAAAATAAAAACAAATGCCAAGACAAATATCACCACTACTGGGTATTAAAAGCCATCCTAAACAAATATGTCTTAAGTTCAGATTTAAAAAGGGTCAGGTCAGAGATAGCACGTAGGTCAGGGGGGAGATTATTCCAGAGCCTGGGGGCAGCAACAGAAAAGGTTCGGTCACCCCAATGTTTATACCTTGACCTAGGCACATCCAGCAAAAGCTGATTGGATGACCTCAAAGCTCTGCCTTGGTCACGGACAGTCAAAACCTCAGACATATAAACCGGAGCAAGGCCATTAAGAGCTTTAAAAACAAAAAGCAAAAGTTTAAAATTAATTCTAAAAAGGACTGGAAGCCAATGAAGTGCATAAAGGATCGGAGTAATGTGCTCTCGCCTAGGTGTGTTGGTCAAAAGACGGGCCGCTGCATTTTGCACAAGTTGAAGGCGGCCAAGAGAAGACTGAGAGATGCCAACATAAAGTGCATTGCAGTAATCAAGTCGAGACGTGACTAAAGCATGGATGGCTATCTCAAGATCATGACGGCTCAGGAATGGTTTGGCTTTGGATAACAAACGTAATTGATAAAAGCTCATTTTGACTACATTGTCAATCTGTTTATCAAATTTTAAATGGCTGTCAAAAATCACCCCCAAATTTCTGACAGCTGAACTGAGCCTTAAAGAGAGGGTACCAAAGCCAGCCGTTACAGTATCCCCAAACACAATACATTCTGTTTTTTCTTCATTTAAGTGGAGAAAATTTTGGCTTAACCACAACTTAATATCAATGATGCAATCCAATAGAACACTTTGTGAGTTTGTTTGTTCTGGGTTCAAAGGTAAATAAAGTTGCAAATCGTCTGCATAACAGTGGAAAGACATGTTATGCCTGGCTATTATTGACCCGAGTGGCAGCATATATAATGAAAACAGAATAGGGCCAAGAATAGAGCCCTGTGGAACCCCACAGGAGAGAGAGGCACTAGAAGAGGACATGTCACCAATCATTACAGAAAAAGTTCTATTAGAAAGGTAGGATTCAAACCACTTAAGTGCAGTGCCATGGATGCCAACATAGTGATTCAGGCGTGACGGAAGGATAGTATGGTCCACAGTGTCAAAGGCTGCTGTAAGATCTAGCAGCACTAAGACCACAGGACATTTGGCATCAACAGACATCATAATGTCATTGTGCACCTTAAGCAGGGCAGACTCAGTGCTGTGACGAGACCTAAACCCAGACTGAAACTTCTCAAAATAGAATTGTCTTCTAAAAAAAACTGCAACTGTATAAAAACAACTTTTTCTAAAACTTTAGATAAAAAGGGCAAATGAGAAATGGGTCTAAAATTAGATAAAACTGAAGGGTCAAGGTGAGGTTTTTTAAGAAGGGGCCTAACCACAGCATGTTTAAAAGCAGGTGGGACAAATCCTGAACTAAGGCAGGAATTAATAAAAACCAAAAGACCAGGCCCAACAGTATTAAAAACCCTTTTCAGGATTCCAGCGGGAACAACATCCAGTGAGCAATTTGTCGGCTTCAGAGACCTTACAATATCAGCTAGTGATGATAAAGAGACCAACTCAAACTGTTCAAGCACAGCAGAGTAACCCGGGACACTAGACAAGCTTCCATTAAAACTGTTATTAATAACTCGTCTGACAGAGTCCACTTTATCAATCAAAAAATGAAGAAAAGTCTCGCATGTTGTAAACGAATCATCTGTCACAGTCTGAGTGCATGGATTTATAAAAAAGTTAATTGTGTTAAATAGCACTCTAGGACAGTCACTGCTGCTGGAAATAATATCAGAGAGATACTGAAATTTTGCCTTTTGCACGGTCCTCTGGTAATCAGCAAGACAATCCCTAAAAATTCCCAGAGACACATGTAATTTGTCCTTTTTCCATCTCCGTTCAGCCTGCCTGACCCGCTGTCTAATGGCACGGGTAGTGTCATTTAGCCAGGGATCTGTTTTCGGTTTAGCCTTTTTAAGCCGAAATGGGGCAATAGAGTCCAAAATCCCAGAGCAGGTGGTATGAAAGGAGGAAAGAATATTATCCGGATGGGAAGGGGAAACGAGTCCATTCAAGGCAAAAAACCGTGAATCCCTAAAAGCAGCAGAAAACTCCTCTGGTGTTGAAGAAGTGATGATGCGACGCCAGCATGATGGAGCCACAGGCTTGCTGGGTGATGAAGGGGTCAGCAGTTCAAAAATGATGGGGAAATGATCTGAGATGACAGACTCAGAAATTTCTTTGAGAAAGACTGATAGTCCAACAGCGATAACGAGGTCCAGAGTGTGACCAAGACGGTGTGTTGGTTTGTCTGCTAAAATATCTAAATTAAATGTCGCCAACAGTCTTTTAAAATCAGATGCCAGCTGATCAGATGGACAACATACATGAATATTAAAGTCCCCACAGATCAAAAGTTTGTCATATTTTGGCATAACATCTGCCAAAAATTCAGAAAACTCATTAATGAAGTCCTTATTATATTTTGGAGGACGATAGACAACAGCAAATAACACAGGACCTGTGAGATCCACCACAAATAGTTGCAGCTCAAAGCAGGAATAAGTATTTGTGGAGAGAAGGCGACATTTAAAACTGTCGTTAAAAACAGAAGCCAGACCTCCACCTCGACCAGATGCTCGCGGGGAGCTGAAGAAAGAACAGCCGGGAGGGAGGAGCTCAGAGAAGGCGGCGGTCTCACCTGGTTTAACCCATGTTTCTGTCATCAGAAGAAAATCCAAGGAATGTGAAGTAAAAAAGTCATTTAGAATAAAAGTCTTATTTGAGATGGATCTGGTGTTAATCAGAGCCATGCGGATCAAACACTGATCAGCCCGCTGGGAAGCATGACTGATCAGGTGAAGATTTTCCGGTGCGCAGCCCCTTCTGCGAATCCAAACGGGCCGGCGGCAGGGAAGTGGGTATCCAGCCTCTGGGACAGTCGGCAACAGCCATCGGTAGCGGTAATCCATGGATTGTCGTACGTCAAAACCGATACGCTTCCTCGAGAGTTCAGTCAGCAGTTGATGAGGGTTGTGAGTTGAAGAAGAAGCCAGGTAAGCCCTCAGTCTGCATGATACTCCGCCTCTCCGACCTCGTCTTTTGCGGCGTCTTTTGTGGCGGCTGTTCCGAAGCAGTCCGCTGGGTGCACATCTCAGATAGGATGGTATAGACGCCAGCAGAGGCGGAGGAGGCTGACCATTAAATTCATAGGTCGAAAATTTGACCACAGAATTGCGAATATTTAGAAGAGTCAGGTGATCATAAACCAGTAGGGATGACACGTTCTGAGCTAGAAACAAGAAGACAACTAAACACATAAGACATAGCACAGGCAGACGTCCAGCCACACACAACGGCGCCATCTTGCCATATCCACAAATGGCGAAAACATGGAACAGTGGTGAACCTTCCCAGGAGTGGCCGGCCGACCAAAATTACCCCGAGCGCAGCGGCGACTCATCCAAGAGGTAACAAAAGACCCCACAACAACATCCAAAGAACTGCAGGCCTCACTTGCCTCAGTTAAGGTCAGTGTTCATGACTCCACCATAAGAAAGAGACTGGGCAAAAATGGCCTGCATGGCAGAGTTTCAAGACGAAAGCCACTGCTGAGCAAAAAGAACAAAGGCTTGTCTAAGTTGTGCCAGAAAACATCTTGACGATCCCAAAGACTTTTGGGAAAATACTCTGTGGACTGACGAGACAAAAGTTGAACCTTTTGGAAGGTGTGTGTCCCATTACATCTGGTGTAAAAGTAACACAGCATTTCAGAAAAGGAACATCATACCATCAGTAAAATATGGTGATGGTAGTGTGATGGTCTGGGGCTGTTTTGCTGCTTCAGGACCTGGAAGACATGCTGTGGTAAATGGAACCATGAATTCTGCCATCTACCAAAAATTCCTGAAGGAGAATGTCCGGCCATCTGTTCATGACCTCAAGCTGAAGCACACTTGGGTTCTGCAGCAGGACAATAATCCAAAACACACCAGCGAGTCCACCTCTGAATGGCGTAAGAAAAGCAAAGTGAAGACTTTGGAGTAGCCTGGTTAAAATCCTGACCTGAATCCGATTGAAATGCTGTGGCATAACTTTATAAAGGCGGTTCATATTCGAAAACCCTTCAATGTGGTTGAATTACAACAATTCTGTAAAGATGAGTGGGCCAAAATTCCTCCACAGCGCTGTAAATGACTCATTGCCAGTTATCGCAAACGCTTGATTTCAGTTGTTGCTGCTAAGGGTGGCCCAACCAGTTATTAGGTTTAGGGGGCAATCACTTTTTCACACAGGGCCATGTAGGGTTGGATTTTTGTTTCCCTTAATAATGAACACCTTCATTTAAAAACTGCATTTTGTGTTTACTTGTGTTATCTTTGTCTAATATTTAAATTTGTTTGATGATCTGAAGCATTTAAGTGTGACAAACATACAAAAAAATGAGAAATCAGGAAGGGGGCAAACACTTTTTCACACCTCTGTATGTTGAAAATTTGAAAACTAGAGGATGCTAACCTTTGTAACTGGTAGGGATAACACATACGGCAGCTCTGTTTTCAACCTGTAACACCGTTTTCTAATTAGCATTAGCTTACCTAGCATTACCTAGTTTGCTCTATGTTGAATCCAGTGATGTGCGGTGAGGTTTGTGGGTGGTGAGGCACTGACTCGATTTTAAATATATAAATATTGTTGAAATGGTTGGAATCATTCAGAAATTACATTTAGACCTACAAGACAAATTAGTGGACAAATAGTAATATATTTATAATTCTTTATTTTATTTTTTTTTCATGATAACGCCTCCCCTGACCGCACGTCACTGGTTGAACCTGTAATACATTGTCGACAGAGTAGTGCATTAACTTACCTAGCATCAACTTGCTAGCTCTGTGTTCAACCTGTAATGCAGTTTTGAAAGATGACAGCATTTGCATTAGATTACCGAGCATAAGCTTCCTATCTCTGTGTTCAGTTGATAATATGGTATTGACAGAGCAGAACATTAGTATCTAGCATCCATGGGCTAATTCTGTGTTGAAAATGTAATACACTTTTGATAGAGCAGAGCATTACCATTTGCTTATTAGCACTATGTTAAACCTGTAATACATTTTTGATAGCATAACACATTAGGATTATCTTACCTGAGTTAGCTTGCTAGTTATATGTTAAACCTGTAATACAGTGTTGACAAAGAAGAGCTTTAGGATCAGTTTATGCAGCATTAGCTTGCTAGCTTTAAAGCTCAACCTGTAATAGAGAGCCTAAGTCATGCCCCATCTACTTCCGCATATGGGACCTTAAATCAGAAAAATTCTCCTTGAAATGAATGGCAAGAACAAAATTATCTTTTGATCCCGATCGAATTTTGCCACAAGTTACACACATGATGTTTGTCAATTTAAAAGATAATTTTCCATGTAAATAATGGGGTAGGTTGTTGTCAAACTGTTAAGGTATAAGGCTATGAAAATATGTAAATTAAAAAAACAACAAACACAGATGGGCGGAGCTTACGTTATCTTTTCAAAGCACACCCAGGGTGAAGTAACTAACAGTCCTCTGGATCAGCTGCAGCTCTCATAGTACAAAACAATAACTTTGTGTTGTTTTTCTCCTCTTTGAATCTGTCTTTCATCGGTCAGAAAATGGGAGGTGAAGTTTTAGTAATTTCCCGCCATGCTTGTGTTTAATTCAATTCAATTCAACTTTATTTATATAGCACCATTTCACAACAACAGTCATCTCATAGCACTTTCAACTGTAGGGGAAACCCTCACAATTGCAGAAAGACCCCAGCAATCAGGCGATCCCCTGTGAGCAAGCACTTGGCGAGGGGATAGAGAAGAAGAAAAGAACAGACATGTAGAGAGCAAACAGCACGATAGGGACTCAATCTACGGGAGAGAACAAACAGATGTTGACCAGCAAAAATATTTTATTGAGAGTAAAGAAAGGAGTGAAGCCCAGTGCATTGTTGGAGGTCCCCCGGCTGTCTAAACCTATTAGCAGCATAACTAAAGGAGGGTTCAGGGGCACATGATCCCTCCCTAATTATAGGCTGTATCAAAAAGGAAGGTTTTAACCCTATTCTTAAAAACAGAGATCAAGTCTGACTCCCGAATCCATATTGGCAGCTGGTTCCACAGGAGAGGAGCTTGATAACTGAAGGATCTGCCTCCCATTGTACTTTGGGAGATTCTAGGTATTACAAGTAATCCTGCATTTTGGGAGCATAGTGCGCTGTTAGGATAATAGGGTAGTTTCAGATCTTTTAATCAAAAAGGGGCCTGATTATTTAGAGCTTTGTGAGAAGAAGGATTTTAAACTTAATTCTAAACTCTATGGGAAGCCAATAAAGGGAGGCCAGAACTGGAGCGATATGATCTCTCTTTGTAGTACCTGTTAAAACTCTTGCTGCAGCATTTTGGATCAGGTGAAGACTTTTTAAAGATGTTTTAGGACAACCTGATAATAGAGTGATGCTGAGAAACTAATCCACGCTTTTGTTAGCTCGAGATTAGATTATTGTAACTCTTTGAGACAAGATGCTCCTAATCTTGGCAAGAATACACAAATGATAGAAGGCAGTCTTAGAAACAAGTTTAATATGTGAACTGAAAAACAGATCTTGATCAAAAATAATTCCAAGGTTACAACGATTAAGAGAAAGAGTAACCGCATCCAATCTAAGAGGTTAATTTGGAAAGGTATTCCTAAGGTTTTTTGGACCAACTAGAATGACTTCAGTCTTATCTGAATTTAATAGTAGGAAATTACAAGTCATCCAAGTTTTGATATCCTTAAGACAGGTCTCTAACTTGGCTAATTGATTACTATCATCTGGCTTCACTGACAGGTATAATTGTGTGTCATCTGCATAACAATGAAAATGTGTACAGTGCTTTTTAATAATGTTGCCTAGCGGAAGCATATATAAACTAAAAAGAGTAGGGCCTAGCACAGATCCCTGTGGAACTCCGTGACTGAGCTTTGAGTTGGAAGAAAATTCATTATTGACATGAACAAACTGGAACCTATCAGATAAATAAAATCTAAACCACTGCAACGAAGTTCCATTAAGTCCAACATGGTGTTCTAATCTATCAAGTAGAATATTATGATTGATAGTATCAAAAGCTGCACTAAGGTCTAAAAGGACAAGTACAGAAACAAGTTCATTATCAGATGCGATAAGGAGGTCATTAGTGACCTTCACTAAGGGTGTTTCAGTACTATGATGGATTCTAAACCCAGATTGAAACTCTTCAAATAAACCATTTCCCTGCAGGTGGTCAAATAATTGCGTAGCAACGACTCTAAGATTTTTGAAATGAAAGGCAGATTAGAGATTGGTCTTTAGTTAGCTAAAACTCCTGGATCCAGCATTGGCTTTTTGAGTAAGGGTTTAATTACAGCAGTTTTAAAAGCCTGCGGTACATGGCCTAATGTTAATGAAGAATTGATTATTTGAAGACTAGAACTATCAATAAATGGGAAGACTTCTTTAAATAACCTGGTAGGAATAGGGTCTAAAAGACAAGTTGAAGGCTTGGGTGAGGAAATTATTTTATCTAACTCTGAAAGGTCAGTTGGAGTAAACTCATCCAAACGGATATCAGTTGAAGGAGTTGTAGTAGTTAATATATTCAAGTTAACGATGGCAAGACTCGGACTGATTTTATCTCTGATAGATGAAATTTTATTATTGAAAAAGTTCACAAAGTCCTGAGTAGTAAGCTCTAAGGGAATGCTAGGATTGACAGAGTCCTGACTCTTTGTCAGCCTGGCTACAGTGCTGAAAAGAAACCTGGGATTATTCTTCTCTTCTATTAATGCAGAATAATAAGTTGTTCTAGCTTTCCTAAGATATTTTTTATAAATTAGAAGATGATTTCTCCAAGCTAAATAGATTTCATCTAATTTAGTGGAGTGCCATTTTCTTTCTAATTGACAAGTCTTCTGTTTTAAGCTACGAGTTTCTGTGTTGAACCAAGGAGTTAGAAATCTCTGATTAGACTTTTTCTTTTTAAAGGGGCCATCATGTCTACAGTCTGATGCAGAGAAGCTCTGACACTATCTACCATGTTATCAATTACAGAAGGAGCAAGCTCTCCATAGCTTATCTCCATTGTGTTGACACATGGCATAGAGGAAACAATATGCATAAATTTGGTAACAACATCATCTGAGAGGCATCAACTGTAGTAATATTTTCTTTCGGAGCCAAATAGAAATAATAAAATCAAAGGTTAACAGACAATGTTCTGACAGTACAGGGTTATGAGGAGACACTACCAGAGTTTCTATTTCTATGCCATATGTCAGAACAAGGTCCAACAGTGTGGTGGAGATGATGGGTAGAATTTCCTACTTTCTGAGAAAACCCCATCGAGTCTAATATTGAATTAAATGCCATATTAAGGCAATCACTATCTATATCTACATGCATATTAAAGTCCCCTACTATAATTATTCTATCTGATTTCAGCACTAAATCTGTTAAAAATTCTGCAAACTTGGATTAGAACTCTGAGTAAGCTGAGGAAGGATGATAAACTATGGCAAATAAAATTGGGTGTAACCTAAAATTGCTAAAATGCCCAATGCTGAGGACCAGGCCCTCAAAGGAATTATAACACGATTTTTGCTTTACATTAACTAGTAATTTGGAATGGTAAATTGTCGCTACTCCTCCTCCACGACTAGAACTTCTGGGATTTTGACAGTTTAAATAACCAGAGGGAGTTGATTCATTTAAATCAACATAATCCTCTTGCCCTAACCAAGTCTCTGTAAGGGATATTAAATCAAACTGATTATCAATTAACAGATCATGGACTAGCAGAGACTTGGGAGTTAGAGACCTAATATTTAACAAACCACATTTAATTTTTAAATTATGAGGAGGAACAGAGGCCAAGTCATTAAATTTAGAGGCTTCATGTTTAATTTAATTTGAGTTTTACCAGCTTTTTGTTTAATCACTTTGGGATACTTATACATTATATTTTTATTTACTTTGGAGGGAGCAGACAATGATTCTCTGATGGGGAAGACGGGGGTTAAGTTGAGGGGTGGCGGATGAAGAGGAGCTGAAGAGAGGCGTGTAAGACTGCAACTCTACTTCCTGGTACCAACTCTGAGTTGTCAAGGTTTGGGAAATTTGGATAAAATTGATGCCAGATTGTTAGATAAAAGAGACGCACCATCCAAAGTGGGACGGACGCCGTCTCGTCTAATAAGACCAGGTTTTCTCCAAAATGAGTTCCAGTCGTCTATGTAGCCCACATTGTTTGCAGGACTCCACACAGACAGCCAGCAGTTGAAGGATGACGTGGCTAAACATATCATCACTGGCTATGTGGGCTCCCTTGGGTGGGGGTGGGGAACTTCTTTGGGTGTGGGGGTCCCCGGGGTGTGTGGCAGTGGCGCTGGGGGGTGCCTGGGGGGGCTCACGCCGGTGGGTGCGTGCCGGTCTCTGGCCTGGGGGGTGGGGGTGCTGGCCTTCTGGCGCTTGGGACACGGGGCCTGGCACTGGCCCCGCTGGGGGGGTGGCGGGCCCGGGGCTGTGGGCCCGCCGCACCAGCCGCCTGGCAGCCTTGCCTCCCTCGGCCGTCCCGCTGGGGCAGGCGGATGCCTGACATTCCTGGGGCTCACTGGCCCCGGGCATTTGTGCCCTATGGGAGTTGGTGGCGTTGCCTTGCCTGCTTGGGTTTTTCCGGGGTGGCGGGGAATTGCTGCAACCTGCCTCCCTCTTCGTATGTTTCCTGACAAACCACTCACATGCACACACTTTTTTTGCGCGCGCTCTCATATACATGCACACGGACACACACACACACACACACACACAAATGTCTCCCCTTTACCAGACTTGTGTTGAGACCTCTTCAGTGGAAAAATCAGTTTGTCTTCTGTTTGTTTTAATTGTTGGTTTGTTTGTCTTTTTTGTCTGTTTCTCTCTTTTCTTTCCCCCTCCGCACACTTCCTTTCTCCATTCCCCGTCCTGTCGGGTCCTTCATGGGTAAAATAATTTAAATAAAGTATTAAAAGTTATTACAGGAGGAGTTTGCAACAATATACAGTACATAGATAGGTACTGTATAAAGCTCCTTTTGGCAAAGTAAATCTGTTTTGGAACAATAAGGGTAACAGATCTTTGTTCTGCCTACCTAGCTGATGATGTGGGATGATGGGAGCTGTTGTCCGCTAATCCTTTAAACAAAAACTAAAGATTACTCTGTTATTATACAGCAGCCAACAACTGTAATTACGTGGAAAATTATCTTTTAAACTGACAAACATCATATGTGTAACTCGTGGCAAAATTTGATTGGGATCAAAAGATAATTTTGCTGTTGCCATTCATTTCAATGGAGAATGTTTTCTATTTAAGGTCTCATATGTGGAAGTAGAGGGGGAAGTAGAGGGGACTTAGGCTCTCTATTCACTGTTGACAGAGAAGAGCATTAATTTTTGCTTGCCTGGAATTAAGTTGCTAGCTATATATTAAACCTGTAATACACTGTTGACAGAGAAGAGCATTAGCATTATCTTCCCCAGAATTAGCTTGCTAGCTTTATTGTTCAACCCAGTGTTGCCAACTCTCACTCTTTGGGAGTGAGTCTCACTCTTTTGCACTCTGTCTCACACGATAAACCTTATTTCTGACCCCAAAATGAAGAAATTACTGCCAATATTCTGGTGAATTTCTTCAGCTTTTTCCTACAATAAGAGCTCTCAAGGTAGCATAAAGCAGACCAAACACTTTCTAAGACTTATTCTGACGTAAAGAAGTGTATTTGTTGAAAAAAAACCAAACTTTTATGTTTAGGTGGATTGTGTGCCTGCACACTCACTCTTCCGATACCCCCAGTTTCCGTCATGCACAATTCCCTCTAAATCTCACTCCAAGCTTTTCTGAAAAGTTGGCGACTCTGATTAAACCTACAGTGCTCTATGGACAGCACAGTATTAGTATTAGCTTACCTAGCATCAACTTGCTAGCTCCAAAACACAGGAATAAACATCCCCAAACTGGCGCTTTGTTATTTTTGTATAGCCTAATACCAAGTATTTAAAATCAAATGCTATCCCTACAATGTGTTTCAGTTGCTGAAGTTATCGCTAATTTTCATGAGCTTCATATGAAAAAAAAGCTTTTTACTGGTACACTGCGCCATTGCTGATTTTTTTCTGGGCCCAAAATTGCTCAAAATAGAGTTTACATTTTAGAGGGTGTCGACTCCAGGTTTAATACCGACTAATTTTTAAGCTAATCTAATGCCTTTTTTTTTTTTTCTTGTGTGTCTCTTTGCCTCTCCGCAGCAGAACCAGCAGACCTCTTGAGGATTTTAGATTTTCACAGTTTACCTGATGGAGTTACAAGAACAATGGGTTTCTGCTCACATAGGAGGTCAACACAAGGACCCGATGTGGCTTACAGAGTATCCAAAGACGCCCAGCTCAGCGCCCCTACCGTACAGCTATACCCAGGTGAGTGTACGACTAAAGCCGCCATGCTCACTACACTTTACTGAGCCGAGTCTGACAAATTTATGAGGTTTTCATCTTAAAAGTCAGGCTACTCATTAAAAAGACAGTCCCCAAATTATTTTTTCTGGCTCACAATGTCTTTTTTTCTCATAAATTTGTAACCGTTTCTCATAAATATTTTCATCATAAATTTGGAGCTTTTTTCTTGCAAATTTGAAACTTTTTTCTCACAAATTTCCTACTTCTTTCTTGTAAACTGAATTTTTTTTCTTGTAATTTGTGCCTTTTTTTCTTATAAATTTCCAGTGTTTTTCTTGTATAATTTTGCCCTTTTTTTCTTTTAAATTAGCATTTTTCTTTTCTTTTTTCTTGTAAATTTTCAACTTTTTTTACTTGTACAGTAAATTAGCAATTTTCTTATTGACAGTCAATACTACTAGTGTGTGGCTCTAGTTCATTTTCTTTTTTGTTGTAAATTTGTGTCTTTTTTTCTCAGAAATTTGTAACATTTTCATCACAAATTTGGAGCTTTTTCTTGCAAATTTTAAACTTTTTTTCTTTAAACTTTTTTGATGCTAGTTATTTTTATTTATTCATTGTTATAGTTTAATTTTATTTTGGTCATGTTTCACTCTGTCTTGTGCAATGTTGCTTATTTATTTACCTTACCTTTAAAATGTCATCTTCTAGTTGACTCTGTGACCTCAGTATAGACACACATAACATTTTGATGGCTGGAAACATTTGTTAGCCACCACCATGCCCCTTCCTTTCCTTCCCTCTGGGCACCATTTTTATCGTCTCCTTTAACGTGATTATTTATGTCAACTTTAGCCAATGTAATCTCAGTCAAGCTGTGTTTACCATCTGTTCTTTCCCTGTAAACATGTTTACACCTTGCTCAAACACGTCTGCGTTTTTTAGCATGTGTCATAAAATGTGAGGGAGCTACTGTAAAGATCATGTATCCTCTGTGATGGTGAGTTTAATCCAGCCCCTGTAATATGTGATGCTGTAGGAGGGGCCCGATGATGGAAAAGCAGTGAAAATTAGAGTTGAAGAGTGGGAGGGAAACCCTGGGTTCCACTGTCCCTCGTTCTGCTGTGCTGACGTGGCTTTGGGTAGCTGCTATGTGGCGCTGCAGTCGTACTTTCCTCTTCCTAGAAGCATCACCATCTTATAACCTCTGCCATGACTTTTTCCTCTGGTTCTTCTTCTTCCTCTTCTTAAGATACCTAGTTACATTTACTGAAGCGCTGGTACTCAAGTAACTTTTTCACCGAAGTTTACTTTTGCTGAGAAATTTTAATGATGGTTTTACTTATTGTTGAGTTATGCTAACTTTGCACATGACTTCACTGCTTCTAATTTTCCTCATTTGAAAACTGGTTAGGAAATGTTTATTAGTAAAGTTGCAAACTTTGCACTGAATGGCAAAAATAAGCCCTCACAAATTTAAGAAAATAAAGTTGCAAATATAGAAGAAAACTCTCAAAGCTATAAAAAAAATAATTAAAAAAAACAAAACAAAACATGAAGAATTACAAAGAAAATTCCCAGGAAACTTCTGAAAACTGCCAAAATTCTGAGATAAAAGTTGCAAATTTACAAGAAAAAAGCATCAGATACAAGTGAAAAAAAGTTGCAAATTGACACGAAAACTCTCAAAGCTATAAAAAATGTAAAAAAACAAAATATGAAGAATTCCAAAGAAAATTCCCTGGAAACTTATGATAAAACTGAAAAAATTCCGAGATAAAAGTCACATATTTACAAGAAAAAGGTACCAAATATAAGTGAAAAAAGTTGCAAATTGATAAGAAAACTCTCAAAGCTATGAAAACAAAAAATTGTAAAAAAAACCCATGAAGAATTCCAAAGAAAATTACAAAGAAAATTCCCTGGAAACTTACAATAAAACTTCAAAAATTCCTACATAAAAGTTGCAAATTTGCAAGAAACAAGTAGTGAATTTATGAGAAAAAAACAGAAGTGTAAGAGAGAAAAGTAGCAAATTTATAAGAAACAAGTAACAAATGTATATGAAAAAAACTTGAGTAAAATGTAGCAAATATATAACAAGAAGCAAATGTATGAGAAAAGTTGAAAATTTATTTGAAAATAGTTACAAATTTACACAAAAAAGATGCAAATTTAAGAGAAAAAAATGCACATTTCTGAGGGAAAAAAATGCAAATTTATGAGATTAACAGAAAAAAGGTAGAAAAGAAAGGCAGTTCAGGTGGTTGCTGAAGCAAAAACTTGGGTGTGGGAGGAGTTCGTTGAGGCCATGGAACGCCTTTCGGTCGGCCTCGATGGGGCGCTGCTGACTTTGACTGGGGATATCGTCGGGCTGTGGAAGGAATACTCTGAGGATCTCCTCAATCCCACTGACAGACCTTCC
This sequence comes from Pholidichthys leucotaenia, assembly GCA_020510985.1. NCBI lineage: Eukaryota > Metazoa > Chordata > Actinopteri > Cichliformes > Pholidichthyidae > Pholidichthys > Pholidichthys leucotaenia. Next base: position 30,412,669 of record CM035850.1, read on the forward strand.
ACAGAGGAAGCAGGGCTTGTGGACGAGGGGAACAACTCGCCCATCACAGGGGCTGAGGTTGCCAAGGTGGTTAAAAAACTCTTTGGTGGCCAGGCCCCGGGGGTGGACGAGATTCACCCTGAGTACCTCAAGGCCCTGGATGTTGTAGGGCTGTCATGGTCGACATGCCTCTGCAACATTGCATGGAGGTCAGGGACAGCGCCTTTGGCATGGCAAACCAGGGTGGTGGTTCCTCTCTTTAGAAAAGGGGACCGGAGGGTGTGCTCCAACTTTAGAGGGATCACACTCCTCAGCCTCCCTGGGAATGTCTGTGCCAAGGTACTGGAGAGGAGAGTCCACCATTGGTCAAACCTTGGATTCAGGAGGAGCAGTGTGGTTTTTATCCTGGGCTGTGGCACATCAGACCAACTCTTTACCCTCTGGAGAATCCTCGAGGGTTCATGGGAGTTTGCCAATCTAGTTTACATGTGTTTTGTGGACTTGAAGGCATTTGACCGTGTCCCTCATGGTTTTTTGTGGGGGGTGCTTCGCGAGTATGGGGTATCGAGCTTGTTGTTACAAGCTATCTGGTCTCTATATGACTGCTATGAGAGTTTGGTTTGAATTGCCAACACTCAGTCGGACTCATCCCCAGTGAGAGGTGGACTCCACCAGGGCTGCCCTTTGTCACCGATCCTGTTCATAATTTTTATGGACAGGATTTCTAGGTGCAGCCAGGGAATGGAGGGTGTCATGCTTGGTGACCACAGGATCTCATCTCTGTTGTTTGCAGATGATGTTGTCCTGCTGGCTTCATCCAGCAATGACCTACATGTCTTACTGGGATGGTTTGGTGCTGAGTGTGAAGTGGCTGGGATGAGAATCAGCACCTCCAAATACGAGTCCATGGTCCTCAGCCGTTAAAAGTTGGCTTGTCCTCTCCGGGTTGGGGACAAGCTCCTGCCCCAAGTGAAAGAGTTCAGGTATCTCGGGGTCTTATTCACGAGTGAAGGGAGAATGGAGCAAGTAATTGACAGATGGATCGAGGCAGCATCTACAGTGATGCGGACATTGTACCGGTCTATTGTGGTGAAGAGGGAGCTAAGCTCTCAGGCAAAGCTGTTGATTTACCATTCAATCTACGTTCCTACCCTCACCTATGGTCACGAGCTTTTGGTAATGACCAAAAGAGTGAGATTGCGAATACAAGTGGTTGAAATGAGCTTTGTTCGTAGGGTTGCTGGACTCACTCTTAGAGAGGGTGAGTAACTCAGTCACCCGAGAGAAGCTCAGAGTAGAACCGCTGCTCCTCCACATTGAAAGGAGCCAGTTAAGGTGGTTTGGGCATCTGATCAGGATGCCTCCTGGATGCCTCCCACTTGAGGTGTTCCGGGCACGTCCCACTGGGAGGAGACCCCGGACTCGCTGGAGAGACTGTCTCCCAGTTGGTCTGGGAAGACCTTGGTATCCTCTCTGAAGAGCTGGAGCAGGTGGCTGGGGAGAGAGAAGTCTGGGCTTCTCTGCTTGAACTGCTGTCTCTGCGACCCGGACCTCCGGAAAAGCGGTAGAAGATGGATGGATAGAGGTAGAAATTATAAAAAACAGTTCTTGTAACTAGAAATAAAAGAGAAGTTGTATTGGCCTCAAAATAAACTACGTGAATTGAATGAGAAATTGAGTATTGAGTGACATTCTAATGAACTAGAGCCACACACTTGCAGTGTTAGTTGTCAATAAGAAAATTGAAAATTTACAAGAAAAAAGTTGCAAATTTATAAGAAAAATGTCAGAAATTGATGAGAAAGCAGTATATTTGCAAGGAAAATGTCACAACTTTATGAAAAACATAAAAACATTATAGAAAACGGTTCTTGCAGTTGAAAGTTTAAAAAAAAGCTGCACTGGACTCCAAAGAAACTGAGTAAATTGAGTGAGAAACTGAGCGACATTCTAATGAACTAAAGTCACACACTAGCAGTGTTGGTTGTCAAAAGGAAAATAAGAAATTTACAAGAGAAAAAAAGTCAAAGGTAATTTTAATTCTCCCTCAAAGAAAAGTTGAAAGTGAATTTGTAGCTTGGGGGTCCTCTAGTGGCTGAAGAGGCTCTTTCTAGTTGTCAGTATGACATCCCTCCTATTAACTAAGCTTTCTCAAAGCTTAGATTCGTTGGCAGCTCCACTCTCAGATGTTACTCTGGCCTTAGTGGACCTTTGATCCATCATGGAACTCTTCCTTGGGGGCTTAAAAGTAGAGCAGCGGGGCTCCATCTGCCCTTACATGCTCTTCAATCAAACCAACACTGTTCACTTTGATGCTTTACACTCTACAACGGTCTGGTCCCACATGAGCCTCTGTTTAAACACACATGCTTTAATTACACGCTCATCTGAAATACCAGTCTGCATAAAACAAACTGAGTGGAGGAGTTCACTCCAGGCTCCACGGAGTCTTAGGGAGCAAAGGGAGTAGCTATCTGTCTCTGGTCTGGAAGCTTTAGAATCTACTCAGAGTTTGTGATGTGGCCCCTCACTCAGGCTCAATGGTTTGAAAATGCACAGCTCATATATTCCAGGAGGCAGTTGAACCTGTGAGGTCATTCTATCCATCCCGTTTTCCACTTTAACTGAGATTGCTACCAAGTTATGGCTTCGCTTCCAAAGCCTGAAGGTCCTACTTGATTAAGCCATTACCACAAGCATCCTGCCTTCTAAAAGGTAAAGAAAAAGTCACATGCAGAAAATGAAAACATGCAAATGTGCTTGTTTTTGTTATGGATTATGATTCTTCTAACCAAAAACCACAGTAGCTCTGATTGAGAACACGCTGGCCCGTGACCCCCATAACCACGACAGGGCTGCGATGATGTGTTGGAAAAGAGCGAGTGCAGACATGCAATCATTAGGCAAACATGTGGAAGGGATGATTCATTTGAAACTACCGAGGTAGTGAAAACAGAGGGAACCTTTTTTACCTTTATTATGTGAATGAATGAAGGAGGAAAAAGAACCATGGAGCCGTCTGCCCTCTCACACTTTCATGTTATGCACCATGTTTCCAAAGTCTGTCCTCTCTGTGTGGCTTTCTGCATCCAGACTGTGAATAACAGGCAAATATGAGTAAATGTACATTTTAAATCCATTAACCTCATTCTTTCTGAATGGGGTGCGCTGTAACTTGGCACATCCATGAGCTTTTTTTTTATAGTGCTGTGAGTAAATGGGCTCAGTAACTCAATTAGGGATTTGTGCAGCAAATAGTGACATTCCAATGGCTAAGCTACAGGCTATGAGTTGTGAAAAGCATAATGAACCTGTTTATAAGGCTCCCTCTATGAGGAGAAATTTAGTCAGTCAAATTTTCATATTGTTACTGTTGGGCTGAAACCTTGTATTGCCATATTTAGTCTTTTTAACTCATTCTGGCAAAGTCAAAAGGAGCTAATGCGATGATTCTGGCGTCGGGACTGACGGTCACACGACAGAGAATGAGAGTGTGACTCGTATAATGACCCAGCGGCGTTTGTCTAGTGTAGAGCTGCTTAAATACAAATGCCGCTGGCCACACAAATTGGACACACCTGAGCGAGGTGCAGGAATGATAATTACCAGGGCTGGGAACAGCTGGTGGAATTAAGGAGAGCAAGGGGGTGTGGTTGGACCTACAGACTGTCAGCAGCATGGGAAAAAGATCACAGAAGCTGACTAACAGCTGCTGGTCAGGCAGTGGCCATGGCAGTAGAACAGGTACAGAAACACACAAAAAATGCACATAAACAGTGAAACCAAACCCACAGAGAGATCAAGCCCGAGCCGGGGAAAGCCGAGCCAGCTCGGCTCATGACAGAGCCCCCTTCAAGGGGTGGAAACCCAGACACCCAAGGTAACATCAAAAAGACCTCCCCCCCAACAGCTGCAACAACAACAAACAACACGAACCTGGGTGGGTGGTAGGGGGAACAGGAAGGAGGAAACACAATGCCCCGCCCAGGGCCCACAATTAACCCCCCAAGTTCACAAGTGTTGGGGCTTGGAAGGCCGCCCAGAGTCCCAGGCCCAGCAAAAGGTCTGGTGGACCGAGTCCGGCGGCCTGCCGGAACACATGAGCCACCTGACCCAGGAAGTCAATTCTTCTGGTGGCCGGCCAATGTTGCTCAGCCACCAGGACGGAGGGGGTGAAGCAGCAGGTGGCCTGCCCACCGGAAGGCTGACTGGAAGGCAACCGGAACGGGGAGAGGGAACATCCACGGCCTCCTCAGGGGCACCCGCGGTGGCCCCTGACCGGGCCGGCTCCGCTGCACCCACGATGGACTCCAACGGGAGCCTAACTGCACCCGCGGTGGCCCCTGACCGGGCCGGCTCCCCTGAACCCACGATGGACTCTAGCAAGAGCCTAACTGTGCCCACGGTGGCCCCTGACCGGTCCAGCTCCGCTGCACCCACAATAGACTCCAGTGGGAGCCTAACTGCGCCCATAGTGGCCCCTGAGCGGGCCAGCTCCACTGCACCTACAATGGACTCCAGCGGGAGCCTAGCTGCGTCCGTGGTGACCTCCGGCTGAGGCTCTGCAGCACCCACCGTGGACCCCGATTGGGCCAAAGCTGCACCCACAGTGAGCGGACCAACCTGCAGGAGCACCAGGCTGAGGAGACCTGACGACCCTGGCAGGATAGGCTGGAGCAGCGACGTCCTCCTTTGGCAGGACTGGACCCTCGGCGACCTCCGGCGGCTACACACCCTCTCCGGCGACCCTAGTTGAAGGTTCAGGGGAAGCAGGAGAAGAAAGATGGTTAGGGTCGCCGGCACCGGCGGAGCCCGGTGAAGGAAGTTCTGACGCAGCTGCACACTGCACCCAATTCTCCTCACCCAGAGCCAGGCAAGATCTCTCTAGAACCGTCATAAGAAAAACAAGAGAGATAACTTGCCTGAGCTCGAGCTCCACCGCGGTCCAGAACTCCGTCGATCCCGGCGATGAACACTCGGGCCCGGCCTCCAAGAGGTCCAGCTCAGGCTCCCGGTCCGCTGCAGACGCCTCCGCAGCTGGCAAGATGGTGACAGCAGTCCTATTATCCTCCTGCAGCGGCTCCAACGCTGTGGATTCATCCGGTGTGGCTGCAGGGGGACCTCTCCATGCTAGTTCCGGGAAGGAATCGTCCGAACCCACCAGCTCCTCCCCCATCTGGTGGCTCGGTGCTTGGACCAGCAGGCACTCAGGAATTAAAGGAGGAGACACAGAAAGAGTAGAAAAAGAGTTTTTAGCTGCAGCCGGTAGAGGGAGCCCAACAGACTGCTGTGACTGGGCCCCTCTCCCGGGAAACAGACTAAGTGTATTATTATCAAGATAAGTTGAAAGAAAAACACTTGCTGGTCACCCCGGCTTTTGATGTTTACTGCTGCAGCTGGCAGGCTGTCATCTGTCTCTATGTCCATGGTGATTCGGTCCTCTTCAATGAGTGAAGGAGGAGCTGTCTCCGTGGCAACGGAGGTGGGTGTTCCCAGGATGACCTCAGCAGACGTCACCGCTGCCGGAGGAATAATGGCAGCTGACGGAGGTGAGGGCCTCTCCTGGCACTTCCACGCGTAATGACGCTGTCCTTTGTTTGCTGGGTTGGGTTTGGTGTGAGCGGGAGTGAAGACCTGGCGGGAGACAGTCTTAGCGCCGTCCTGGGAGTGCCCTCCGCTCGGTGCAAGCCCGGTCTTCTTCGGAGACTTCCTCTCCCTCTCGCCATACTCGCGTTGATGTGCTGCCAATTGAGATATCTGCTCAACGCCCTCTGGATGTTTGGAAAGCTGTGGGCATCGCCAAACCTCTGCCTCCGCCAGCTTGACATACCACATGACGTCTGCCGGGGTGGAATATACGCTCACCATAGCTATCAGACCGTCGATGTCCATGAGAGCCCGGCAGTGTTCCCAGCTGAGACTCATCAGATAACGCCGGCCCCACGACATCTCAAACCCAGGTAAGTCCCAACAAGTAATGCAAAAAATGGAAAAAGGGATGTGTGGGTGAACCCGCTAAATCCTTTTTATGGCTGGGTTATTCTGTCATGTGCTCTCCGTGCGCTCTGCCATAGCGCACGGGGAAGGAGAAGGAAGGATGGATTTACACGCCGGGTTTCACCAAACACATATTTATTGACAAACAGTTCAAACTAAAGACTTACAAGAAGGGAGTTATGTACACAAAATGGCTGACACAAAATGGCCAGCGGGCAGACCACTGTGTACCGTGGCCACAGGAAAATATTATACAACTGCACTCGGGAGAGCAAGGAAGACTCGCGGAGGTTCAACTAACTCAGGGAAAAACAAACTGGGCAACAGCTCAGCATAGCAAAATACTGCACAGGGAATTGCTAGACAATTTACTCACGAGTAGGTACTGTCCAAGTAGTCCAGCTCTCCCATCGAGCACAAGTTACGAATCCTTTGGGACTGACGGTTACACGATGGAGAATGAGAGTGTGACTCGTATAATGACCCAGCAGCGTTTGTCTAGTGAAGAGCTGCTTAAATACAAAAGCCGCTGGCCACACAAATTGAGCACACCTGAGCGAGGCGCAGGAACGATAATTACCGGGGCTGGGAACAGCTGGTGAAATTAAGGAGAGCAAGGGGGCGTGGTTGGACCGACAGACTGTCAGCAGCGTGGGAAAAAGATCACAAAATCTGACTAACAGCTGCCGGTCAGGCAGTGGTCATGGCAGTAGAACAGGTACAAAAACACACAAAAAAATGCACATAAACAGTGAAACCAAACCCACAGAGAGTCTGAGCTCGAGCCGGGAAAAGCCAAGCCAGCTCGGCTCGTGACACATACAAAGTAACCCAAATACAAAAAAGCAACCACAACACAACAACAAGGGATGAGGACACGACTTCATGCAGCGAGAACGACTGGGAAAGTGCAAAGGACACTTAATAATAATAATAATAATGATAGTATTAATAATAATAAGGAAAAACAAAGACCAGAATGAACATAAAGTGTGGGCACGGTCCCTGACAGTGCTCAGATCATAACAATACCTTTAAACACCCAACTTTAGACTATACAGTTATATTGCCGTCGTGCTACAGGGTGGTATACTTCTCTTTTATTAGCACTGGGCAACATTCTAATGAACTAGTGCCACACGCTAGCAGTGCTGGTTTTCTTATTTTCTGACCTGCAAGTTACAAAGACCTGGCATTGTGCAGTCTTTTGTAGATGCTTTAGAATAATTATATGCGCAATTATGGACGTTTATATTATATTTATGCTGATGACTGTCTTGGTCATTAACTAGTCTGAAGTACATGCTATCTAACTAGCCTACATGTGGACAAACTCGTGCTCCTTATGCACAACATGAGAAGACTGAGGAGAGGACAATGGTGGTGATGAGTCGGATAGCCCAAAAGACAACTTGTTTACCTTAGTTTAGTTTACCTTAGTTGGGGCCGGCTGTCGCGCAGGTGTAGTGTGGTTGATTACTGATTGGTGGGTGAGGGGTTTGATTCCCGCTCTGTCTGCAGTCTACATGTCGAAGTGTCCTTGAGCAAGACACTGAACCCCCAGTTGCTCCCAGTGGGTCAGGCCAGTGCCGGTGCATGGCAGCTCCACCGCCATCAGTGTGTGAAGGTTCAGGTTCAGGTTCAGGTTACTTTATTTGTACCCGTAGGTAGATTTGTTTTGCAGTTGGTGACATCCATATTTACAAGCCACTAATTACATTCAACATAGACACAAACACAGGCACACATCTTACAAAATAGGTAAATATAAAATATGTACAATATAATTTTTATAGCTTGTTCAACTCTTTGACAGCAGCAGGGACAAAGCTGTTTTTGTAGCGCTGGGTTCTACTTTTTGGGACAGCAAACCTCCGTCTGGAGGGAAGAAGCTGAAAGTTGCAGTGCAAAGGGTGGGAGTCATCATTTAAAATCGAGTCGGCCATCCTCTGTACTTGTCTGGTGTACAGGGATGTCAGGCTCAGCTGTGACTCACCAAGCAAACGACTGGACCATCTGACTACCTGATCCAAGGATTTCCTCTGTGTGTGTGAACAGGTGGATAGCAGGATCTGTAAAGCGCTTTGGTCATCCAGAGATGAGTAAAATGAGCTATATGAGTGAACGCCATTTGCCATAGTTTAGCCAGTAAACAGGCGGCCCACAGCTAAATTATATTTTAAAGGCTCATCGTAACTTAAGACGTTCTTTCTCAAAGTATTGATGCTGTAAAACTTTATTTTCCCCATTTAAATGGGGATACGTATCGTAAAAGTGGAACAATTAAACAGCTTTAAATTGCAGCTACGGGTAGACCAGGGTCATTTTTAGTCAGGTTCAGTCCTGTCTATGTTTTACTGGCGACGTTCGGACTTTTTCGATCTCATTTGAAAGGGACTTGGTTGCATGTAGAGAAACAGTCCAAATGGAGAGGAAAAGAGAGAAGGAACTGGTCAAAATGCATCAAGTAACAATCGTTTCCGTTATATCTGCAATGTCTGTCAGGCAAATGCATAAATTTTGTCCTGCTTATGTGCTGACTCCTTTGACTATAAAAAAAAATTGCCTGCTGCTGAGAGGCTGAGTCAGCAAAACTGTTAAGGGTCCAAGAGCTAAAAGCTAGTTATTTCTAAGTCAGGGTTATGCCTCAAATTGGGGATTTTTGTGTAGATTTGAGACATAAATGTCTTCTGCAGGTTCTCCTGTATGCTTTGGAAGATGGTAATAACTGATAAAATGTGAATTGGTTGTATTTTGAAATCTGATTGCTACATTGTGCTGAATATTACACACTGTACCTTTAATTTTGCAGTTTTTTTGGGAAGTTTTCAGCTTCTTCTGTAATTTTGAGAACTTTGCTCTTGATAAATTTGAGACGGTATTTCTTATAAATGTGCAAAAAACACCCATTCTTGTAAATTTTTCATTTGGTTGTTGCCTTTCCCTTTTCCTTTGTGTAATACGTTGCACAGCACTGGACATTTATCTCTGTTGCCTCGGCAGCCGTATTTGTTCCCACAGGAATGTGGCTTGTCTCTCGCAGACAGATTCAGGCACAGCGATGACTGAATGACCAATTACAGGATGGACTCATTTTTTACTCCATTTACCTGCTTTCACCCTCGCTGACAGCATCAGTCACAGTGCTGGGGGCACTTTCTGGCCCTCCCTGATCTTTGAGCTTTTTTCTTTGTGGTTCTGTAAATTTTGCAGGAAGGTGTACATGTCAAATGCCACTAGTGCAGGGGTCTGCAACTTGCAGCTCAGGACCCACTTGTGGCTCTTTTTCCCGTAGTCAATGGGTCCCAGAGACCTTGAAAAAACCAAGATGCTACAATTTTTTAAGAAAAGTGGCTGCACATTCATGAGAAAAAGTGTCACAAAAAGCAGAAAATGCGAAAACCTGAAATTTCATGAAAAAAAAAATGCTAAATTTAGAGAAAATGCTGCAGTTTTCTGAGGAAACCATGTAAAACTTACAAGAAAAAGTCACAAAATTTCATGAAAAAAAGATCACAAACTTACATGAAAAAGCTTTGAGTTTTATGGAAAAAATGGAACAAATTTTTGTAAAAATGGTGCAGTTTTACTCATGAAAGGTATTAAATTTACAAAGAAAAATGTAATAAATTTATATTAAATTTTCAGCTGTATTTTATAGCTGAAGATTTATACCAAAAATATTCAAAATTTATGGAAACAGCTACAGTTTTGAGGGGGGGAAAAAACTACAAATCTGCAAGAAAAAAGTCACAAAAGATCTAGTGAAAAAGATAAATTTACCAAAAAAAGGCTACAATTTTTGTATAAAATTGTGGCATAGGTATTTATGTGAAAAAGGCAGAATTTTTACCTGGAAAAAGTGTCATGAGCGGGGTTGATGTCTCAACCCCGTTCCATGATCTGTGGCTGCAGCTTCCTGATTGTTGTTAATTATTCCCAGCTGGCAGGTTATTGGAGCCTCTGAGCCTGGGCTCCCTGCCAGTCTATAGCCACGCCCCCTCCTCCCTCCCTCCCAGGCATTTACCAGCTGTGTGCCATCACCTTCTGTGTTTCCATACAAACACATATGTGCGCACACACATATATTCATTCTCACTTACGTACGCACACACATACATGCACTCACATGCATCATTCAGCACACACACACAGGCATGCTATCACACATACACACACACACACACACACACTCATGCACCAAGGGCTTCTGTTGCACCTGCTTCCACTTGCTGCCTCATTAGTCCACGGGGTATTTATGTGTGGCAGTGGGAGCACTCGGTGTGGCGGTGTTAGTCTACATTCGATGTCCTGGCTTACTCCTAGTTGGTTTCTCTCCATTTGGACTATGATGGAGTTGTTTCCAGAGCTCTGTAGCACACCGACTCTCATGTAAGTCTTCCTTGTCATTATTATCTGCCCTTCCTCTCTGCTCCAGTCCCGCCTGGGAGCGCGTGGGGCATTTCTCCTCCAACCAGCGGAGTTTGTAGCCGGTCATCTCATCATTATTCCTCATTTTGAACTGCATTGACTGGACACTTTGTATGTTTTCTCTGTTTAATAAACACATTCACTTCACCAGCGTTTGGGCTTGTATCAGTTCATTTGTGCGCTGCGCAATCACGCAACGTACATGACAAAAAGTAGCAAATTTGCCCCCCCCCCAAAAAAATGCCATTTTTATAAGAGCAAAGTCTATGAAAAAAGTTGTAGTTTAATTGGGAAAAATGATGCAAATTTACATAAACTCTTCAGTTTATTTGACAGAAGTATCTTCTGGGTCTCCACAGTAGATCATCTGTCTCCATCTCACCGAATCCCTTCATCTTCCTCTGTAACACCAACCCTCTCCATGCCCTCCTTCACTACATCCATAAATCTTCTCTGTGGCCTTCCTCTTTTCCTCCTGCCTGGCAGCTCCATCCTCTGCACATGTCCAAATCATCTCAGCCTTGCCTCTTATTTGACAAAAGTATCAAATTTGCAAATAAAAAAAGCCAAATTTATGAAAAAAAACAACACATTTATGCCAAAAAACAACAAATTTTTGAAAAAAAAAAACTAGTTTAAAGAAGAAAACACCCACACATGGTTGCAAGAAAAAAAAATGGTCAAATAATGAAAAATTTACTGGAAAATGTGATTTTGTGAGGAAAAAGATAACAAATTTTAAATCAACAATGCTGCAAATTTATGAGGAAAAAAAAACCTCTTTTAATCCCGATGTTGTCAGGCCAGATTGTAGTTGTAACGCTACTGTTTTACTGTAGTTTTCAGGCTCTGTTATTTTTGTGGCTCCATGCCAATTTTTTTTTTTAGGCAAAAATCACTCAAAGCGGCTCTTTGTGTAGTGCAGGCTGCTGACTGTGTGAAATCAGTTATGGGGGTTTCTCCTCTTGGATCATCCAGGGTGAAACAAAAGCGGCTCCAGGCCACAGGATGACCTTTAGCCCGTGAAAACTTTGCATTGAAAAGTAAGACATACACGCAAAAATAACACCGCTATAAATTTATGAAAATAGGGTTATAAATATATAAGAAAATGTCAAAGTTCTGAGAAAAACTTGCAAAAATTACAAGAAAAAATGAAAAATTACAAGCTTACAATGATAAAACTGCTAAATTCTGAGATAAAAGTTGCAAATGTACAAAAAGTTTGACTCTTTGTGTGAATTTCCAGTTTTAACCTTAAGTTTTTTGCATAAATTCTTACTCTTATTTGTTCTTGTAAATTTCTTTTTTCCTCCTTAATTTTGAATTTTTAAACTTTATTGTAAACTTTCATGTTTTTCTTATAAATGTGTGAGCGCTTTCTCAAATCTGACACATTTTTCCCAATTTTTTAAAAATAATTTTCTTGAAAATATTCAACTCTTTTACCTCATTAATTTGACTTTTTCCCCAACAAAAATTTTCAGCTTTTTCTCAGATTTTTAAAAAATTTTTTTCAACTAAATATGCAGTTTATTTCTATTTTTTTAACCTTTTAAATTAACATTTCTTTAAAACTGTGTTGTCTTTATTAAAAATATGTGACTTTTTTCTTATATTCTTTTTTTCTTGTAACTTTGTAATCTTTTTCAATGTAAATCTGCAGCTTTTATTTTTTTTAAATGTGGGACTTTTTCTAATAAAGTCTGGGACTTTAATTCTTGAAGATTTGTCATTTTTGTCACACAACAGGGGGATATTATATTGTTCTCATAAATTAGCATTTTTTTCTCCTAAATTTGTAATTTTTTTTCTCATAAAGTTGCAATTTTTAAGCATAACAGCAACTTTTTTTCCACATAAATTTGTCATGTATTTTTCTCATAAATGTAATTTTTTTGTTGTAAATTAGTTTCTTATTCCTTCTAAATTTTTTACTTCTTTTTAATGTAAATGTACGACTTTTTCCCAAAATTTGTGACATTTTTTCTTATAAGGGTTTAACTTTTTTCATCATAAATTTGCAAATTTTTCTCATAAATCACTTTTTTTAATCATAAGTGAACAGTTTTTCTCTCGTAAATGTACAGCCTTTTCCCTCATAAATCTGCAATGTTTTCTCATAAATTTGAATTTTTTTAAAGTAAAGCAGCAACCTTTTTCCACATAAATCTGCAATGTTTTCTCATAAATTTGAAATTTTTTAAAGTAGCAACCTTTTTCCACATAAATTTGTCATGTATCAGTATCCTTGGAAATAAAAGCAGAAATACAAGCTACCCAACTAATATTCCAAAAAATAATAAAACGACTCAGTCTCAATATAGCTTCACCTGCAGATGAATTTAATAATTTTTTTGTTAACATTGGACCTAAACTGGCTCGAGAAATACCCACTACGGTGCCTACAGGTAATACAATATGCAATAACACTGCTGTAAAAGACTCCATCTTCATAAAGAACACAGACGAAAGAGAGGTCATTGAAATTGTTAAATCGTTCAAAAGTAAAACATCTACTGACTGTGATGGTATTGACATGCTACTAGTCAAAACTGTTATCGAATGCATAGTAAAACCACTGACGTATATCTGTAACCTGTCTCTCCAATCAGGTATATTTCCCAATGCAATGAAAATAGCTAAAGTAATTCCGATATACAAGACGGGCGACAGAGGGGAACTCTCAAACTATAGACCAATTTCACTATTACCACAATTTTCCAAGATACTTGAAAAAATATTCTATGAGAGAATTGACAACTTCATACTGAAGAATGATTTATTATGTGAGCAGCAATATGGGTTCAGACACAAGAGGACAACTGCATATGCCCTAATGGAATTTACAGAAAAAATATCAACAGCCATTGAAAATAAAGAGTATTCAGTTGGAGTATTCCTAGATCTTAAAAAAGCATTTGATACAGTAGATCATAATTTATTATTAAAGAAACTACAAAATTGTGGTATTAGAGGGGTAGCACTATCCTGGTTAAGTAGTTACTTAAAGAATAGATATCAGTATGTATGTGTTAGCAACAAAAACTCAGAGTTGCTGAAGGTCACCTGTGGAGTCCCACAGGGTTCAGTTTTGGGACCATTATTATTCAATATGTATATAAACGATATATGTAAAGTTTCAGAAAAAATGGACTTAATATTGTTTGCCGATGACACTAATCTGCTATGCAGTGGAAACAATTTGGAACAACTTCTGGATACACTTGGAAAGGAATTAGGAAAGCTTAAACTGTGGTTTGACTCAAACAAATTAACGCTCAATTTAAGTAAGACAAAATTTATAGTCTTTAACAACCATCACAACAACCCAGTACCCAAACTCAATGTAAATGGTGTAGAGATTGAAAGGGTATCTGAAACTAAATTCCTTGGAGTAATAATTGATAACAAACTGTGTTGGAAGTCACATATTAATTATATTAAAGGTAAAGTATCCAAATCAATTGCAATATTACACAGAGTGAAATATTTGCTGAATCAACCCACACTATACACCTTGTATCATTCATTAATACTCCCATACATGACATATTGTAATGAAGTATGGGGAAATACATATAAAACAAACATATATCCACTCTTTATGCTTCAAAAGAGAGCTATTAGAATAATAAACAAAGCAGCTTACAGGGAACCAACAAACCCACTTTTTCTCAAACAAAAAACTCTCAAGTTGAAAGATCTGGTTGACTTTAAAACCGCAATAATAATGTTCAAAGTGAAGAATTTATCACTGCCCGCAAATATCCAAAAGTTGTTCCAAACAAGGGAGAAACGATATCACTTCAGAGGAACATGTATATTTCAAAAGCCTACAGTGAGAACAACCACCAAGCAACACTGTATTTCAGTGCAAGGAGTCAGATTATGGAACGATTTTGGACCTGAATTAAAATCATGTACAACGCTTGGACAATTTAAACAAAAACTAAAGGAAGAAATACTCCAAACATATTTACAAGACGACATGTAAACTCACATAAGGATTGACATATCCAGCCTGTATTGTGTTGTAGCTTAGTTTTTTTTTTTTTCTTTTTTTCTCTGTGACATTTTGTCTTAGATTTGTTTTGAATAGTAACCGCTTAACTTAGCCTAGCTTAGTTTTCTTTTTTTCTCTGTCACATTTTGTCTTAGCTTTGTTTTAAATTGTAATCGCTCTTGTCTTTTCTCTTTTTTCTCTTTTGAATTCTTGGATGGAATATGGGTGGGCAATATAAGCTGCGGCTTCAGCCATCACCCATTTCGGATAACTCACGTGGAATTGTATAGAAGAAGGAGTCTTTGTCTAATTTGACCTTGTTGTTATATTGTACAGTTTCTTTTAACCTGTACTGTACTATCCGAAATAAATAAATTCATTCATTCATTCATTCATTCATAACTTCATGTGCTAGCTTCATAAATGTGGGACTTTTTTGTCATAAGCTGCTTTTTCCTCATAAATTTGTGACTTTTTTTCCTTAAATTTGTGACTTTTTTCTGATAAATGTTCAACTTTTTAACATAAATTTGCAATGTTTTCATGTAAACTGTGACTTTTTGCTTGTAAATTTGAAACTTTTTTGTTGTAAATTAGTAAAGTTTTTAACACAGATTTGTAACTTTTCAATCATCTCATACATTAGTGACTTTCTGCTTTTTCCTGCCTTTCTTACCTTTTTTCCGCTGGCATGCCAGATGTTTTTTTTTTTTTTTAATTTAAGTTACAATATTTTTTACAATTTAAAAAAAAAAGATTACAAAAGGATGCCAAGCCCTTGTTTCATTCCCTCATTAAAATTGAATTTCACACCCTGACTTAGACAAAACTTTGTTGTATTTCAGTTAAATACCAAATTCATCTTTCTGTGGACCATTTTTGAATTCCTGTGCACGTCTCATCCTTGGGCCTGTTTCCTATGTTCCTTCTCTCCCGCACTCTCTGCTTTACAGTGGAGCATCTGTCAATTAAAGCAGCGTTTCTCATATGATGCCAAGCAGAATTCCTGAGGAAGCACACTGCCAGAGCATGTGGTCTCCGCATGATACAATCCGATGTCTGGCATTAATGAAGGAATGATAGAAAAAGACAGGAAGGCAAACCAGCGTCCAGATGTCAACAGGGTGAAAAGCTGAAAACACAAATGGGGAAAGGGTTGAAGGAACAGTAACGGAACTGTAAACATCCTCACACATACAGTAAATTATTTCAAACACTGATTATGATTAAGTGCTATACTGTATATGAGGTCTTGGAACTTGCTATGCTAGCCCCTATAAGAATGCAGAATCTTCAGATAAACAGACTAGGGATTGCCAACAAGGAAAATGGGGATGTCTGTTTTTGTTTTAAGCTTAAAGTGAGCTTATGTGTCGGTACCGTGTCCGTCTGTTTATGAGAATCCCTCCGAGGTAATTGCCCGGATGCTCACCCAACTCACACATAATGATCAGGCGAATCTACTTCCAGGTTGTGCTCAGGTTCAGATCAAGGTCATATGTCATGCAATATCAGCACCTTTGTAGCCACAGTGGAGAGCAAAATATCCATCCTCACCTCTGTTGCTGGGGGCTAAACCTGTATTAGCTTTGCCTAATTCAACCTAGGATCGAAATGGAGGAGAGAGCCGACCAGGAAGTTAGTCAGAGGACTGACACACTAACTAAAACCTAGTAGCTAATATACAACAGGGTAAATAAGTATTGAACACGTCAACATTTTTCTCATTAAACATATTTCTGATGGACCCATTGACCTGAGATTTTCACCAGATATCAGAAACAACCAAAGTAATCCATACATACAAAGAAATCAAGGCAACTTTGTTCACAAAACAAGTTATATTTAGTAAAGTGGAATGACACAGGGAATAAGTATTGAAACCTGCTTGGTGACATTTAATATTTAGTAGAAAAGCCTTTGTTGGTAATAACAGCTTCCAGACACCTCCTGTATAGAGATACTAGGCATAGGCATTGCTCAGGATGATTTTAGCCCATTCTTCCACACAAACTGCCTTCAAATCTAAAGGTTCCGTGGGTATCTTCTATGAACTATGATCTTCAGTTCGTTCCATAGATTTTCAATTGGATTCAGGTCAGGTGACTGACTGGGCCATTCTAGCAGCTTTATTTTCCTTCTCTGGATCCAGTTGAGCGTTTCCTTGGCTGTGTGTTTGGAATCATTGTTTTGCTGAAATGTCCACCCTCGTTTCATCTTCAGCATCTTGGCAGATGGCAACAGGTTCTTATCAAGGATGTCTCTGTACATGTGTCCATGCATCTTTCCTTCGGTTTTATGAAGTCTGCCTGTGCTGAAAAACACCCCCACACCATGATGGGATGTGGAATGCCATTTCTCCTCCAAACATGCTGTGTGTTGTGGCATCCAAAAAGTTCAATTTTTGTCTCATCTGACCAGACTATATTCTCCTAGTATTTTTACTGGCTTGCCCAAATGTTGTGCAGCAAATTTTAAATGAGCTTCAACATACTTTTTCTACAGCAATGGAGTCTTGTGAAGTAAGCGGGCATAGAGTCCATGTTGGTTGAGTGCATTACTTATTGTTTTCTTTGGTACCTGCTAACTCCAGGTCTTTCTGGAGTTCTGCACAAGTGGTCTTTTGCTCTTGGATAACTCTTGTGATAATTCTTTTGACCTCTCTGTCAAAACATAATGGTAAAATGATTTTATTTCCATTTCTGAATGATGGCTCTGACAGTGCTCACTGGAACAGTCAGCAGTTTAGAAATGCACCTGTATCCAATGCCATCATTATGCTTTGTAACAATAAGATTGTGAACGTCTAGAGACCTCTTTGCTTCAACCCATCATGAATTCTTTGTGGTGTGACAATCTGACATTCACAGACCTTTTTAAAGGCTATCAGTCAGGACTTTACCAGCTGAAATTAATTTGCACTGATGGGGGATGAGATGGCTTCCTAAATTCTGATGGATTGTTTTTTCTTCATGTGTTCAATACTTATTCCCTATGTCATTCCACTTTATTAAATATAACTTGTTTTGTGAACACAGTAGCCTTAATTTCTTTGTATGTATGGATTACTTGGGTTGTTACTGATATCTGGTGAAAATCTCAGGTCACTGGCTCCATCAGAAATATGTTTGAGGAAAAATGTTGATGTGTTCAATACTTACTTTCCCCACTGTGAGCAACTTCATTCGTGTAGGAATATAGCATTAGGTATATACAATATGTATGAGGTCTTTCAGCTTGCTGTGCTAGCCCTGATAAGAATGCAATATCTTCAGATAAACAGACCAGAAACTTTCAACATAGAAAATAGTAGTTCTGTTTTTGTTTTCAGCTTAGATCATGGCGCTGCCTCCATCTGTTCATGAAAATCTCTATTCCTCCTGGGGGAATTGCCCGGATGCTCACCCAACTCACACACAGTGATCCTCAGGTGGGTCTGCTTCCAAGTTGTGCTCAAGTTCATGGTCAAGGTCACATGTCATGAGATATCGGCATCTTTGTAGCCGTGGTAGTGTTACATCCCAATAACGGAGAGCCGAGGAGGAGCTGATCTGAACATCATCTCTTTATTTAACCTTGTTCACAGATATATATATCTCCCAGCTGTAACCAACCTGACGTCACTCTAACCCTGCCCCGGCCAAGCTACAGCAAGCCCTAAGGCCCAATTCCCTTATGTCAGCCCCCCCACCCCCCCACGGAAAGTCAAGAACATAATTGAACACCCGAACATGTAAAATAACTATAAACACATATGTAGACATAACACACCAATGCAGTCCACATTTCGCTCTACTAATCACCAGAACAGGCCCTAGGATGCCTGGTTGGGGCAAACACTCTGCCACTGAGCCCAACAGTCCTCAACCATTCCAGTCACAAAATTGTCCAAGTATCTGGGTCCGAGGCTCTCTAGCCAGGTGTCCCTCGGGAGGGCACACTGCCTCCGGCACCGTCGGTTCAGTCTGCGGGTCGGCGTCTGCCCGGACCCTCCAATCCCAACTGTCACTGAAACAGTCCACGGCGGGGTCACTCGTCACCTCCGGCGGGGACCTCCTCAGCCTGCTCACATGCCACCGGGACCCATCGTCCAGTTCAAAAGTACGTATCTGGTCCTCTCAGTCTCACAGTCCTCCATGGTCCCACCCACGGCGGTTGAAGTTTGTGGGTGCGGACGGGGTGCTTGATCCAATCTCAATCTGCTACCCTCAGGCCATGATCCCTCGCCTGATGCCTCCCGTCAAACCGTTCTTTCATTTTGCGCTGCTGCCCGGTAACTCGGCACCTCAGCGTCCCCGAGTCTTCCCCTCTATTCCGTTCATGCCAGCCCCAATCGTCTCACCGGTAGCGGCAACTCACACCCCAGCATGAGGGCTGCTGGGGAGTGTGGTGACATGGCTTGCACCGATGCTCTGTAGTGGAGCAGGGTGTTGTTCAGGGCAACAGCGAACATAAAACCGTCCGCTAAATGGGCCCTTAGTCCGTTTTTCAGAATCCTATTGATTCTCTCGACCCCTCCAGTAGCCTGCAGGTGGTACCCCGCTGTCTTTGTGTTCTACTCCTCTGACCCTCAGCAACTCTTCGAAAGCCTCGGAAATGAACTGTGGGCCATTGTCTGTGGTGATGGACGTGTCACACGTCATGATGGTGGGGCATTTCGGGTCAAAGTGGGCCAAAACCAGCGGGGAGGTGAGCTGTCGCTTCAACTTTTCCACTGCCGCCGAACAGGCCGGTGTCCAGTTCCAGGGTGCATCCTGCTTCAGCAGTGCCTGGAGCGGCTCAATTGTCTCTGAGTATCGGGGAATGAACGTCCATAGAAGTTAACCGTACCCAGGAATGAAGAAATCTCAGCTGGCGAGGGGGGGTCTGCAATCCACAGCACCATTTCCACATTCGAAACCAGTGGTTTCAGCCCGTTTCCGGACAGTCTGAACCCTACAAAGTCCACAGCTTCCGCCGCAAAGACACATTTTTCGCCATTCAACGTGACCCCATGCCCCTGCAGCGTTTCCAACACCCTTTCCAGCCTCGTGTTGTGCTCTTCTCTCGATGCCCCGTGTACCACAATGTCATCCAGGTATACGACTACTCCCTTCAGGCCGGCCAGCATGGTCGCCATGACTTTCTGGAAACAGCTTGACACTGAGCTCAGCCCGAAAGGCATCCTGGTGTAGCGGAAAACCCCCATGTGGGACAAGAAGGCCATTAGATTCCTGCTGTCTGGGTGTAGTGGCACCTGCAAGTAGCCCTGGCGTAGATCCAATTTCGAGAAGATCTGTGCCCCGCTGAATGCCGCCGTGAGTTCCTCCATAGTCGGCAGTGGGTACTTGTCGCAGATGGCCACCTTGTTCACCGCTCTGAGGTCAATACATGGTCTGATGCCCCCTCCTTTTTTCCTGGCCTCCACCAGATTTGAGATCCATGATGACGCATCTGCCTTTTCGATGACCCCTGACTCAAGCAGTTTGGTCAGTTCCGCCGACACCTCATTTCGCAGCACCAACGGGAGATGTCTCAAAGGCTGGATCTTCGGCGTGACGGTCTCGTCTATGAGGGGGCGATGGTAAAACGCTTCAATGTGGCCCAGGCCTCTAAACAGCGCTGGCCAACGGAGGTGCCAGTCTGGGCCACGGGCAGTACCATCGACCCCTCCGGGTCCTTTATGGAGAAGCCTAGTTCCCCCAGCAGGTCAACTCCTAACAGGTCGGTTCCCCGGCGCGCCACCTGGAAGATAAAGCTGGGAACCCTCTTCGGCCCGCAGGTCACCTCGAAGTCTACTGTGCCCGCCATCTCGATCTCTGCATGGCCATAACCAAACAGTCTTACCGCTCCATCTTTGACTTGTTTCGTGGGGAACAGCTTCCACAGCGTGGGTAGGCTCAGACTAGACTACCCGGCCCCCGAATCCACCATGAGCGGCACTTCGACTCTGTCAAGCTGGAGCACATACCATTTCAGCAGACCTTTCTCCATGCATACCGTGTGGACCTGGGCCGGGCCCCCAGGCCGTCTCACCCGTACTGCCGCCCTTTTCCTTATGTGCTTCTTCCGCCTCTTCTTCTTAGCCCTCTTTTGCTGTACAGTTAGTGCGCAAACCTCCGCTCTCGGCAGGAAATTGCTCTCAGTCGGTGCCTCGCTAACCTTAGCTTTTAGCTCGCACAGGGCCACAGACTCCCTTTGCTTTATCAAGTCCAGCACTTTATCCAGCGACAGTGGCTCTTTAGTTGTCCTTAGCTCAGTCTTCAGCCATGTGCTATTGGTGCTGTGGGCTAGCTTGTCCCTCACAAGCTTGTGCTCCAACACCCCAAACTCGCACTTCTTTGCTAGGCTAAGTAGCTCTAATACTAATGACTGAAGGGACTCATCCGTCCGCTGTCGTCGGTCGAAAAACTCGTACCGTCTCTCCGTAACAGTGGAGGTGTCGCCGAACGTGCTGTCCATAGCCTTCAGACAGTCCTCCACTGAACCGCCCTGGCACAGCTCGAAGAAAATTCGCTGTCCCTCGGCGCCAAGAAACTGAATCATCAGACTCCTCCGTCTCTCCTCGCTGACGGAACCCAGGCCCGCCACTGTAATATATACCTCAAAGCTCTGTTTCCACTGAGCCCATAGAGTCGCCGGCGAGCCCCGGTGTTCCAGGAAACACAGCATCTGTCCCACGCACGCTGCCATTGTTCTCCTCGTTGCGAAAATGTTACATTCCAATAATGGAGTGCCAAGAAGGAGCTGGTCTGAACATTCTCTTTATTTAACCTTGTTCACATATATATATATATCTCCCAGCCATAGCCCGCTTGATGTCACTCTAACTCCGCCCCGGCCAAGCTACGGCAAGCCCCAAGGCCCAATTCCCTTATGTCACAGGTAGCAGCTAAATATACATTCTCATCTTTTTTGTTAGCGGCTAATCCTGCATTAGCTTTGCCTAATTCAGTTTAGGATTGAAATGGAGGAGAGGGACAACCAGGAAGTTTGTCAGAGGACTGACACGCTAACTGAAAGCTAGTAGCTAACATCTCAGAATCTAGTGTTAGGTATACATACATGAGGTCTTTTAATTTGTTATGCTAGCCCCTATAAGAATACAATAGCTTCAGATAAACAAACTAGAAACTTTCAACAAAGAAAACTGTTTCTCTTTTTTTTTAATCTTTTTCAAGCAAAGACAAAATGAGTTTGTGTCATGCGGTTGCGTCCTAAATATACAACCTCACCTCTCTCTTAGCGCCGGCTAACCCTGCATTAGCTTATAGTTTAACTTAACTTTGGACCGACACTGAGAAGCGAGCCAACCAGGAAGTTTCTCAATAGATTGACACACCAGCTAGCAGCTAACATCAGCTGTTTCATTGGTGTCAAAATCTAGTGTGAGTATTGATTTATCTCCGATATTGCAACTCTGTGGGAGGATGACGCTTTCAAAGCCAGAAAAGGATAATACATTCTTCTTCTTCTTCTCTCGGTTACTGGCGGATAGCAAACAACTGAAAGGTGCATACCGCCACAAAGGATAATACAGTGCCAGAGTAAGCTCCTTACAAAAACTCAGTTTTTGTAATCTTACATCCAATTTGTGGAAAACATAAATTTACAAGAGAAAAATTGCAGCTTTATAAGAAAAAAGTTTCACATTAAAGATAAAAAACTCTCCTGTTGCTAATGTTAACAGGCCTGATTACACTTGTACAATAACTTGACTGTTATACCTTCATTTTATGGCTCAAATATGGTTTGCAGCACCATGTCTTTTTTCTGTGCAATAAATTGCTCACAAAGGCTCTTTGGATGGTAGCTTGTTGACTTCTGTAGCAGCTATATACTGTATATTTTAATCAAATAAAAGAGCAGCTTTTTTTGTTTATTTGGAGAGGAATGGTGGCTTTTGTTCCTGATTGGCTGTTTTGTGCCACTGTTGCTATTTTTGTACTGATGTCAGGCTGCAAAATGTGATCTCTTCTCTTCTCTTTTCTCTTCTTCAGTTTTCCAGACACCATTACCACTGAGGTGTCCTTTTCTCCACTGCTTCGGATTGGCTCTCAACCCAGAGTTACTCCAACTTAACATTTTTCCAGCCTGTCTCATATTAGTCTAAAAATGGCACTAGGGTAAGAGGGCTTTGCTGGCTGCTGAACCACTGAAGCCACAAGCCCTGTCTCTTTTTTTCCAGTTGTCTAGAAGTCTTTGTTGCTTTGCACATGCTAAAAAGTGGTGGTCGCTACTGAAATTCAGGTGGTTTCTTTGCTTATGTTGAACATAGTCCAAGCTACAGTTGTGGCTTTGATGTCACCGGATTGAATCTTTTTCTTTTAAACACAAAGATCAGGGAAGTTGCATTCACTCCCAAGTGTAGTCTGATCAGCAGTCTCCTTGGATAGTTGGAAAGTTTGCCTTTTTCCCTTTCCAGGGTCCTGAGAACACCCCAACAAGGGAAATGCTGTATGTCTGCCAGATGTTTTTCCACACTTGGGAAAAATGGAGGAAATAGTAAGACTCCTCTATAGCCATTTTTTCCACTGTAGGAGCATTCAGAGACCACTGAGAGTTCTGGTTGAAATTATAATCCCCCCCCCCCCCCCCCCCAAAAAAGAAAATCCCTTTTCAGGAACCATTTTAGCTCCCAGTTGAGTCAGATAGGTCTGGCCCCTTCTGAGGATGTTGGAGTCATCCAGGTTAAAGTCCCCTCAACCACAACAGACATTGTCAGTTCATTCTGGCCAAGGAGAAAATGTGCTAACACTGTGGTGCAGTGTCAGTCATCCATTCATCTACAGTTCTCGAGAATCACTACTCCTACAAGGCAGTTGCCTGGATGCTGAATAAACTCATACACAGTAATCATCAGGTGGGTCTACATCTATTTTTTTGCTCCAGGTCCAAATTCACAAGATATAATGACATGTCATTTCAACTTTCTGTAGGCCTGCACTATATACATGCATCTATAGACCAATCCGATGACTTATTTGTGCGTCGTGCCATCTTGTGGTACTGCCATTAGTGGAGTCACGGGGGAGGCTGGAGCCTACCCCAGTTTCTTTAGGTGAGACGCAGAATGCAAGGCAATGTAGAATCCCCACTTAATGGCAATTAACCTAACATGCATGACTTTGGATTGTGGAAGTAAACCGGAGTACAGAGAGAACATGCAAACTCCACACAGAGAGGTCCCATCTTGCTAGCTTCTGGAGTTGAACCTGGTACTAACCACTGCTCTATTAAGCTACCCCACATCACTTTTTTTTTCCCCTTGCTGGCGATACCCGTCCATCTGTCCCACCTGTTTTGTGAAATCAACTCCTCCTATAGCTTTGTTCCAAATGTTTTGAAACTTGGTACCAGGGTTTCATATACACTGATGATGATGTGTTTTTTGCAGATGTGTCTGCGTCCAAGTTGTGCTCAAAGTCAAAATCAAAGGTCAGGAGCTCTGGGCATGTATGATTTCACCAGAAAAAAGTTACTCCTCCTAGGTCATTGACCTTGACCTTAAGCACATCCCAGATGGGTCTGTACCTCGGCTGTGCTTAAGGTCAACAATCAGGAGATCTGAGCACTCTTGGTCCAGAATAAACTACTCCGTCGTTGACTGTCAGGTTCCAAATGATTTGAAACTTGGTACCAGGTGTTGATACAGTATACACTGATGATACGCATAGAAAAGTTGAAAACTGCTCTCCTTCAGTAAGCTGTTGGGATCTTTAAAGAAAACAGATGCAGGGGATATTGCACTCACCTCAGAATGCTCTTGCATTGTCACATAAATTGCATTTAATTGGCTTAAAACCCATGTGTGACATCTTTAAAATGTCACACAGTATTTATAAATATAAAAATAATTATTCCATCCACACTGGTGAAAAAGTAGTACTCATCTTTTGAAAAGGTTGTCAGTGTTTTAATTTAAAATGAAATGTGGACTTTATCAACCATGTTGACAGTTACTTCAACATAAGGCTGCTACTGTTGTTTTGTTGTGGTTCCTTGATGTTTACTTATTTTTCTGCACTGGCTTGAGCAATTAATTTTTAATTTCCTAGAAACTAAGAGTTACTACGTACAAACACTACACCCTCCCTGAGAATATGTTAGCCTATTAATGTTAGCCAGCTGAGCAGTGTTAAAACATTACTGTTGCATGGTAAGCTAGGTAGCTGCATGCTAATCACTTTGCTGTTGTTATTGGGAGCAAAAATCCTTTCTTTGGTCATCCTGACCTGCTTCTGGCGGGCATCTCTGTCTACTGCACACTCAGGGAATCTGTAAAGTGAGCAGTCCCAGACAGGGTTACGGTCGGTACAGTAAAGGCTTATGTACTGTATTCCACATTCTGTTTTTTCTTTTAAGTTGAAGCGAGCCACTTCTATTGGCGTATCCAAGAACTGCACACAAGCTTGTCCAGCTTTCCTTGGCTTTTTCGTCAAATGTGGCATTAAATAAAAATAAAAATAAATTATGGTATTGCACAGAGTAAGTAGTTAACATGCCAGAGTCTCCTTCATTATCGGAATTTACCTACAAAATTGCTCCACCAAGTAAGAACAGCTATGCACCACCACCCACAGAATTGAGAACGAGCTATCAATCTGTTAATCCTTCCTGTTTCCTGGGCTCCACTTCTGGTGATACCCTTCTGTCAGTTCCTGTAAGTTTCAGCTTTGCAACCATACTTCCCCCAGAATCAAAGACTTTGGTTTCCAATCATGGGAATAACGCTGCTGGATCACTAGCTGGCATCGCTTATGGTCAGCGGTACAGTGGTCTCTGATTATCTTTGAACCTGTGGCTTTTGCTCTTTATTAATGAAAACCTTCTTGGAAAATGCTTTCACTCTCATCCGTTTTGTGCTGGTCCAAGATTTTCACCTCTTGTGGCACAATACAAACATCCCCGGCCTTCTCTTTTAATCATGACTCCAGTTCAGAGAGAAAACCCACAAAATAGAACCGAAGTCATATTCCATGTGAAGGCAACTTCTGTTCAAAGAAGCACATATCTCTGGAAGAGGTCACTGCAGTAATGGTTGTTTACTTCGCTGGATTTGTCTATAGAAGATGAAGGCTCTTGGGGTCCCTAGCTGCCACCTGGAGGGGGAGGTCATCTTTGCAACCAGTATGCTGCTGTTGGTGCCACAGGTTGTCGGATGCTGTTGACAATGCTTATCCCATCTCTCCCACCTCTTTTTATGGTCCATGACCCTGGCCTTAGCTTGATTGAGATCGAGGTGCGGAGGTTTTAAGTTGTCCTCGACTTGCTTGGCCCATGTTTTTTTTATCCGGTACATCGTCTTGGATTCTCCAGTGCATAGGTCGTTGCTGCCACAGGAGTCAGTGCGGTAGTGGGTCAGTGCTTATTCTGCAAACATGGCCAAACCACCGCAGTCTGCGTTTCTGGTTTTGTTCTTCAACAGTCGGCTGCTGTTGGCATTGTTCACAGGTGGTGTCATTGGTAATATGGTCATGGAGGGAATCTCCACGGATTTGACGGAGATACTGCATTTGGAAAACTTCGAGCTTGTTCAGGTCTCAGAGCCATGAAGAAGGATAGGCAGAATCATTGTGTGAAAGAGACAGATCTTGGTCCTTATAGAGATGTTGGGCTTCTTCCAAACGCACCACCAGAGGGATGCAAATGTCGAAGCTGCAGACCCGATTCTGCAGTGGATCTCTGCCGTTGATGCTACCTTCTAGATATTTGAACTCTCGAACATGTCTGAATGTCCTTGAGGTAGACCGTTGCCCATGAGCCACTCATTGTGAGAACTTTCGAGTTGTCCACATTGATCTTAAGGTCATGAGGTTGACCAAAGCAGGGACTGGCATACAGAATACAGTATCTGTCTAACATTGCTGAGCGCTACCCCATTACTGACTGTTGGGCTCATGGTTGCTCATCAAAAGTAAAGGAAAAATGGAAGAAAGCAACAAAAAGGGACCGCAATTACCATTAACCCAATATAATATACACACTCAGCTTCAGTAACATTGCCCTCTATGTTTCAAATAGGTGTTCATCTTGATAGAAATGTGACAAAAGATCCCCCAAGAATGTAGTTCCTCAAAGCATTCCTCTGCCAGTATTTCTGTAAAAAAGGTTCCAGTACTTTGCAGCGGAAAGATGGCTAACAGGACCGTACAGATGGTGTTCAAAAGATCTTTTTACGTGTTTGCATACCAATATCACATAATGATATTGATGTTATGTTAGTTTCCATGAAAATATGTTTTTAATTGTTTTTCTTATTAAAAAAAAAAAGAAAAAAAATTCTTCCAGGTCTTTTCTGGCGAGTCTCAAAAGTGTCTGTTAGAGGCATCAGCTGTGGGAGAGCAGAAGAAGAGAGGTGGAAAGAAGTTTGATGGATAGTTTGAAAAAGTCTCCCAGGATCAAATGTTTTAGTCATTAATGCTTTTCATCCTGTGCTGCTTTAGAAATTATTCTTTTTTTCCAGTTTAATCCTATCCTGTCACCATTTTGTCATGAATTGTCCTTCGAGGCAGAGAGGTGAGACCCACGCACTGAACTGTCAGTTTGTGAGGTTTATTGAAAATATGCAACATAAGCCCAAACAGTGCTCTTAACGGAAAATACAAACAAACGGGTAACTTACAGATTAAGCACACCAGAGTGAGGCAGGGCTCTGGTGGAGACGAGGAGAAACTCAGACAAGACTGCGGCAACAAGAAATGAAAATAACTGCCCTTAAATAGGGTCAGAAACAATTTACATAAGTAACGACAGGTTTGGGTCACATGAGCGAGCAGAAGGAACCAATGATACATAATAGGACCAACTGGGGGCAATGAGAGGAGAGTGGCTGAAGCTGACAGCTGACAGGGGCGACACCCACACGAAGCACAAAACCCAGAAACGCCCTTGACAGCTGTCAACCCAACAGTAAAGATCTAAAGAATAAAATATCAACAAATGCAGACTGAAATATATAAATGTAAATTAATACAAAACAAAAGTGTAACAAAACTAAAACATAAACAGGAAAATAGCAAACAGGACAAGAATACAGAAACCCAAAAAGCCTAAATTTTTTTTTAATACTTCCGGCGCCACACGAGTAGGCTGCCTTTTTGCAACAGCGGATCAATTTCTGCCTATTTCTAGGTACTATCTGGCTCTCTTGCCAATCTTTCTGATCCAGCGTCACCTTTATTCCATCCGAACACGTAGATCGCCCAAATGTCTCCTGAGCCAGCAGACGGAGCCACTGTTTCTAGCAGGAGGCAGTACAATAGAGACCAGCTGTTAGCACTTAACCGGCCCACGATGCTAACGCAAAAACTCGACATACTGGGAGAGATAAGACGGAAACGGCGTGGGTGTCGAGCTGGAGTAAGACGGCGGGCGAGGAATATAAGGTACAGACCCGCCCTCCCATCTGTTATTATGGGGAATGTTCGATCTCTACTCAGTAAGACTGATGAGCTAGCGGCTATCTCCCGCTACGAGAGCGTCTTCAGAGAGAGTAGTTTGATGCTATATACTGAGACGTGGCTAACAGAACTAGCAACAGATGCTAACATCGAACTGGAGGGTTTCCACGCAATACGGGCAGACCGAACACCAGACAGTGGGAAGGCAAGGGGCGGAGGAGTGATAATGTATGTCAGTAACAACTGGTGCAGACCGGGACATATCACGGTTAAGGAACAGCACTGTAGCAAAGACATTGAGTTGCTAGCTGTTAGCATGCTGCCTACATATCTCCCGAGGGAATACTCACATGTGATCTGCATTGTTATTTATGCAAATCCGACGGCGAATGCTGGAACAGCGCGTGACGTCATCCACTCAGTAACTGGCAGGCTGCAGACAGAACACCCAGATGCTCTTCTCCTCATCTCAGGCGATTTCAACCATATTTCACTGTCCCCCATTCTACCCACGTTCACCCAGTATGTCACATGCCACACTAGAGACAATAAAACACTGGACTTATTCTATGCAAATACTAAGGAGGCGTACACCTCATCACCACTCCCCCCACTTGGGAGATCGGATCACAACTTGGTTCATCTTCTGCTGGTGTACAAACCCTTAGTACACAGACAACCTCCGGTCATGCGCACAGTGAAGTTATGGTCTGAGGAGGCAATGGACGCGCTAAAGGACTGTTTTGAAATCACTGCCTGGGAGCAGCTCTGCGATCCACATGGTGAGGACATCGATGGCCTCACTCACACCATCATGGACTACATCGGCTTCTGTGTGGACAACACCGTACCCACCAAGACCATACGGTGTTGCTCGAACAACAAACCCTGGATTAACCCTGAGATAAAAACACTTCTGAGAGAGAAGAAGAGGATCTTCAGGTCGGGGACCAGGGAGATGCTGAAGTTCGTACAGAGGGAGCTGAGGAGGAAGATCAGAGAAGGCAAGGACCACTTCAGGAAGAAGATAGAGGACAAGCTGCAACAGTGCAACATCGGCGGGGTCTGGAGAAACCTTAAAACCATCTCTGGGCTCCAGAATACCTCCTCCCAGGCCACGGGGGGCAGGGAGTGGGCGAACAATCTGAATCTGTTTTTCAGTAGGTTTGAACAGTCGCCCTCCCCCCCGACTGCACAACAACCACTGCTGCCTCTAAAGCCATCGAGACTTGCTGTCCACACCCCACTCCACCAACACCCCCCCACTCCTAGCACACAGCCCCCCCAACCTGACCCTCACTAAGACCCAGGTGAGGACGGAGCTGAGGAAGATCAAGGTGAGGAAGGCGTCGGGACCAGACGGCATCAGCACGAAGCTCCTCAAGTCCTGTGCAGACCAGCTGTGTGGGATTGTGGAGCATATCTTCAACCTGAGCCTGAAGCTGGGGAGGGTACCACAGTTGTGGAAAACATCTTGTGTGGTACCTGTACCAAAGACTTCCAACCCCAAAGATCTGAACAGCTACAGACCAGTGGCCCTGACGTCTCACATGATGAAGACCCTGGAGAGACTGCTCCTTGCTCACCTCCGCCCCCTGGTGGGACCAGCAATGGATCCACTCCAGTTCGCCTACCAGCATGGCATTGGGGTGGAGGATGCAGAGATCTTCCTCCTGCACCGTTCTCTGTCCCACCTGGAGAAGCCCGGGAATGCGATGAGGATCATGTTCTTTGACTTCTTCAGTGCTTTCAACACCATTCAACCGATGATCCTGAAGGACAAGCTGCTGTGCGCAGGGGTGGACCAGCACCTGTCATCATGGATCCTGGACTACCTCACTAACCGGCCACAGTTTGTGAGAACCCGAGATTGTGTGTCTGACACGATCATCGGTAGCACGGGGCCCCCCCCAGGGAACGGTTTTGGCTCCCTTCCTGTTCACCCTTTATACTGCGGACTTCTCACACAACACAACACACTGCCATCTACAGAAGTTCTCTGACGACTCTGCGATCATTGGCCTCATCTCCAATGGAGATGAAGCTGAGTACAGAGGACTTATCCAGGACTTTGTGGACTGGTGCCATCGGAACTGCCTCCAGATCAACGCAAGGAAAACTAAGGAGCTGGTGGTGGACTGCCGCAGGCAAGGACAACCCCTCACAGCACCAGTAAACATACAGGGAACAGACATTGAGATGGTGACATCCTACAAGTACCTTGGTGTTCATCTGAACAATAAACTAGACTGGTCACACAATACCGACGCACTCTACAAGAAGGGACAGTGCAGGCTGTTCCTACTGAGGAGGCTCAGGTCTTTTGGTGTACAAGGGGCGCTGCTGAAGACATTCTACGACACAGTGGTGGCATCAGCCATCACTTTTGGAGTGGTCTGCTGGGGCAATGGCACTACAGCAGCCGATAGGAAGAGACTAAACAAACTGATCAAGAAAGCTAGCTCTGTCCTGTCAAAGTCAAAAATCAAAGTCAAAGTACCTTTATTGTCATTCCATTGTTAATAAACAATGCAACGAAATTGAGATGCTGCTCCCTAAAAACAAACTATCACACTCACAGTTCACTCATGCATTTAACATTCCTATAATTACAACAATAAATAATGCTTGAAACAATATTACCTAAAAGTTGAAAACAATATGTACGTAGCAATAATGAAAACATACTGAGTGATAAATATAAAAGACCAGCTTATACACACAGGGTTATTGCCACAAAATAACATAAAATAACAAAATAATATCAGCAGTCTGTGCGTGTTACATAAATCTGTTCAAAATACGTACTGCTGCTGGGGAAAAAACTATGATTAAACCTGGTAGTCCGGGTTTTATGGGATCTGTACCGCTTTTCCGAGGGGAGCAAGTGAAAGAAATCGTGGCCTGGATGAGCACAGTCTTTAATGATGGCAGTAGCTCTGTTGAGGTACCGAGACCTGGAAATCTCTTCCAGAGAAGGGAGAGAACAGCCAGTGATTTTTTGCGCAGTCTCGATCACTCTCTGGAAGGCTTTGCGGTCTGCGGCTGAACAGCCCTCATACCAAACCGTGATGCCATATGACAAAATGCTCTCAATAGCAGAGCGATAAAATAAAACCAGCAACTGTGCATTCAGGCCATTCTTCTTGAGGAGCCTCAGAAAGTGTAGACGTTGTTGAGCCTTTTTTATCGTAGCTATGGTGTTAACTGCCCAGGTAAGGTTGTGAGAAATATGAACATCCAGAAACTTAAAAGCCTCCACCCTCTCCACACGCTCCTTGCCTATATATAGAGGAGGCGGCTCACTGTTATGCTTCCTAAAATCAATAATGAGTTCTTTTGGTTTTTTGTATTCAATAGCAGATTATTATCTGAGCACCATCTCACCAGTTTCTGGACCTCATCTCTGTATGCGGACTCATCTCCTCCTGATATGATCCCCACTACTGTTGTGTCATCTGCAAACTTCACTATAATGTTTGTGGGATGAACAGGTATGCAGTCATATGTGTACAATGAATACAAAGTGGGGCTCAACACACAGCCCTGTGGCGAGCCTGTTAAGCATGACTGTAGAGGAGGAATGGGGTCCGAGTCTAACAGTCTGTGTTCTGTTTGTTAGGAAGTCCTTAATCCAGCTGCAAGTGTGAGTAGGCAGACCAAGCTGAAGCAATTTGGTGATGAGAATGTTGGGAATAATTGTATTAAATGCCAAGCTATAGTCAACAAACAACATTCTTACACAGCTCCCCTTGTCTTCTAAATGGCTGAATGCCGAGTGGCGAGCTATAGCAATAGCATCTTCAGTGGATCTGCTCCGCCTGTAGGCAAACTGGTACCGATCAAAGTCTGGGGGGAGACTAGACAAAAGATGTTTCAATACCATTTTCTCAAAGCACTTCATAATAATGGGTGTTAATGCTACTGGTCGATAGTCATTCAGACTGCTAATAGTATGTTTTTTAGGTACAGGAATAATGACTGCAGATTTTAAACACTGTGGAACAACGGCTGCCTTGAGAGACAAGTTAAAAATGTCAGTCAAAACAGAGCATAGCTGATCTGCACATGCTCTGAGCACCTTTCCTGGCACTCCATCGGGACCAGTAGCCTTTCTTGGGTTAACTGCTCTCAGTGTCTCTCACCTCATGATCCTGCAGGATAAGCACATCAGAGCTGGCATTCAATAACATCTGTGGGTCTGGGCGAGGTGTATTTGCCTCAAACCGTGCGAAAAAGCAGTTCAGTTCTTCTGCCAGTGAGGCGCTGATGTCACTGGAAATGATGCTGCTGCCCTTATAGTTTGTGATATGGTTAAAGCCTTGCCATACTCATCTCGAATCATTATCAGAAAAATGGTCCTTGACTTTCTTCTTATAGGTCTGTTTAGCCTCCTTGATGCCTTTCTTCAGATTAGCCTGGGCGGTGCTATACAGATCTGTATCCCCTGACCTGAAGGCTGTATCACAAGCTCTGAGGAGTGCCTGGACTTTTGTCATCCAGGGCTTCTGGTTAGGAAAAACCCTGATGCATTTTTCCACAGTCACCTGATTGATACAGTAGGTGATGTAGTGTAATACAGTCACGACATTTCCTATGTATGGAGTTGCTTAAGAGTTCAAAGCAGCAGTAACAATTTTCAACATAAAATGACGAGGATGACTGATCGTTCGTGATGTTGGTGTCAGTTCCTGGGGCAACGCCTTGACCCAGTGGAGGAGATAGGAGAGAGAAGGATGGTGGCTAAACTGTCATCTCTGCTGGAGTCTGAGTCCCACCCTATGCAGGACATATTGAACACACTGAGGAGCTCATTTAGCAGTAGACTACATCATCCTAGGTGCGCAACCGAGAGGTTTCGCAGGTCCTTCCTACCTATGGCTGTCAGACTGTATAACCTAAGCAGGGCTGCTCGCAGAGATAGCAAAAAAACGTGACGACCTAGTAGTATTGAATGCAAAAGATGCAACAGACTTATACAAATGGTCCCCTCCAGTATACAACTAGGACAATATCAGTCGCTACGGAAGGTGACAATATATACAGTGGGGAAAAAAGTATTTAGTCAGCCACCAATTGTGCAAGTTCTCCCACTTAAAAGATGAGAGAGGTCTCCAAATTTCATCATAGGTATACCTCAACTATGAGAGACAAAATGAGAAAAAAAATCCAGAAAATCACATTGAAGGATTTTTAATGAATTAATTGGTAAATTCCTCGGTAAAATAAGTATTTGGTCAATAACAAAAGTTCATCTCAATACTTTGTTATATACCCTTTGTTGGCAATGACAGAGGTCAAACGTTTTCTGTAAGTCTTCACAAGGTTTTCACCCACAGTTGCTGGTATTTTGGCCCATTCCTCCATGCAGATCTCCTCTAGAGCAGTGATGTTTTGGGGCTGTCGCTGGGCAACACGGACTTTCAACTCCCTCCAAAGATTTTCTGTGGGGTTGAGATCTGGAGACTGGCTAGGCCACTCCAGGACCTTGAAATGCTTCTTACGAAGCCACTCCTTCATTGCCCGGGCAGTGTGTTTGGGGTCATTGTTATGCTGAAAGACCCAGCCACGTTTCATCTTCAATGCCCTTGCTGATGGAAGGAGGTTTTCACTCAAAATCTCACGATACATGGCCCCATTCATTCTTTCCTTTACACGGCTCAGTCGTCCTGTGATGTTTTCACCCCCATGCTTCACAGTAGGTATGGTGTTCTTTCTCCTCCAAACACGACAAGTTGAGTTTTTACCCAAAAGTTCTATTTTGGTTTCATCTGACCATATGACATTCTCCCAATCCTCTTCTGGATCATCCAAATGCTCTCTAGCAAACTTCAGACGGGCCTGGACATGTACTGGCTTAAGCAGGGGGACACGTCTGGCACTGCAGGATTTGAGTCCCTGGTGGCATAGTGTGTTATTGATGTAGCCTTTGTTACTTTGGTCCCAGCTCTCTGCAGGTCATTCACTAGGTCCCCCCGTGTGGTTCTGGGATTTTTGCTCACCATTCTCGTGATCATTTTGACCTCACGGGGTGAGATCTTGCATGGAGCCCCAGATCGAGGGAGATTATCAGTGGTCTTGTATGTCTTCCATTTTCTAGTAATTGCTCCCACAGTTGATTTCTTCACACCAAGCTGCTTACCTATTGCAGATTCAGTCTTCCCAGCCTGGTGCAGGTCTACAGTTTTGTTTCTGGTGTCCTTTGACAGCTCTTTGGTCTTGGCCATAGTGGAGTTTGGAGTCTGACTGTTTGAGGTTGTGGACTGGTGTCTTTTATACTGATAACGAGTTCAAACAGGTGCCATTAATACAGGTAACGAGTGGAGGACAGAGGAGCCTCTTAAAGAAGAAGTTACAGGTCTGTGAGAGCCAGAAATCTTGCTTGTTTGTAGGTGACCAAATACTTATTTTACCAAGGAATTTACCAATTAATTCATTAAAAATCCTTCAATGTGATTTTCTGGATTTTTTTTTTCTCATTTTGTCTCTCATAGTTGAGGTATACCAGTGATGAAAATTGGAGGCCTCTCTCATCTATTAAGTGGGAGAACTTGCACAATTGGTGGCTGACTAAATACTTTTTTTCCCCACTGTATGGGTACATATTCATACTATGTAGGATAACTAAGTAGACGGTTATGCTGTTTATTCCATCTTGCTACAGTGCTCCGCACTTTGTATGTATATTTATACACTACCATTCAAAAGTTTGGGGTCACTTAGAAATTTCCTTATTTTTGAAAGAAAAGTACTTTTTTTCAATGAAGATAACTTTAAACTAATCAGAAATACACTCTATACATTGCTAATGTGGTAAATGACTATTCTAGCTGCAAATGTCTGGTTTTTGGTGCAATATCTACATAGGTGTATAGAGGCCCATTTCCAGCAACTATCACTCCAGTGTTCT
The DNA here is from genome assembly GCA_020510985.1 of Pholidichthys leucotaenia. NCBI lineage: Eukaryota > Metazoa > Chordata > Actinopteri > Cichliformes > Pholidichthyidae > Pholidichthys > Pholidichthys leucotaenia. Next base: position 30,447,374 of record CM035850.1, read on the forward strand.
AATGGTACAATGTGTTTGCTCATTGCGTCAGAAGGCTAATGGATGATTAGAAAACCCTTGTGCAATCATGTTAGGTCTGCAATGCTGTAATTGCTGCAAATGGAGGATTCTTTGACGAAAGCAAAGTTTGAAGGAAAAAATTATTATTTCAAATACAAATCATTATTTCTAACCTTGTCAATGTCTTGACTATATTTTGTATTCATTTTACAACTCATGGTGGTAAATAAGTGCGACTTTTCATGGAAAACACAAAATAATTGTCTGGGTGACCCCAAACTTTTGAACGGTAGTGTATATTTATGTGTACGTATGTATATCCACTGCTCTTATTTATATTTTTCGTATCTTCTACATTATTGCTCTGAGTGTTGCTATCCCTGTGCTGTTGCAATCCTGGAATTTCCCCATTGTGGGACTAATAAAGGCTTATCTTATCTTAAATACAACAAATATATAAATTTAAAGAAAAAGCCATGAGACTGAGCAAGGTGGAAACCTCCTGTGCTCAGCTCATGACACATTTGGGTGCTTCACAAATTGCAGTTGTTTCCTTTCCCCGCTTGGAGCCTAGCTTCCCAAAAATTTGTCTAAATGATCATTCTTTCCAATTAGAAGGACTTTTTGACACCAACGATCAGTCATCCTCGTCATTTTATGTTGAAAATGGTTACTGCTGCTTTGAACTCTTCTAAACCCTTCTCTCTCTCTCTCTCTCTCTCTCTCTCTCTCTCTCTTTCTCTCTCTCTCAACCCCCCCCTCCCCAACCGACTATTTCACCTGCCAGGTGACGCCTTCCCTGAGGACTTTTCCATCATGGCCACGGTGAAGCCGAAAAAGGGCAGCCAGTCCTTCCTGTTGTCCGTGTACAATGAGCAGGGCATCCAGCAGCTCGGACTGGAAGTGGGCCGCTCTCCAGTCTTCCTGTACGAGGACCACACAGGCAGACCCAGCCCCGAAGATTACCCCCTCTTTAGAGGAGTCAACCTGGCAGATGGAAAGTAGGTGCTCTCGCCGTAGGTTGTACTGTACGCTTAATGCACTGGTGTCAGTATGAAGGCAGGGGGGGCCAGATACAGCCCTCCAGGATGTTTTGTCTGTTTCCTCTCATGTAAATTTCTGACTTTTCCTCCAGCTTTGTAGCTTTGCAGCTTTCCTCCTTAATAAATTTGCGATTTTCCATTCACTTTTGTAAATATGAAATTTCTCCCAACTCTTATAATTTTGTGACTATTTCCCATTTTGATTTAATTTTGTATTGAGGAATATCTTTTTTTTAACTTTCTTTTTAAAGTTTTGAATATAGTTACTGCACATATTTCAATTGGTTCCATGTAATTGCTGAAACACTTCTCATTTTGTGCTATTCTTATATATATATTTGCCTTAATATTGACTGTCTTGTAGTATAAACATTTTGAAAATGGTGTGGTAATACAGTTTTTATCATTATTCAGCACATGGTGAATCGGAGCCTTTTTCTTTACAAACACATTGCATGTTGCATCTCAATATGTTTTACTGTATTTCCCCATACAATTACACAATAACTCAAATGTAATTAAAAACAAAACTATATAACATACAAGATTAACTTAAATCTTGTATTTTAAATGACGGTTGCTTTTTTTCTTCTTTGCCCCGAAGATCAGACAGCTTCATATTTTAATTTTAAAGTCCAAACCCAGTAAGCGTGTGAACTAACTTTACCTGTAATTGCAGATGGCATCGAGTGGCTATCAGTGTGCACAAGCAGACCATCACCCTAATTCTGGACTGTAAAAAGAAGACCGCCCAGAATTTGCTCCGGAGCCCCCACTCCATCATCGATACCAAAGGAATTATCGTGTTTGGAACGAGAATACTTGATGAAGAAGTTTTTGAGGTAGGCGCTCCAGCATAAATACGCCACTTTTACCTGTGTGGATTTTGGTATGTCTGCATTTCATTGCACTAGTGTGGAATGGGACATTTACTCATATATTTTGCCACTAAAGGGTTAACAACCAGAATCTCTGTCTGCAAACAAATCACCTCCCTCCACCGTGCAAATTCACAAGAGACCGTGCACCTGGATAGGACATATACTTAGAAAAAGTCCAGATTACAGTACGCTCAGAACAGAGTTAGGTGGAAAGAGGTTGTCAGGAGCCGATGGTCTATCCAAGAGTGAAGAAACACAGAGAGAGACAGTCTTAACAATTCCTCAGATTCATACAGCTGGGTTTGTAATTTCAGTTTTTGAGAAATGATTCATGATCATACCTGGTACTTTTTTAAAAAAAAGAAAATGTGGTGCAGAGCCGTTTCTGGCTATAAAGCAGAGTACACCCTTAGCCACTAGAGGGCCCCCAAGCTACAAGTTCCCACTTTGTAGGTCGTCGCGCTGCACAAAAAATTTGCTTTGTGTTTGATCTAAATACATCTTTCAACTTAATGTTTTAAGTTTTATGTCATTTTAGCTTTTAAGCTAACTTTTTACAGCATTAAGCTTTCATTTAGCATTTTTAAACCAACTTTCTTCTTTTAAGCTATTTTAGTTTTTAAGCTCACTTAAAGATGCATAAGCTTGGTTTATGCTAACATTGGGCAACTTTTGGTCATTTTAGCTTTTAAATTACTTTGAAATTTGTATTGTTTTTGTTTTTTTTATGATGCTGCTGCTCAAAGTTTGGTCCTTTTATCTTTAAAACTAACATTTTTTAGCTTTAGACTTATAGTTAATATTTTAAGCTAACTTTCTTTGGCTTTAAACAGTGTTATTATTTATGCTAACACTGGACAACTTTTGGTCATTTTAACTTTGAAGTTACTCCGGAATTTATATATATATTTTTTCCTCTTTTATGATGATGTTGCTCAAAGTTGGGCCTTTTTAATTAAATTCAATTCAATTCAGCTTTATTTATATAATGCTATTTCACAACAACAGTCATCTCATAGCACTTTCAAATTGTAGGGGAAACCCCACAATTGCAGAAAAACCCCAGCAATCAGGCGAGCTAATGTGAGCAAGCACTTGATGAAGGTGGAGAGGAAAAACTCCCCATTGTGGGACTAACACAGGCTTATCTTATCTTTTAGCAGGAAGAAAGCTGCTCAGGGAGGGGCAGTCATCTGCTGCGACTGGCTGGGGGTTAAGGGGATAGAGAAGAAAAAGTAAAGAACAGACATGTAGAGAGCAAACAAGCCATTAAGCTTTAAGCAGTGGCATATTTTATGCTAACACTGGGCAACTTTTATAACTTTTTTCTTTTATGATGATGGTGTTCCAAGTTCGGCAGTTTCAGCTTTAAAGCTAACATTTTTTGGCGACTTATATTTAATGTTTTACACTAACTTTCATTAGCTTTAAACAGTGTCATCTTTTATGCCAACATTAGGCAGCTTTGTCATTTTAGCTTTTAAGCTAACTTTTTAACAGCATTAAGCTTTTATTTAGCATTTTTAAGCTAACCTTCTTCTTTTAAGCTATTTAAGCTTTTAAGCCAACTTTCTTTAGAACAAGAGCGGTACCCAGAACAAGATCAATTTCCCCGTGTGCGCAAAATTACATCCTGGCACTTGATGTGCATGCGAGCACAACGTGTTTACACTATGAAAAAAATATTTAATTTACAAATTTGTTGGGACGGCAGTGGCTCAGGAGGTAGAGCAGGTTGTCCAATAACCGGAGGGTTGGTGGTTCGAATCCCACTCTCCCCAGCCATCCTGCCATTGTGTCCCTGGGCGAGAAACTTTACCCACCTGCTCTGGTGCAGCTGTAGTGCGTCTGACTACTGATCAGAGGATCAGTGGTTTGATTCCTGCTCTGTCTGCAGTCTGCATGTCGAAGTGTCCTTGAGCAAGACACTGAACCCCCAGTTGCTCCTGGTGGGTCAGGCCAGTGCCGGTGCATGGCAGCTCCGTCGACATCAGTGTGCGAATGGGTGGATAGCAGGATCTGTAAAGTGCTTTGGTCATCCAGAGATGCAAAAAAGCGCTATATAAGTGAACGCCATTTACCATTACCATTTACCTTGCCTCCAGTGTCCATGACACTGGGTATGAATGTGCATAAATGTTCGGTAATGGTCAAGAGGCTGTTGGCGTGGATTGGCAGCCAAGTTTCCGTCAGTCTGCCCCAGGGAAGCTGTGGCTACAGTAGTAGCTTACCACTACCAATGTCTGTTGAGTGAATGAATAGTGTATCCATTGTAAAGCGTCTTTGAATGTCCAGAAAAAGCACTATAAATCTGATGCATTATTATTATTAAATGAATAGATATGGTTTTGAATAAACTCTACATTTTTATTAAGTACTTGATCACATCTTCAATACACAAATGTATAATTTTGAACAGTATTCTGTCTACTTAAGTCTTTCATGTAGGGTACATATCTTGGACCGGGCACTGATCTTATCGTGACATCATCTTTTATGCTGACAGTGGGCTGATTGATGCCATTTTAGCTTTTAAGATAACTTTTTTCAGGATTAGGCTTTTATTTATTATTTTAAGTTAACTTTCTTCAGCTTTAAGCAATGTCATCTTTTATGCTAATATTGGGCAACTTTAGGTCATTTCAGTTTTTAATACAGCTTTTTTTTTTTTTTTTTTACAGCATCAGGCTTTTATTTAGCATGTATAAGATAACTTTCTTCTTTAGCATTTAAGCTAACAGTGTTTAGCACTTAGCTCTTTTAGCTTTGTTTTTTTTTTTTTAGCCTTTTTTAATCATAACATTTCAAGAAAGTATTGTGGTGTCACAAAGGAGATGACACTCCACCCAGTACTTCGGGGTGCTGGGGGTACAAGCCAGCGGCCCCAGAGCACCAGGGGGTATGTAGTAAATAAAAATGTGCCTTTCGCCCCCGCTGTGCCAGGCTCACACTTGAGGACGCAAGGACGCGAATGTGTTAATATGTATGTTGATGTGTGTTCACACTTGGTAACAGGTATGTAAATGTGTTTACCCTGAGTGCCAGAGGTGGGGAGAAAATGTATAAAGCAGAACGCTTTGGCACTAAGGGTTAGTCTGCTCTGTGTCAGAGGAGAAATAAACCTCTGTGTCGTCAGCTCGTGTCTCGTCTGTGTCCATCCTCCACATTGGTGACCTAGAGACGTGAAATGGAAAACGGACCGAGCACCACCACGGAGACACTCCCACTGGAGTCTCCCGCCTCTGCATGCGCTGTTGCAGTCAGACTCCCAGACTTTTGGCTTCATGACCTGGCTGCTCGGTTTATTCATGTGGAAGCCCAGTTTGCCCTCCGTGGAGCTGTGGCAGACAACACAAAGTACCACCATGTGGTGGCATCTCTGGACATGCACACCATGAGTCTACTCCAAGCCCCGCCAGCCCAAGGAAAATACGGCTCTCTCAAGTGACTACTGCTGTGCCGTTATACCCTTTCAGACGTAGAGAGGGAAGAAAAACTCCTCACCCGCTTGGAGCTAGGAGACAGATCGGCTGTGGACCTGATGGAGAGCATGCTTGTGTTGATGGACACGGATGACGGATCTTTCCTTTTCGCCCACCTCTTCCTCAGAAACCTACCAGCTTCTGCAAGAGTGATTCTCGCTAACTCACCACTGCTTGCGGACAGGGACTACCACGCGCTGGCAGAGAAGGCAGACTGCATCATCCTGGCAAACAAGGCTTTCAGCGTTCAGGCAGTGAGACCGGGATCGCCGGCGGAGCCCAGCGAGGTCAAGGAGCCAATGGTGGTGGCTGGGATGGCAACCTGGAGAAACAGGGCCGGGACGCTGTGTTTTTATCACCGCCGTTTTGGCAAAGAAGCGCAATGTTGTCTGCTGCCGTGCAATTTCAAGAAGCTGGGAAACGGGACAGCCAGCGGTCAGTAGCAGCTGCAACCGCTGGCGACAGGGAGAAGCTGCTTTTCATCACGGACATACGTTCAGGGAGACGTTTTCTGATAAACTCTGGCTCCCAGAAGAGCCTCATTTTGCCAGTCAGCGCAGACAGGCTGGCACAAGGCTGTGGGCCATCTTTAACGGCCGCAAACAGATCCCGCATCAGGACGTTTGGAGAAAGGATGGTGACTGTATGTTTACATGGATGCAATTACCAGTGGGACTTTGTGGTAGCTGCATGTTCGGTCCCCATCTTAGGTGCTGATTTTCTGTGTGCTCATGGACTACTTGTTGATGTTGCCAACAGGCGTTTAGTGGATGCTGTATCTTTTTCCTCCTTGCCCTGCACAGCTCGGGGAGTTGGGCCACCAACACACGCAAATATTCTAGCTCCAGGGGGTAAGTACCAGCGTTTGCTTTCCGAGTTCCCAGCACTCACGGTGCCCACTTTTTCCGCTATGGTAACCAAGCATGGGGTTGAGCATTTTATCACCACAAAAGGTCCGCCCGTGTTTGCGTGCCCTTGCCGCCTGGATGCAGCTAAACTAGCCATCACGCGCGAGGAGTTTGCTAGCTTAGAATGCTTGGGCATCGTTAGGTGCTCCAACAGCCCTTGGGCATCCCCGCTGCACATGGTCCCAAGTCCGATGGGTCGTGGCGGCCGTACGATGATTTCCGACGCTTAAACAATGCCATGGAACACGATTGTTCCCCCATTCCGCATATCCAGGATTTTTCCGTGCACCTGGCCGGGACACGCATTTTTTTCAAAAGTGGATCTGGTCTGCGGTTACCATCAGGTCCCGGTGTGTGCAGAAGATGTCCCCAAAACGGCAGTAATAACTCCCTTCGATCTTTTCAAGTTTTTGTGCATGCTGTTCAGGTTAAACTTTCCAAAGGATGATGAACGCGGTGCTCCATGACTTGCCGTTCATTTTCGTCTACTTGGACGACATTTTGGTGGCTAGTGCGTCAGAGGAGGAGCACCTTGCTCATCTCAAACAAGTTTTCCAATGTTTGGAAGTGCACGGGCTGATTGTTAACCCAGCGAAGTGTCAGTTTGGGTTGCTGGTAATCAAAGTTTTGGGCCACTGCATCTCGCCAGATGGCGCGGTCCCGCTGCCAGACAAAGTGCGCGCAGTGTCGGATTTTCCGTGTCCACAGACAGTGAGGGCCCTGCAGGAATTTTTGGGGATGGTCAGTTTTTACAACCGTTTCCTCCCCCACGCAACCCAGCTGCTGCAGCCACTCTACAGCGCGCTCAAAAAAAAGAAGCCCGCGGATAGCATCGACTGGACCCCTGAGTGGATCCAGGCATTCACAAATGCCAAAATGACGCTTGCTAAAGCAGCTTTGCTGGCCCACCCAGCCCCATCAGCGCAGATAGTGCTCACCACAGACATGTCTGACGTCGTGGTAGGAGCTGAAGTGGAGCAGTATGTCTCCAGTTCGTGGCAGCCCCTCACCTTTTTCAGCTGTACTTTGCACGACAACGAGTGCAAGTGTAGTGCTTTCGACAGAGAGTTGTTGGCTCTCCACCTCACTACGCGCCATTGTCAGTTCTGGCTCGAGGATCGCGAGTTTACCGCATTGGTTGATCATAAACCACTGACCTATGCGATTTCCAAAGTCTCAGAACCATGGTCAGCTCGGAAACAGCAGCACTTGGCCACAATTTTGCAGTTCACGACCGACATCCAACATGTAGCCGGTAAATTGAACATTGTGCCAGACTGCTTGTCACGCGTGCTGTTCTCTGCGGTATACAAGGGCATCGATTTTTCTGCAATGGCTGCCGACCAAACCGGGGATGTAGACATTTGCGCACTCCAATCCGCAGCTACCGGATTAAAACTTGAGAGCAGGGTGGTACAAGAAGGGTGCCCCCCCTTACTCTGCAACATCTCCACTTGCCGCACCCGACCCGTGGTTCCGAGCTCCTGGCGCCGCTGCATTTTTGAGTTTGTCCACTCCCTTTCACATCCCGGTGTGTGAGCCTCAGTTAAACTAGTGGGGTCCAAATTCGTTTGGTCTCATTTATGCAGGGATGTGAAAGAATGGGCTGCAGCGTGCGTTGCATGCCAACAGGCTAGGGTGCACAAGCACACCAAAGCCCTCCTCGAGCCTTTTCAAATTCCAGCCAGGAGGTTCGACCATGTACATGTGGACTTAGTGGGTCCCCTTCTGCCGTTGCAGGGGTTCACACACCTTTTAACAATCATGGGCCGCACTACGCGTTGGCCAGTGGTGGTTCCACTGAGTTCCATCACATCGGCCGAGGTAGCCCGTGCGTTTTTGTCATCTTGGATCGCACGGTTTGGATCCCTGTCCCACATCACTTCCGGCAGGGGTCCGCAATTTGTTTCGGAACTTTGGTCCGCGATGGCTGACAGCCTGGGGGTCAGAATCCACCGCACCACCGCGTACAACCCACAGGCTAACAGTTTGTGTGAGCGTTTCCACAGGTCGCTTAAAGCAGCGCTCAGAGCCTCGCTAACGGATGCAAATTGGGTCGACCGCCTGCCTTGGGTCCTATTGGGGTTGTGCTCCGCACCTAAGGAAGATTTGGCAGCTTCCCCAGCAGAACTTGTTTTTTCTCAGCCATTGTGGATCCCTGGGGAATTTTTGCCAGAGAGCCGCACGCCCGGTACCGGTCCACCCGTGCACTTTTTTTCCGGTACAGGGGCTACCAGTGTTCTGGACCTGGCACACCATTGTTTTCCCCGCATTTTTGTTCCAAAGCGCTTAGAGAACGCCAAATTTGTTTTTGTGAGGCATGATGCCCACAGAACCCTGCTGCGTCTGCGGTACAACGGCCTGTTCAGAGTGCTGGAAACTGGGGAGAAACATTTTGTGTTAGACTTGAGGGGGCATAAGGAAACCGTCTGCATAGACAGGCTGAAGCCTGCTTATGTGTTGGCAGATGAGCAGGTGGTCTTGGTCTAAGTTCCCCGGCGCGGGCGCCCTCCTATAGTGGGTCCGCAGGTTAGTGTTCCCCCGACAGAGGACTGTTTTCAGGAAACTAAATTTTCCCCTCCCCACAGTTTCCCCTTCCAGAGACCAAGCCTTTCTCCTACCTGCCTCGACAGGAAGGTGCTTCGACCGGCCCACGTTACAGCCGCTACGGGCGCTTGCTCAAGCCCAAAGGTCCGGAGGGTTAGGACCCCTTCTGGGTGTTTGGGGGGGGGGGGGGGCTGTGAGGTGACACAAAGGAGATGACACTCCACCCAGTACTTTGAGGTGTTGGGGGTGCTAGCCAGGGGTGCAAAAGCACCGGGGGGTATGTAGTAAATAAAGAAGTGCCTTTCGCCCCCGCTGTGCCAGGCTCACACTTGAGGACGCAAGGATGCGAATGTGTTAATATGTATGTTGATGTGTGTTCACACTTGGTAACAGGTATGTAAATGTGTTTACCCTGAGTGCCAGAGGTGGGGAGAAAATGTATAAAGCAGATCGCTTTGGCACTCAGGGTTCGTCTGCTCTGTGTTGGAGGAGAAATAAACCTCCGTGTCGTCATCTCGTGTCTTGTCTACTTCTATCCTCCACAGTATCACTTTTTTAAATAGCAATCAAACTTTTTTGGATTAAGCTCTTGAAATCTCTTTTAAATTGGCTGAAACTCACCTGAATTCGATTTGAATCCATAAAATAAATGAGATAATGAGATGCTCGTGCTTATTCAGGACAGGGCAGAAACATGTGGCCGTGGTGCAAATTATGGTCATCTTCTGACCCCGTTCCTTCTGACATGGGGGGGGGGGGGGGGTCATGGTAGGAGCCACATCCTTTATAGATAAATCAAATGGATTCTTTCTTGCGGAGCACCTCAACATTTAATTCCTGGACATTTGCCACCCACCCATAGAGGCAGATGATAGTGTAAATCAAACATAATTTAAGGTGCAGTGTATTCCACATTTTCCACGAAAAGAGCTTCACATCCCAGAATTTTGTCTCTTTTTTTCCTTTATTGCAGCTTTGTTGCATATGTTGCCACTCTTTTAAACTTCTGCCTCAGTGTGACTAAACTTTTAAGACAAGCTATTACAGTTCTGTTTGCGGTTTCATGTCGGGATTCTTTGAACAGCCTGCATCGTTTCTGTTTACAAAAGGTTTTTAAGCAAGCAGTTACAGGTTTTAATTATTGGAATGGGAGCTTTGTTTCTTCCTTTCTCCTCCTGTTGTGGCTGTAGAACACTTTGTGGTGGGAGATAAAACATGGACGGCAATCTGGCTGGTAACAGGAAACCTCTGAGGGTTTATAATACCTGCGGACACCTGATTGGGCTCAAAAAGTATTTGCTTCTGCTTAGTGTAAAGAGTAAGAATTCATCTGAATGGCTTTTGTGTGCTTCCTAAAACATTTTGTGTGTGTGTGTGTGTGTGTGTGTGTGTATTTGTGGCTTTTAAACACATAGGTGTAAATCGGGGGGGGGGATTCCCCAAACTAGAAAAAACAGTTAATTTAGAACATTTCTTGTAAATTTGCAACTTTTCTTTTAAATCGGCAACTTTTTTCTCATAAGTTTGCATCTTTTTTTTCATAAATTTGCAACTTTTTTCTTGTAAATTTATAATTTTTTATATAAATCTGCAACTTTTTTCTTTTAAATTTGCAACTTTTTTCTCAGAAATTTGCTACTTTTTGTTGTAAAACTGCAACTTTTTTAGAATCAAATTGTCACTTTTTCTTGTAAATTTGCTACTTTTTCTCATAAATTTACAACTTTTTTCTTTTAAATTTAAAATTTTCTCATAAATTTTCAGAATTTTTTGTTTTAAATTTGTAACTTATTTCTGATAAATTTGCCATTTTTTCTGATACATTTTCAGCTTTTTTCTTTTAAATTTACAACTTTTTTTCATAAATTCGATACTTTTTTGTTGTCAAGTTAATCAAATTGACTTTTTTCTTGTAAATTTGCTACTTTTTTCTTTTAAATTTGTTACTTTTTTGTATTAAAGTTGCAACTTTTTTAATCAAATTGTCAAATTTTTTTGTAATCGAATTGTCAAATTCCCATCTGCAGCTGGTTCAAAACGCCGCTGCTCGTCTTTTAACAGGTACACGTGGAAGAGATCACATCACACCCATCTTAGCTTCACTCCACTGGCTGCCCGTGTATTGTAGAGTTCATTTTAAAATTCTTTTATTTGTTTTTAAATCCTTGGGTGGTCTTGCTCCACCTTACCTCTCTGAGCTTCTGCATCCCTACGCTCCCATCCGCTACCTTAGGTCAGCTGAACAGCTGCTTTTGGAGGTACCAAAGGCGAGGCGCAAGCTCAGAGGGGACAGAGCCTTTTCGATCATGGCCCCCAGGTTATGGAATGATTTACCCCTGAACATTAGACAAGCACCTTCACTGTCCATTTTTAAAACACGTCTTAAAACACATTTTTGCTCCCTGGCCTTCAACCCAGTATGAGACATTGATTTTATTGAATGAAATGGATTTTTATTTATTTTACTTTTTATTTTATTTATGAATTTATTTATTTTTTACTGTGGTTCTTGTGTTAGTGCCCTGCTTTTATGTTCTCTTGCTGTACAGCACTTTGTGTAGCGAGTGTTGCTTTTAAAGTGCTTTAATAAATAAAGTTGATTGATTGATTGGTTGAAATTGTGACTTTTTCTTGTAAATTAGCTTTTTTCCACTTGAATTTGGTATTTATTTCTCATAAATTCACTCATTTTTTTCATCACAAATCTGCAACTTTTTATGTTGTAAATTTGTGATTTTTTTCCTTTTAAATTTGCATCATTCATGTGAATGATGGTTAAGTTTTTATTCTATGTGATCTCTTAAATCTTCTCTTTTAATCTAGACAATGACAAGTTTTTTTTTTTTTACATTTTTGATTTAAAGGGTTTGAACTCTTAAACATGACTCCTGTGTCAGTGCTCAGAAAGGAACAAGGAATAGTGTTGCCTTTGTCCTCACAAGGTTGTGCTTGTTTAAAGGGGGTTAAGCTATGAGGCTGAGGCCCTCGATAATAATTAGTAACAGAGGCTGACTGATGTGACTGATGCTGAGCCAGCTGACCTCTGACCCTCGGTGCTGCTCAGCCAGAACAGAAATATGACATCACTCTCCTCCACTGTCCCTAAAGCGCGTCTGCCAAGCTGTAGGCCGCATAAATATGTGACAGAAACTCAACTTTTTGCCTCATTCATAGTCATTAACCAAAAAAATTCCCTTGCACACAGAACCAGGTTTTTGTGTTACAGAGCCCCTATTGTGGTCTTTGTCTGCATGTTGACACAGCTCCAGAGGTGCTGATGAAACGTCTGTGACATGCTTGGGTCAAAATGCTGCAGGATCTAATTACTACAGTACCATTTTACACACAGGGAAGGAGCTCTCCTCAAAGCAGGCTGTTTTATGGCTTACTGCTTATAATGCTTACCCGCCCTAACTCTTTTCACTTCTCTGGGATCGCTATATTGATGGTGATGCCATGTTTGAGGCCAGCATTTACTATTAGCTTCGTTTGTCAGAAGAAGAAACACGCTACCCAATACTGTGTGAACGTTAGCGTTTTAAAGCTCAAATAAATCATTATTGGAGACAGGGGTGTGTGTTTCAGTGGTCGACAACATGTGACCGGATCTTTGGGTGTAATAAGCACAGAAACAACCTAAAATGAGTGAATGGCAAACAGTGCTAAAGGGAGCTAACGGGAGCTAATCAAGGAGGTGTCCATCCATAGTAGGGCTTGGCGATTAACCAGAACTGGCATTCAGGGTGCAGCACAAACGTAATCTTTTTCATGTTGTTTTTTTTTTTTTTTTTTCCCTCTCCCTGTGGTGAGCGTGTATATGAGAGCTTTTTGCTTACCGCCCATGAAGTTACTGTGCCCACGAAGTTGCAGGCACGGGTATGTAACTCCGGAAGCAGCACGGTCAGCGCTGTTCAAATGCAGCAGAATGCGGGCGGAACAATTAAAGACGGCTTATAACAAAACCAAACGTGTTCTCCATCTACATAGTGTGTGATGATCAACTCTTTATTTCATTTGAAGACCCCAAGAGAAAGTGAGGGAAGTGTGTGGATGCTAACACTAAAAGTAGCAGAAGCTTAGCTGCTGTTAGTCTCTGATGGCTATCCGCATCATTTAAACTGTTTTACAGAGGGAATGGACACGTTAAGGCTGTATTTAATAATGATAAGAGACTCATAATCACTATGTGGTGGTAACACAATCATGGGTGCTTAAAAGACTCCTCTAATACAGCTAACAAGCTAATTAGCTGCAGCGCACGTGACATAATACACAAACCCTCAAGATGTATGTGTTGTAGACACTGGACAATGTTTGTTTTGTGTATGAAATGACAATAGTCTTGTTCTTTATTATATTATGCTCATTTACTACCACACCACAATGATATGATCCCACAGTCTTGTGTAATATTAATTCCGAACCTTGTCAGTAAGAAGGGAAAGAAAAACAAAAAAGAAAACCGACATGAAAGGGTCAGTTAACCATGATGCTGATCTAAGGTCAGATTGCCCTGCCCTAATCCACAGTATAATTAAACTATAATAAAACAAGCTAAAATAACATATACAGTATGAATGAAGGGTTGGTACATGGTCCTGCTGGAAAAGCAGGCATCAAATGGGGATGGATAAAATGTATAGAAAATAGATGTAAACAGTCTTTCAGCTAGTGCGTACCTGGAAGGTTGACCTCATCCCAGCTGTGGTTGTTCTAAACAGCTAATGTTAGCAGCCCAGTATACCTGACTATCATGGCCAAAATATAACAAAATAAGACAGAATGGCACAAGATGTATAATTGCATATGGATTAATGAATGAGCTGGTCTATTAGAGTGACAACAATTTACAAAAAAGGCATATAAAGCTAGCAATGCGACTGGCCCTGTTGCCAGTATTATGGGGAAAAAAATAACAAGTAAAGCAAGAATGATGCAGGATATACTGACTTTGGATTAAAGAACGAGCTAAGACCATGGCTGTCTAGTTAAGGTGACTGGAATTTAAAGAGAAGAGCTCTATAAACCTTGGGTGGACTGTTAGCTAAGCCAGTCGCACTATAGCTATGTTAGCTCCAAAGCTCAGTGGGAAACTTCTCCAAAGAGAGAGCGTGCCAGATTATCCAGGAGGCAGATCTGTTAAGTAATGATGTGATAACCTCACAGAAGACAACAGCCAATTCAAATGAGGCATTTCAGACAAAGTTGTAGCTCTAGATTCTGTGGGAGAGGAGAAATCCAACATAACGCACTAAAATAAAACAAATCCCAAAAAGTGTAATATGGAGCTTTATACAACAGTTAGTTCTGACCAAACAATTTGATTGGACAACAGGGATTCCAGGAGAATTGTAATACTTTGCTGGATAGCTTAATTTTCACAGTGAGGCCCTGTTTGAAGAGATGTCACCCGCAAGTCCTACCCTTTGATATTTCATGTCTGTTAAAAAAAAAAATAGGCAAGCTAGAGTTGAATTTATTGTCTCAATTAGTCAACCACAATACCTTTGTGGTGATGGACTCGTTATTTCATCTGAAGATACCAAGAAAAAGAGCAAAGTGTGCCAGAGCAAAATCGCTAGCATGCTAACTAGCTACTGCCGCAATGTCACGATGACCACTAACCCTACACAACAGCTGACCGGTATGTATTACAAACATAGACTTCCGCACTGGACAGTATTTAATTTGTTTACACATGTGTGAAATGACAATAGGCCTATTCTTTTCTATATTATTATAGAATTATAGAATAGATATATAGAATAGATAATATAGAATAGATTATTAGACCTAGCAACAATGCTCTGCACTGTGTGTGTTTATATATTTACATATTTATTCCATCTAGCTACAATGCTCTGCACTGGGTGTGTTTATATTTATATATCTATATATTTATTCCATCTAGCTACAATGCTCCGCACTGTGTTTTTATATATCTACATATTATTCCATCTAGCTACATTGCTCCGCACTGTGTGTGTTTATATACTTGCATATTTATTCCACCTAGCTGCAATGCTCCATACTGTGGGTGTTTATATATTTACATATTTATTCCATCTAGCTACAATGCTCTGCACTGTGTGTTCATATATTCATATATTTATTCCATCCAGCTACAATGCTCTGCACTGTGTGTCTGTGTGTGTGTGTGTGTATATATATATTTTATAGTAATATGTACATATGTATATTAGCTGCTCTTGCTTGCTTGTTTTTTCTTGCCTTCTGATTGTTGCTCTGAGTGTTGCTATCCCTGTGCTGTTGCAATCCTGGAATTTCCCCGTTGTGGGACTAATAAAGGCTTATCTTATCTTATCTTATCTTATCTTATTATGCACATTGAGGTGCTTAGCAACAGTTAACTGGGTACATTTAGAAGTGACTATTTTTCATGACGGAGCAAAATAACTGATGAAACAAATGAATTGTAATATTTTGTTCTGTATTGCTGTCATTTACTAGAATGTGTTTGTGTAACTGTTGTATAAAAGCAATATTACTCTCGAGGTCGTATGCTATCATGAATTTAGTAACTGTTACTATATTCATTGATACTGTACTCCCTCTTGTGTAATATTGTATATTTTAACTACTTTTCCTTTAAGCCTATTTGCTATCGGTAAATTCCACCAGCTGCTTAGAAAATGATGACATTTATCCAGTTGTAATTTTGTTATTCCTCATAGCATACTCATCACTAGACTTAGGAACAGTTTGAATCCCAGCCAGCTGTTAGAGCTGCAGTAACAGTTACAGTGGTTGCTGTGGGAACGAACAGATATTTTAGTGAGCGATGTTTGAAGCCCCCCCGCCAGGCGTCTGCCAGTTGGAAGACAGGACGGGCTCCGGTTCGGGCAGAAAATGGAAAATACACCACATAGTTTCCAAATTATTCTGGTGCTGCTGCACTCCTTTTTCCTCCCCTCTACTCCCCATGTGGATCAGTCTGATCTTGTTTTGACTCTCGCCACAGTCAGATGCCATCATGAGGTGCTAGGTTTAAAAACAAATAAAATCACATTTAATGCTTATTGGCAGGCCAGTTGGCTTCTGTTGAAAAAAGTCCTAGAGAACACAAAACTGCTCTTTTTTGACTGATGCCTTTAAGAGGAAAAGTGACTCTCTACTCACTTGGTTTGTTTTACAGTGTAAAGATTTTATTTTCTTAACATACAGCAAACAGAAGAAAAGTAGTACTTATATACTCAGATGGTTTGTGGTTTGTGTTCCAACAAGGTTTTGTGGTCACAGACAGGCGTTTTGCCCTCTGTAAGTGTCATAGTGTAAGATTTGTTGCACTTGTTTAACAGAGCCTTGTTTGTGCTTGTTCCACTGAAAAAAACGTGACGTATCTAAGCAGACAGGTACTTAACCTTGGAATTAGTGCTCATTTGTTGATCATACTGTAATTGCCTTTTTATGTTAAATGTAATACCAGTGGGGAAAAACAGCCATTGGGTGCCATTATCGTTAGAAAAGTCTTTACTTGTAACTTTTTACAATCTTGTAGATCTTTTACACATCTTGATTTGTCTGTCAGCTTGCCATAGCCATTACATCCACCAAGAAAGTCATGTTTCCTCTGCTTAGTTTGACTAACAAAGTCACTGGGTCAGCTAATAGGCATCTACCATTGATAGCTAGCTACAATGAAGCAACTTTATGCTAAAATAGATACCTAATGACACATCATGTCTGCTCATGTCCATGATGACCAAGAGCAGTTGACCCATGCATGCCATTACCTTGTTGCTGATATACAGCGGGGAAAATAAGTATTGAACACGTCAACATTTTTCTCATTAAACATATTTCTGATGGAGCCATTGACCTGAGATTTTTGCCAGATATCAGTTACAACCCAAGTAATCCATACATACAAAGAAATCAAGGCAACTTTGTTCACAAAACAAGTTATATTTAATAAAGTGGAATGACACAGGGAATAAGTATTCAACACATGAAGAAAAAGAGGTGCAAAAAGGCATAGAAAGCCAAGAAACCAGATGAAATCCAGAATTTAGGAAGCCATCCCAGTGCATATCGGTGCAAATTAATTTCAGCTGGTTAAGTCCTGACTGATGGTCTTTAAAAAAGGTCTGTGAATATCAGATTGTCACACCTCAAAGAACTCATGATGGCTAGAAGCAAAAAGCTCTCTCTAGACCTTTTCAATCTTATTGTTGCAAAAACATAATGATGGCATTGGTTACAGGCGCATTTCTAAACTGCTGAATGTTCCAGTTGGAGCCATCATTCGGAAGTGGAAAGAACATCCTTTTACCATAAACCGGCCATGACCAGGAGCTCTTTGCAAGATTTCTGACAGAGGAGTCACAAGAATTATCAGAAGAGTTATCCAAGAGCCAAAGACCCCTCGTGGAGAGCTCCAGAAAGACCTGGAGTTGGCAGGTACTGCTGTTTCAAAGAAAACATTAAATAATGCACTCAACCGATATGGGCTCTATGCCCACTCACCTTGCAAGACCCCATAGCTGAAGAAAAAGCATGTTGAAGCTTCTTTAAAGTTTGCTGCACAACATTTGGGCAAGCCAGTAAAATACTGGGAGAATATAGTCTGGTCAGATGAGACAAAAATTGAACTTTTTGGATGCCACAACATGTTTGGAGGAGAAATGGCACTGCGCATCCCATCATGGTGTGGGGGTGTTTTTCAGCACAGGCAGACTTCATATAATTGAAGGAAAGATGAATAGACAAATGTACAGAGACATCCTTGATAAGAAACTGTTGCCATCTGCCAAGATGCTGAAGATGAAACGAGGGTGGACATTTCAGCAAGACAATGATCCCAAACACACAGCCCAGGAAACTGTCAACTGGCTCCAGAAAAGGAAAATAAAGCTGCTAGAATGGCCCAGTCAGTCACCTGACCCGAATCTAATTGAAAATCTATGGAATGAACTGAAGATCAGAGTTCATAGAAGACACCCATGGAACCTTCAAGATTTGAAGACTGTGTGGGAGAATGGGCTAAAATCATTCTGAGCAATGCTTGCACCTAGTTTCTTCATACAGGAGGTGTCTGGAAACTGTTATTACCAACACAGGCTTTTCTATTAAATGAATTTCACCAAGCGTGTTCAATACTTATTCCCTGTGCCATTCCACTTCATTAAATATAACTTGTTTTGTGAATAAAGCTGCCTTGATTTCTTTGTATGTATGGATTACTTGGGTTGTTACTGATATCTGGCAAAAGTCTCAGGTCAATGGCTTCATCAGATATATGTTTAATGAGAAAAATGTTGATGTCTTCAATCCTTATTTTCCCTGCTACATATTAGCTGCTAGGTTTTAGTTAGTGTGTCTCCTCTGACTAACTTCCTGGTCGGCTCTCTCCTTCATTTCGATCCTAAGTTGAATTAGGCTAAGCTAATACAGGGTATATCCCTAGCAAGAGAGGTGAACATGGATATTTTGCTGTCCACCGTGGCTACAAAGGTGCTGATATCGCATGACCTTGATCTGAACCTGAGCACAACCTGGAAGTAGACTCGCCTGAAGATCATTGTGTGTGAGTTGGGTGAGCATCTGGGCAATCCCCAGGAGGAGTGATTCTCATAAACAGATGGACACGGTACTGTAACATAAGCTCACTTTAAGCTTAAAACAAAAACGGATATCCCCATTTTCCTTGTTGGCAATCTCTACTTTGTTTATCTAAAGATACTGCATTCTTATAGGGGCGAGCATAGCAAGTTTAAAGACCTCATACAGTATCTCACAAAAGTGAGTACACCCCTCACATTTTTGTAAATATTTTATTATATCTTTTCATGGGACAACACTGAAGATATGACATTTTGATACAATGTAAAGTAGTCAGTGTACAGCTTGTATAACAGTGTAAATTTGCTATCCCCTCAAAGTAATTCAACACACAGCCATTAATGTCTAAACCGCTGGCAACAAAAGCGAGTACACCTGTGGTGATTTGGGCTGGGTCAGACCAGGCCGCACTTTGTTGTTGTCAGTATTTATTATTCGGTCCTCTTTATTATCTTCTTTGGGTCTTTATTTCCATCTTGGTCTTATGGTTATTATCATTATTATTATCGTTGTTATTGTCATCAGTATTATTATTATGATCATCAAAGCTACATTTGTATGTTTGGTTTTTCCTATTCATTTGTTTCTGGTTGGGCTTTTATTTTGACAGTGTTTGTTTACTTCCGTTTGAGCACAGCTATTCCCTGTGTCAGTCTTTATTGGTCAGGGCTGTTGCTCATTAGTCTGATTATGTTAAATCCTATTTATTGGGGTTGATTCCCTCATTCCGTTGTTGGGTCCTCGTCGTTACCATCGTCATTTCCTCATCGTCACCATTGTTATTTTCCCGTCTTTATATACCTGTCATTACCGCTGTTTGTGAGTATCATTGTCTCTGCCATGCTACAGTTTTCTTCCATTAAAATATGCTTCAACTTCACCCCGCGAGTGAGTCTGTGCATCTGCCCGTGAGGGCCAACCATGACAACACCCCTAAGTAAAAATGTCAAATTGTGCCCAATAAGCCATTTTCCCTCCCCGGTGTCATATGACTCATTAATGTTACAAGGTCTCAGGTGTGAATGGGGAGCAGGTGTGTTAAATTTGGTGTTATCGCTCTCACACTCTCTCATACTGGTCACTGGAAGTTCAACATGGCACCTCATGGCAAAGAACTCGCTGAGGATCTGAAAAAAAAAAGAATTGTTGCTCTACATAAAGATGGCCTAGGCTATAAGAAGATTGCTAACACCCTGAAACTGATCTGCAGCACAGTGGCCAAGACCATACAGCAGTTTAACAGGACAACTTCCACTCAGAACAGGCCTCGTCATGGTCGACCAAAAAAGTTGAGTGCACATGCTCAGCGTCATATCCAGAGGTTGTCTTTTGAAAATAGACGTATGAGTGCTGCCAGCATTGCTGCAGAGGTTGAAGGGGTGGGGGGTCAGCCTGTCAGTGCTCAGATCATACGCCGCACATTGCATCAAATTGGTCTGCATGGCTGTCATCCCAGAAGTAAGCCCCTTTAAAAAAATGATGATCAAGAAAGCCCGCTAACAGTTTGCTGAAGACAAGCAGACTAAGGACATGGATTACTGGAACCATGTCCTGTGGTCTGATGAGACCAAGATAAACTTATTTGGTTCAGATGGTGTCAAGTGTGTGTGGCAGCAACCAGGTGAGGAATACAAAGACAAGTGTGTCTTGCTTACAGTCAAGCATGGTGGTGGGAGTGTCATAGTTTGGGGCTACATGAGTGCTGCCGGCACTGGGGAGCTACAGTTCATTGAGGGAACTATGAATGCCAACATGTACTGTGACATACTGAAGCAGAGCATGATCCCCTCCCTTCAGAAACTGGGCCGCAGGGCACTATTCCAACATGATAATGACCCCAAACACACCTCCAAGATGACCACTACCTTGCTAAAGAAACTGAGGGCAAAGAGGATGGACTAGCCAAGCATGTCTCCAGACCTAAACCCTATTGAGCATCTGTGGGGCATCCTCAAACGGAAGGTGGAGGAGCTCAAGGTCTCTATCATCCACCAGCTCCGTGATGTCATCATGGAGGAGTGGAAGAGGATTCCAGTGGCAGCCTGTGAAGCTCTAGTGAATGCCATGGCCAAGAGAGTTAAGGCAGTACTGGAAAATAATGGTGGCCACACAAAATATTGACACCTTGGGCACAATTTGGACATTTTCACTTATGGGTGTACTCACTTTTGTTGCCAGCGGTTTAGACATTAATGGCTGTGTTGAGTTATTTTGAGGGGACAGCACATTTACACTGTTATACAAGCTGTACACTGACTACTTTACATTGTATCAAAGTGTCATATCTTCAGTGTTGTCCCATGAAAAGATTTAATAAAATATTTACAAAAATGTTAGGGGTGTACTCACTTTTGTGAGATACTGTATACAGTATAGCACTTAATCATAATCAGGGTTTTAAATCATTTACTGTATGTGTGAGGATGCTTACAGTTTCATTACTGTTCCTACGACCCTTTCCCCCTTTCGTGTTTTCAGCTTTTCATTTTTTAACTTTTAACTTGTTTTGTAAACACAGTTGGCTTGATTTCTTTGTATGCATGGATTACTTGGGTTGTTACTGATATCCGGTGAAAATCTCAGATCAATGGCTCCATCAGAAATATGTTTAATGAGAAAAATGTTAACGTGCTCAATACTTACTTTCCCCGCTGTATTTTGCCTGCTGCTGCAAGTTGCTGAATTTCATTGACATTCCATTGCCTCAGGTTTCCGCTTTGTCACTAATCTGCTCTTTCTAGCTACTTACTTCTGGATTTCTTTATTGTTAACATACTGTAGGGTGACCTGAAATTGCTGAGTTTTACTTAACTGGTTTATCAGCAAAACAGGAAGACTCAGTGCAAACTGCTGTGTCATGTTTGGGACAGCTGTTGTGGGTGAACAGAGAGCTCGGATTCTTTTTGGTCTTTCGCAGTAATTTTACGTGTAATAGCTTTTTGGCATTTAACAAACATGATTCTAAAGCATTTAATCAACTTTTTAAGAAATATCAATTGTTGATAATGATGCAGTGTAAAGGCAGCTTGTAAAAATTGCTAACATGCATAGAGATCCAAGCAGTTAATGAAGCTTATATTATTATTCATAATTTATTTAGAACATAATTACAATAGCAGCAGACTGCATGATTTGCCTCTAACTAAAATTTTGTACATGTAGATGAAGTCAAGTGGGTGACGTGGTCGCTTCTGTCTGCCCATCTCTCTGGGCTGTAACTCAAGAACTAATGAAGCTGGGGCGACCAAAATTGTGCACAGTTTGACCTGGGGACCAGTGTTTGTGATTTTGGCATCAAGGTCAGCGTCACAGCATCAACAAGGGTTTACTTTTCTGCAATAAAACAAGAACAACTGCAGATATCGACACCAAACTTGGTGCAGCACTACTTCATGGAAAGCTCTACAGATGAATTCTTCTTTATCTTAATTTTTTAGCCTTTCAGTGAAGAAGAATACTGATGCTATATGCAGGGGCAGGGGAAAGGGTACTGTTTACCCAGGGTCCACTGCAGGGAGGGGCCCTCAAAAAGTCTGGAATGACAAGATTTTTTTGTGTCACATTCTTTTAATTTCTAATTAACTAATGTCATAATAAAGTTCACCCTGGCTGAATGAAGTGTTTGAGAGTCTGAATTTTGCATTAACAGTAATGAGGGATGTTTTCTGAGGCCCCATCACCCCTGTAAAAAGGTGCAAAATAGATTAATCCACACACCTGCACCTGGTTAATTGAAGCTCAGCACCAATCACTCAGCAGCCTGCAGCACGTCTGCTTCCTCAGCCAGGTTAGTGCATCATTACCCTAAACCTTGCCTTTTATTTGTCGCTTGATTTTTTTTTTTACATAAATTCATAAAGTTAGCAATTGGTAGAACTACAAAGGTATAAGCAGTACAAATTTGCAAGAGTCAAGATGCAAAGATATGATAAAAGATGGTAATTTATAACTTAAAAAGTCACATATTTACTATAAGCAAACCCCAAATTTGTGAGGAACACAGATTTCTGTCAGAAAAATCAGAGCCAAATGCCAAAACAACCGCAACACGCATACACTCATTTCTAAGAAGACAAAAAAATCCAAAATTTACAACAGCAAAGTTACAAATTTACAAGAAAAAAAAAGATCAATTTTGTGAAACGCTTTAATATAGCTTATATATGATATATATTAACCCTTTTCTCTCTCTCATCATATCCAATTTTCTCACCAATTAGTGAGGTTTTCATTGTAAACATTTTTCTTGTAAAGTTAATTTAAAGAAAAATGCATTCGCAACGTTTTCCTGATCAGTTTATTACTCTTTTTTTCCTATAAATTAGCCATATTTTTTGATAAACATGTTATCTTTATAAAGTTTTTTTTCAACAAAATTTGCAACTTTTCCCTTGAATTTTCCTAGTTTGTTTTTTTCCATGTTCTCCATCCTCTCACTGACCCGCTAAGCTGTCCTGTATAAACCATCCGTACAGACTGTGTGGGGATGCAGGGGGAGCAGGTCAGCAGAGGGAAGGATGCTGCCTCATTTTGCTGACAAGGGGAATAGACTTCAAGTTCTTTTGCAAATATTTATTTACTTGAATGGAGGTTTAATATTTTATTTATTGAAAGACGAGCCTTTTCAGGTTTTTGCAAAGATTTTTTTTTATTTTGAAGAGATATTTATTTTTCAGTGGAAACTGCATTTTTTTTTTTGTCATTGACTTTTACATAATTAATAATGAAGACTATGGTCTCTGTGTTAGTTAGTAATTTTGTAAAAATCTATGGGGTATTAAATATTTCCATGAGTGTATAGGTATTAAAATAAAATGAGAAATATCATATAAGTACAGTAAAATTTGTACTCCTGTATGTAACTTTCCTTCTTTCATTATTTAGAAGTGCTCCTTTTTTTGGTTGACCACCTGCCCCCAAAATCTCTGTGCACATCACTGTATATTTTATTATAGTTTGGTGAAGATGCTCTAGCCAAAAATTGGAAGTATACAAAATAATAAGACTAATGGAATAGAAAATCAAATATAAATGTATAAATAAGTGTGTAGATAAAAAATACTGTACATCCATTCTCAAAAAAGTGCATTATAGATGACTGATGACAGTAAATATATTCTCAGACACATAAACAAATCATACACTAGCATCAAACTCAATAACAATGGAGCTTACTAACCAATACGTTTTGAAAGAATAATTGTGTTTACTTAGGTTCTTTTATTTCATCTTTCTTCTTCTTCTGCATGACCTTTGTATTTGTCATACAAGAATGTGATGTCATATGCTTAATCATGCCTAGGCCTTCAGGGGCGCAAAGAAGACTGTACTCTGTGATTAGAATGTTTTAGACACGTGAAGGCCCTGTGTTCAAGCCATGCAGTATGTAGATAAACCTGTCGTGTGATACTTATCTTGTGCTCAAAAGACCTTGTGTGCAGCTTAAAAAGGAGAGTCAGATCTGTGATCGTTGCACATATACTCATCGCTCAGGCGGTGAGTGATGGCTGTGTCTCTCTTTTGGCCAAAATTTTAACCGTTTTGCTTGCATCTTGGTTCTCCTGTCGTTTTTAAACTTCCCATCGCACAGCATTTTTCTTACACTTTTAATGGAAATGGGCCCCATCTTAAACCTTGGAATATAAAATTCAAATTTGGTTTGTTTGTTGAGGGACCCACACACGCTGCTGTACCTGGGGCCCAGCATTTAGTGCCACACCCCTGGCCATATCCATATTTAGGGTTTATAGCAGCACAGCTGTAGGAAAGTCATTGCTGCTGCTTCTTCTTCTTCTTCTCCTCCTCTTCATTTTGTCTTCTTAGTGATAAAACTGATCTTGTTCTTCAATTCAAAGTAGAGAGACGTTTCATACCTTGTTTCGACTGTCACCTGCAGTCTTCTTCAGAAAACGTCATCTGATGTCTGTGACGTGTCACCTGTATCCTTTCCATAGGCGTGACCGACCTGACAGATTTGACAGATCTGCAAGGTCGGTCACGCCCCCCCGCTGTGAGATGGTCTTTGGAGGAGAGAGTCCCAGATGTGCGAGAACATGAAGGCTCCATCATCTCAGTTCATGTTGTTGTGGGCCTGCTTCCTGATTTCAATTGCTTGAACCAATTAAAATTGTCTGAATAGAAGAACAAGATCAGTTTTGTACAGTTTCTCTTTGGTCTGTATCTTCTGATGCAGTGATTAAAGGTTAATGAAACTTCACAATCACAACTACATTCTTAAGAATCGCATCAAATTTCATGCAATTCTGTTCATAGCGTGCATCACAAACCTAATGTGTAGTGCCTCTTAGGTTTTAAATGCTGTTTTCAAACAGTACAAACCCTTCAAGTCTACAGCTGCTTGGAGCTCAATGATCACCGCTTGCAGTTATATTTTCATTTTACTTTTGGCTTTATTAGACAGGAGCAATGAAGAGAGACAGAAAATGGTGGGAAGAGACGTGCAGGAAGGAACACTTCAGTTGGGAATCGAACCGTATGCTTCCTTTAAGCACTAGGTCACCAGGTGCCTCGGGCTGTGTCTCTGAAAAGAAAAGGGATGTTCTGAAATAAGTTTGCCAAGAAAAACTAGAGATAATTTAATGCCCATCCCTTGCTTCTCAGTAGCACTCAATAAAAAAACATTCCTCATGGTTGGAACGAGGGAACACAAGTGGGGGCAGATGGATTACTTGGCTGTGCTCTGAAATAATCTACGGGGGACAACAAGTAAGTCAGTGCAACTGAGGTGAAGCAGTTCATGGCTGGTCGCCTTTGTCTCATCCCTGTTCTAATGCTATGGTGCGGAAAAGTCAGTTTGGCCGATCAGCAAAACAAGATGTTCTTCGTGGAGATAAGGTAGAGGGGAGGGGAGGTCAGAGGCCAGGGGTGCAGAGAGAAGAGCCAAAAAATTGGGGCCAAACTGGAAAAAATGAGATCTCCCCCTGCGCTGATGTCAGCCTTGGAACAGCAGCGCTACCACATGACATCATCCAGAGGTTTCCTTGGTTATTCACTGACAGGCCGTCCCACGCCGCAGGGATGGGGGGGAGGGGGTGTGAGGGTGTCATGGTGGGAGGGATTAAAAAAAAAACAAAAACACAAAAGCTTAAGGAAAAAAATCTTTACTAAAAATAACAAATTTATAAAGAAATGTGATGCAGATTTATGATAAAAAAGTGACAAATCTACAATAAAAAGTTGAACATTTATGAGGAAAGTATAATTTTTTGTGAAAGTTCCAAATTTGCAAGCAAAAAGCAGAATTTTTAAAATTTAATTTTACACACAAATGTACATCATTTTTCTCTCATAAATTTTCAACCTTTTTGTCATAGATGTGTCAGTTTTTCTCATAAATTTGCAACTGTTTAACTCAACCTAATTTTTTTCTTGCATAATGTGAGGAAAAAACTGATAACTCTTCATAAAAAAAGGTTGAAAATCTACGAGGAAAATATCACAAAATGCTTGAAAATCCCAAATTTCAAATGAAAAAAGTCAGAAACTTGCAAGAGAAAGTTTTGAGGTGGAAATTTATGAAAATTTAAGAGGACATAACAGATTTAAAAAGTCACAAATATAGCAGAAAAAATAATTTGTAGGTAAAAGCTGCGTAATAACGTGAAAAAAAACTTGCACATTTAAGAGAAATTTGTGTTAGCAATAGTGACAAATATACAGGAAATTTTTTTGACAATTTATGAGCAAAATATAAATTTGAAAGAAAAAGTAGCTAAATTGTAAGACAAAAGTAGCAAATTTGCAAGGAAAAGACTCACAAAATTTATGAAAATATAAGAGAAAAGTTGCAAGTTTGCAAGAGAGGAAGTGTGGTGCTGTATGAGAAAGTTAGAAGTGGCAGAGAAGTATGTGAGAGTGATGCTGGACATGTACAGTCATGTGAAAAAATTAGGATACACTGTATCAGCCTGTGTGTTTTTTAAACATATTTGGACATATGGATATTTAATATCAGTGTTTAAAATACTGGGAGATTCATCTAATACAACTAAGCAATTAAAAATGAATTAAAGACTTTTTTCAAATTTTCTGTAAAAATATAATTCTAAACAAATAGTGAGGAATAGTTTAAGATACCCCCCATCTTTGTTAGGACACCCCCACTTTCATTCCCACTTAAAATGGCTAAAGTAAATGTTAAAAAAATGCAAATAAAAACAAAAACAAGGTTCGACATAGATATGTGAACATTTCTTAACAAAGAACTGAGTATTTAATGGGGTATCCTAATTTTTTCACATGACTGTATGAGGACAGCAAGATGGTGGTGAGGTGTGCTGTGGGGGTGGAGTTACATCAGTGATTGGCTCTGAGCCCCTTATTGTTTGCCATGGTGATGGTCAGGTCAGGCAGGAGTCTTTGTGGACCATGATGTTTGCAGATGATATTGTGATCTGTAGTGAGAGTAGGGAGCAGGTGGAAGAGAACCTGGAGAGGTGGAGGTATGCTCTGGAGAGAAGAGGAATGAAAGTCAGTAGAAGCAAGACAGAATCCATGAGTGTGAATGAGAGGGAGGCAGGTGCAACGGTGAAGATGGAAGGAGTAGAGGTAGTGAAAGTAGATGAGTTTAAATACCTGGGGTCAACCATCCAAAGCAATGGAAAATGCACAAGAGAGGTGAAGAAGAGAGTGCAGGCAGGGTGGAGTGGGTGGAGACGAGTGTCTGGGGGGATTTGTGACAGAAGGGTAGCAGCAAGTGTGAGAGGGAAGATTTACAAGACGATAGTGAGACCTGCTATGATTTATAGTTTGGAGATAGTGGCGCTGACAAAAAGACGGGAGGCGGAGCTGGAGGTGGCAGAGTTGAAGATGCTAAGATTTTCATTGGGAGTGACTAGGAGGGACAGGATTAGAAATGAGTATATCAGAGGGACAGCTCTGGTTGAGCACTTTGGAGACAAAGTAAGAGAGGCAAGACTGAGATGGTTTCGACATGTGCAGAGGAGGGATGGTGGATATATTGGACAAAGGATGTTGAAGATGGAGCTGGCAGGCAGGAGGAAAAGAGGAAGACCACAGAGAAGATTCATGGATGTAGTGAAGGAGGACATGGAGAGGGTTGGTGTTACAGAGGAAGGTGCAAGGGATAAGGTGAGATGGAGGCAGATGATCCGCTGTGGCGACCCCTAAAGGGAGCAAGAAGAAGAGAAAAGTTACAAGTTTAGACGGAAAGTCAAAAATGTATTAGAAAAAAAAAATGTGTATTTAAAAGAAAACCCCTAACCTATTATCATCGTTGACAGATCAGTTTGCATTTATCAGTAAGCTGTTTTACATTTATTTTCTCCACAAGGACGTTTTGATCCAAAAATTGCTCAAAAAGGCTCTTTCTGCAAGCAAAGATTTAGAAATGGAACAAGTGGAGGAAACGATAAGAGCAGGAGAGCACTGCAAAGGTATTTTACGGGACTGGGATGAAGCAAGTTGACGGGCTCTTACGGTGCAACCGGAGCCAGGAAAAAGTCATAAAAAACATGCAGCACATGAGCTCGATGATCGTAATGAGCTTCAATATTACTGCGGTCCGTCGAGTTTTACACATCCTGTTTCCTCATCTTCACCTCAGGACATTCCCCCGTTCTTCCTGCCACTATCATGTTCCAGTCATCTGAGGTAAACCCTTGACTGGATGAGTTATACTTGCTGTAAACTTTCCAAATTCCCAGAGAGATCTAGGCCCCTTTTTGTGACTGACTTTGCCAGACCTTGGCTTGGCCCATTTTTTTTTTTTTTTTGTCTGTTAAATAATGGAAGACAGTAGCTCTACGAAAGCCTTGTGTCTGTTTAAGGAGACAAATGATGAAATTTTCACTGCTTTTGTGTATGAATTTTGGTTTCTAGAGTGACTACTGGTAGAAAAACCGACAGCATGGCTAGCTTAGCTCAGCTGAGCGATGGCAGCTTTTATGGCTGCTTCATATATTCTTTACAGGTGGAACTAGCTGTTTCTGTTCCCAGCTGGTTCATCAATCCACACTCGATCATATTTCTCACTTCAAAGAGTTATTAAGATAAGATGAGATAAGATAAGCCTTTATTAGTCCCACAATGGGGAAATTCCAGGATTGCAACAGCACAGGGATAGCAACACTCAGAGCAACAATCAGAAGGCAAGAAAAAACAAGAACATCTAGTAAACATATGTACATATTACTATATATATATATATATATATATATATATATATATATAGACACACAGTGCGGAGTATTATGGTTGGTGAATGTGCAGCAGAAAGTCTAAGCTCTCTCTCCGCGGATGCGGCGGGCCAGCTGGAAGTCTTTGGGCATGATGGTGACCCTCTTAGCGAAGAAGAAGAGACCCACCAGGTGGGCCTCGCTGGCCTCCTGCAGAGCCATGACGGCGAAGCTCAGGAAGCGCAGGTCGGTCTTGAAGTCCTGAGCGATCTCCCTCACCAGGTGCTGGATGGGCAGCTTACGGATGAGCAGCTCCGTGGATTTCTGGTAGCGACAGAGCTCTCTCAGAGCCACGGGCCTGTAACGGTGAGGCTTCTTCACTCCGCCGGTGGCCGGAGCGCTTTTCCGAGCAGCCTTGGTGGCTAGCTGCTTCCTGGGGGGCTTTTTCCTCCAGTAGATTTTACGGGCGGTCTGCTTGGTTCTTGCCATCGCTCTTTATTATTCTGTCTTATATTTCTTGCATGCCGCCTAAACTCTTAATAAATAAACTAAAAAATAAACTAAATAAACTAAAGTTATTCTGTCTTATTTTGTTATGTTTTGGAAGGGACAGCCCTGTATTCATGTTGCTAGCCTTGTTTAGCAGCCACTGTTTTTATGGGTATTCTTTATATTCTTCTTACCCCACTAGACATCTATGTTTCTAGCTGATTCATTCATCCATGCTTCATTATATATTCTCACTCCCATGGATTATACTGGCCTATTTTGTTATACATTTCCAGGCTAGTCCTGTAATCATGGTGCTAGCCTTGTTTAGCAATGACTCTTTTTATGGGTACTCTCTATATATTCTACTTACTCCACTAGACATTTGTGTGCGCAGCTGATTCATTAATCCACACTCAACGATGTATGTCGCTTTTAGGAATTACTTTGACTTTGTTCTTTCAGGATAACCCTGTAATTATGGCGCTAGCCTTACTTAGCAACCACTGTTTTTATGGCTATTTTCTTTATATAGAAAGACACCAGACATCCATATTCCCAGCTGGTTTATTCATTCACACTTGATTAAATGTCTCACTTCTAGGGGTTATGCTGGCATATTTTGTTGCCGTTGCAGTGACTAGCCTAGCTTAGCTGCTGCTGTTTTTATGGGTACACTCTATGTATTCTTCTCACCCCACTAGACATTTGTCTCAGCTGGTTCATTAATCCATACACAATAATGCATCTCACTTCTTAGCATTATTCTGACTTATTTTGCTGTATTTTTCAGGATAGCCCTGTAATCATGTTGTTAGCATTGCTTAGTAGCCATTGTTTTTATGGCTATTCTTCATACTGTCCTCACCCTACTAGATAACTGCATTTCCAGCTGGTTCATTCAGCCACACTCAGTCAAATATATCATTTGCTGCAGTTAACAATTTAAATGGCTCAACACAACAAATATTCCAAATTCAAAACAAAATGCCACTTTTAATGACTACTGCAGTTTCAAAATTATTCAACCCCTTCATGACAAGAATCTTTAGTACTTAGTAGAGCACCCTTTTGCTGTTATGACCTGCTACAAATGGGATGTGTAGCCAGACAGCAGCTTCTGGCAGCATTCCTGAGGAATCTTAGCCTATTCCTCATGGGCAAAGACCTCCAGTTCACTAATACTGGGTTTGTGTGCTTCAATCCCCTTTTTCAAATCTCACCAGAGATTTTCAAGGTGTTTCAAGTCAGAGGACTGTGATAGCCACTCTAGTATCTTCCAGGACTTCCTCTGAAAACAAACCTTGGTGGACTTTGAGGTATGCTTGGGATCATTGTCCTGTTGGAAGGTCTAATCAGGCCCAAGCTTCAGCTTCCTCACAGACAACAAAATTGGCCCTGTGACAGACTGGCGATCTGTCCAGGGTGTACCCTGCCTCTCGCCCAAAGATGCTGGGATGGGATAGGCTCCAGTACCCCCCCCCCCCCCCGCGACCCAAAAAAGGATTAAGCGGAAGAAGATGGATGGACAATACCCCTTAATGACAACATGAAAGTTTTTTGAGATTTTTTCAAATTTATTAAAAATAAACTAAGAAACCACATGTACATAAGTATTCACAGCCTTTGCCATGAAGCTCAAAATTGAGCTCAGGTGCATCCTGTTTCCATTGATCATCCTTGAGATGTTTCTACAGCTTAATTGGAGTCCACCTGTGGTAAATTCAGTTGATTGGACATGATTTGGAAAGGCACACACCTGTCTATATAAGGTCCCACAGTTGACAGCACATGTCAGAGCACAAATCAAGCGTGAAGTCAAAGGAATTGTCTGAAGACCTCTGAGACAGGATTGTCTCGAGGCACAAATCTGGGGAAGGGTACAGACAAATTTCTGCTGCTTTGAAGGTCCCAATGAGCACAGTGGCCTCCATCTTCTGTAAATGGAAGAAGTTTGGAACCACCAAGACTCTTCTTAGAGCTGGCCGATCATCTAAACTGAGTGATCGGTGGAGAAGGGCCTTTGTCAGGGAGGTGACCAAGAACCCCATGGTCACTCTGTCAGAGCTCCAATGTTCCTTTGTGGAGAGAGGAGAAACTTCCAGAAGGACAACCATCTCTGCAGCAATCCAGGCCTGTATGGTAGAGTGGCCAAATGGAAGCCACTCCTTCGTAAAAGGCACATGGCAGCCCGCCTGGAGTTTGCCGAAAGGCACCTGAAGGACTCTCAAACCATGAGAAACAAAATTCTCTGGTCTGATGAGACAAAGATTGAACTCTTTGGTGTGATTATTAATGAGTTCTCTGAGTTTTTAATCAATAATCCACTCCTCATATAATTTTATTCGCATTTCCGGTGATTTTAATCTACACACTGATAAGCAAAGTGACCATATGTCAGAAGATTTTAATGACCTGCTCACATCCATGAGTTTTACTCAACATGTTATGCAGCCAACTCACAACAGGGGATGCACTCTGGATCTTGTCATTAGCCATGGCCTGCCCACGAGTGTGCCCTCTGTTGTTGACTTGGCTGTATCTGACCATTACTATGTGTTTTTTAACATCACTGGTTTTATGCAACGGGAGACCTCGGTGCGAGGTGTGAGGAAGCGCCATCTGACACCTGAAGTGGCTGCTAATTTTATCAAACTCTTACGCAACACTCCCCCAGTTATTTTATCTGCATCCTGTGATTTTATTGTTGATAATTTTAACAGTAAATTAAGATCAACCATTGACAAAGTTGCTCCAATAATCTCAAGGACAGTTAGGAATAAACCAAAGCCTCCATGGAGAAACAACCAAATCCAACAACTGAAAAGAGAGTGCAGGATGGCTGAGAGGAAATGAAGGAAAAACAAATTAACTATCAATTACCAAGTACTACAGAATAAATTAAAAATATACAATAATGCAGTCAAGACATCGAGAACAGAGTATTTTGCCAACATATTGCCAACACATACCCATAACAATAACCCTAAAGTCCTTTTTGCAACCATTGATCATTTAATCAACCCAGATTTTAATAAAAACACAAACCTGCCATCCAACTCTCCATGTGAGAGTTTTGCAGACCACTTCAGGTGCAAGGTTGATTCTATTAGATTCAACATTTTATCTGACCAGAAGACTGCTTTTAATGGAATTTTGGTCTTGCCTTTAGCTGAGGAAACACTGGATTGTTTTGCCCTGGTTGATGCTAAGATACTTGGTAGAGTTTTCTCCCAGGTAAACCTGACCTCCTGCCTTTTAGATCCAATTCCCACATTACTTTTTAAAACATTTTATGGAGTCTTCGAACATGAGATTTTAAACATTGTAAATTGCTCTCTTTGGACTGGTGCTTTCCCCACTGCCTTTAAAATGGCTGTGGTAAAGCCCCTCTTGAAGAAGAGTGATTTAAAGCCTGACATTCTCAGTAACTATCGACTTGTATCAAACTTACCATTTTTAAGTAAAGTTTGGGGCCTCTTAGGTACCATTCTTGAATGGTTTCATTCCTATCTCACAGATGTCGCTATTTTGTAAGTATGGATACATGTTCTTCGGCGATCCACAAAATCAAGTGTGGGGTACCCCAAGGTTCAATTTTAGGGCCAATACTTTTTATTCTTTATATGTCACCACTTGGGGATGTTATCAGGAGACATGGCATCAATTTTCATAGCTATGCTGATGATACACAGCTGTACATTGCCACATCTCCTGATGACACAAAACCAATTAATGCCCTTTTGAACTGTATTTTAGATATAAAGTCATGGATAGCAGAGAATTTTCTACAGCTCAAACAGGACAAAACAGAAGTTTTAATTATCGGTCCTGAAAACAAGAGAGAGATACTTTTACCTAAATTGCTAGGTCTAAAACCAACACATTGTGTCAAGAACCTGGGCGTTCTTGTAGACTCTGACTTTAATTTTATTTCACATATTAAAAATGTACCAAAAATCGGATTTTACCATCTTAGGAATATAGCCAGAGTCCACCCTTTTCTCTCTCTTGCCAGCACGGAGGTCTTGATGCATGCTTTTATTACCAGTCATATAGACTATTATAATGTACTGCTCTCTGGTCTTCCCCAAAAAACAATATCACATCTCCAACTGCTCCAAAATTCAGCTACGCGAGTGTTGATGAGGACCAGGGGACGGGCGCATATTATACCAGCTTTAGAATTGCTGCATTGACTCCCCATGCATTTTAGGATCGATTTTAAGGTTCTCTTAGTAGTTTTTAAATGCCTCAATAGTCTTGGGCCTTCTTATTTATCTGAGCTGCTTTTATCTTATGAGCCCTGGCGGACCCTGAGGTCCTCTGGTACTGGCATTTTAATGGTTTTCAAAGTCAAGACTAAGACCTTTGGTGAAGCTTCCTTTCACGATTATGGTCCTCGTCTGTGGAACAGCCTGCCAGAGAGCCTCAGGGCTGTAGAGTCAATAGATAAGAACAGGTTCAAGACCCACCTTTTTAATTTGGCTTTTGACAAACCTGTTTAACTGTCATTGAAGTAGTCATTTATGTTCCATTGTTTTACATTCTTCTTAGCGCCATTTGCTTTTAGATTCTCTTATTTTGGTGTGTTCTTAGCTCAGTTTATAAGTATGGGTTTTTAGTTCCCTTTGTTCTATGTGTTCTTAGTTTTATCTTGTATTTTATGTGTTTTAGTTCGTTTCCTCAGTGGAGACCCTCATACCGGATGCTGCCTGGCCCATCTACAGGGGTGCTGGTCTCGTGGGTTGCTTTAGCTTGGGTGGGTGGGGGCTTTATGCCACTGTCTACAGCTGTGGTACGGGCCCCAGCCTGTCCTGGTTGGAGTGGCCCCTGTGACATGCTCTGTGGTTATGGGCTGTGTGGTCTCCCAGCATGGGGGGCTCCACAGGATGGTTGCCAATACCATCCCTACACTGAAGCATGGTGGTGGCAGCATCATACTGTGGGGATGTTTTTCAGCAGCAGGAACTGGGAGACTAGTCAGGATAGAGGGAAAGATGAATGCAGCAATGTACAGAGACATCCTGGATGAAAACCTGCTCCAGAGCGCTCTTGACCTCAGACTTGGGCGATGGTTCATCTTTCAGCAGGAGAACAACCCTAAGCACACAGCCAAGATATCAAAGGAGTGGCTTCAGGACAACTCTGTGAATGTCCTTGAGTGGCCCGGCCAGAGCCAAGACTTGAATCCCATTGAACATCTCTGGAGAGATCTGAAAATGGCTGTGCACTGACGCTTCCTATCCACCCTGATGGAGCTTGAGAGGTGCTGCAAAGAGGAATGGGTGAAGCTGCCCAGAGAGGTGTGGCAAGCTTGTGGCATCATATTCAAAAAGGCTTGAGGCTGTAATTGCTGCCAAAGGTGCATCAACAAAGTCTTGAGCAAAGGCTGTGAATACTTATGTACATGTGGTTTCTTAGTTTTTTATTTTTAATAAACTAGTGCATGCCCGTAGAAAGCAAGTATTCTTGTCTGAAAACATTTAGCCCAATTAGGCTTTACAGGCCTAAATGTAGGCTGTGTTTGAAAGTGGAATGCAAAGAGTTGTAGCGTATATGTAGGTAATCCCACATGTTAGACTTTGACAAATATGAAAGGGACTGAACACTAAGATTTATTTGTGTGAATATTAATTGCAGAATTATTGAAAATGAATGGGACATCCAATATTAGCGACTGTTCAAGAACCCTTGTTTATTTGTTTGTCAGACTTAATTGTGTGATCTTTTATGACTCATATTCATAAGTATTGTATCTTGCACTTTGGGGAATGGGAATTGTTCAGTCATCGCTATAATTGTTTTAGTTTATATGTGTAGTTTATAGTCTATCACCAATAAACTCATGCAGTACTATGACGGAACATGTTTACAAATATTTGAGACCCATTATGGTACATCCTTTTATGTATATTTTAGTAATATTATAAGTACAAAACACCAAACATTATTATACACAGCAGAATGACCCATTTGGCTGCAACTGTTAAATCAGTGTTGCCCATTTTTCAGTAAATAAAAAATGATTTATTTCGTTATTTGGACATTTTTGCGTATTTGGTCATGGTCATTGTTTAGTCAAAGTATGCATATGTGTCTGCATATGATATGCACTTAATCTGGCCATTCTGCTCCACAATCATGCACTGGGAGGAGCGCCATGTTGAACCCATGATGCCGTAAATTACCGTGGTGGCACACGGGTGAAGCAGCAGCCGAGACTCCCGTTAACTGGGCAGGCTGGGCTTGGCTCCCTGCGAAGGACTGCGATAAGGTGATCTGGCTGCTGCTTTCCCCCCAGCGCACCCACGCACCTCGTGTTCTCCACATATGCCAAATTATCCTTTCGACTTACGCAATCGCATCAACATTATAGTAGAATTTTATAAGCATTAAATCTTCAGTATTCTCTTTTTCTGGTCAAATTTGTTGCTTTTCACGTCCTTGTTTATGGAGCGCTCTTGTGACTGGTTGTGATGCCACGTATTATCCAATCAGTATGGAGTCAATCTGAAACCCCGCCCACACTCAACTAAACTAAACTTTTATTGATAAAAATTACATATTTTGACTGAGCAACTCCATACTCGGGGATGCACACCCTCGTAACCTCAGCAAAACGCATATAAAACCTGAGGTCAGTC
Source organism: Pholidichthys leucotaenia (assembly GCA_020510985.1). NCBI lineage: Eukaryota > Metazoa > Chordata > Actinopteri > Cichliformes > Pholidichthyidae > Pholidichthys > Pholidichthys leucotaenia. The sequence goes on from CM035850.1 coordinate 30,483,110, forward strand.
TGATGAACGGTTTGGGAGATACTGTATGTGAGGAACACACAGACAGAGATATGCTGCATTTATAGATTTACAAAAATCTCCCCAAAAAAACTTTTTCACATTGTCATTATGGGGTATTGTGTGTAGAATTTTGAGGAAAGAAATTAATCCATATTGAAATAAGGCTGTCACATAACAAAATGTAGAAGTGAAACACTGTGAATACTTTCCGGATGCACTGTATACCACTGATCCATAGTTCCAGTTTTGTTTCATCACTCCACAGAACAGAATCCCCAAACCTGTTTGGCTTATTTATATAGGTTTGCACAAATTGGAACCAACTTTCAGGCCTATGGATCAGTGGTATGTCTTGAGGATCCTCAGAATGCTGCCAGAAGCTGGCTTTTGGCTATGCATCAAAAGCTAAAACTCAGCAATCCTATGTACAGAAAAAAAGTAGAGCTGTAATACCTGCAATTGCAAGTTCAGTGCAGTAGTGTAGGTGCAGACAGTGACAGATTGGACTGCACATGATCAGCACTGCAATAACAGACAGCAGCAGATATGGCATTTGTGCTAATGGTTGCAGTAAGGTGCAGAGACATCCTGCTGACAGCAGCAGATGTATTACTGTTGGTGTGCCAGTCTTTCTGTGCAAACAGCTGAGGTAGTTATTGTGTGGGAGAATGTGTTACGGTCTGGGGGTGGTGGGCAGAGTTCAGGGTCCTGATGGCCTGGTGAACAAAGCTATTTAGCAGTCTTGTGGAGTGGGCCTGGAGGCTCCGGTACCTTTTCCCCGAGTGCAGGGGGCTGAAGAGGGAGTTTGAGGGGTGGTAGGTGTCGCCTGCGATGTTGATGGCTCAGTGGGTGAGGTAGGTGTGGTAGATGTCCGAGAGGGGGGCAGAGGGGCACCGATGATCTTACTGGCTGCTTTCACTGTGCGTTGTAGTGTCTTCCGGCAGGAGGCGGTGCAGCTTCTGTACCACACTGTGATGCAGCTGGTAAGGATGCTCTCAATGGTGCCCCAGTAGAATAAGCACATGATGGGGGGTGGGACTCATGTTCTCATCAGTTTGTGGAGGAAATGGAGGAAAGTTTGAGCCTTCTTGGCCAGTGATGTGGTGGTGTTGGACCAGGAGAGGTCCTCAGAGATGTGCACCCCCAGGAACTTGGTGCCGCTCACCCTCTCCACAGCTGCTCCATTGATGATCAGAGAGGGGTGCTGTGTGTGTCCCCTCCTGAAGTCGACGACAATCTCCTTGGTTTTTCTCAAGGAAAAACAGCTGCTAGTGTGTACATTTTGCCAACAAACCTAATTTACAGTAGAGGTTCAATGATTTTCATTGCAGCTGTATATTAACATGTGTAGCGTCACTATAGCTAGTGTTATAACTCACCCATCCCATTCCATGTCTGCGCTCTGGCATTTAAACTGCAAGATATTTTGACAAAACCGTCTCACATATTTCATTAAGACTTCTGGAAACTGTGTCAACTTGTGAAAAAAGTGCTTAACATGCCCCCTTTAAATCTCTTCTTTTTACACACTTACCCGGTGTCTGATATTTTGTGGTGTCAAAAAGTAGTAACAGTTTGCTCATTGTATAAAGCACGGATAATGGACTCTCTGCTGGAGCCTTATTAGGAGAGGTTTGGACATTTGATCCCCCTACATGAGCCTTCATGGCTACTCTGGGGCCAAGTATACTGTACAATATGAGGGAGTATTTAGCCTCCATTTCGACAAAACCAAACATTTATCCTGGTACTTTGGACTGAATCTCAATTGCACTTATAAACTGGTTAGAATCCACTGAAGTTAAACTGAGTGGAAAAGCTGTGGATAAAGAGAAGTTCAACAGGACTCAGGTTGAGTAGAACTACAGTGACTTCTGACATGAGCCACGTTGGTAGAATAAGTAAATAAAAACATCAGCTTGTGTCACCCATCTGTGTTGCTTTTTTCACCAGTTGTTTTTCAGGTTTTAATGTAATCTTCAGAGACACAATTTGATCCAAAACTTTTCCACAGTCTGTCTTCAGTGGTCTGACCTCCAAATGTTGGGTGATGTTTTAATCCAGTACCACTGGTTCTGATTAGTGACCGCACGTTTTTAGCTTTTTGTTCCATAACAGCTATCAGGATGTGTTTCTGGTCACGAGTTTGATCAAAAATGTTCTTGATGCCACTGGCAGGCGTTTACAGCCCCAACAAATCCATGTTACAGGATTGACAAATAACGGATTTGTTTTAGCATCGTTTAGAGACTGTTGTTGAAATAAATAAATTTATTAAGCTCATAAATTACAAAAAGAGGGCCTTTACTAACTAAAGACTGACATGACAACGCACAGTAGCAAAAAAGAATATGTGAATACATTAGAATTAGCTGGTTTTCTGCATTAATTGGCAGACTGATGCAGCCATGGGCAGATATTTTATCTGGGGGGGGGGGGGGGATAAACAGAACATTTTCCTGAGTAAATATTGAGGGGGACACTGAGTATTATTGTGGTCTGGGCCATTTGTGAGTTTTGGGGGCAAATATCCAAGATTTTGTAATGGGGAAGAATTCAACCTTCATAAAATGTGGAAAAATATAGTGTGTGTGTGTGTGTGTGTGTGTGTGTGTGTTATCTTAAATAAAATCATTGTCTAGACAAATATAAAAAAAACCCCAACTCATTACATACAATACAAATTTAAGTAGCATCCATGTGAACATTCTGAAGTTTATGAGAAAAAAAGTCAGAAATTTACATGAAAAAGCTGCAAATTAATAGGAAAAAATTGCAAATTGGGAAAAAAGTTGCAAACTTAAGAAAAATGCAAACTAATGAGAAAAAAGATGCAAACTTAAGAAAGAAAATTTCAAATTAATGAGAAGAAAGCTGCAGCTTTACATGAAAAAAGTTGCAGATTAATGAGAAAAAAGCTGCAAATTTATGAGAAAAAAAAATCACAAGTCTGGATGAAAAGTTGCAAATTTCCCAATTGTTTTGCATGTATCCTGAGCATTTGTGCTGAAGTCACTTTATTCAGTTCTGTAACATGATATAGAAAGGTTTATGATGATATGGGGCGGGGGTGTCTTTATTTTTTCCTTGATTTACACCTATGGACGCAGCAGAGAACGACGCTCACACATGCACGACTGCTGGTGACCCACTGTCTCTGTTCATCAGTTCAGTTAACGAATAAATAAATGCATAGCCAGTGTGCGTCTTACTGGAAAGCCTGGCGCAGCCTCTGCTGCGTGCAGATAAAGGGAAGAACCCCACTGTGGATTTAAGGTTTTATAGTGACTGATATTTCTTGGAATAACTGTCTTATCTTCGTTATCTTGTCCCGTGGAAACGTCACGCCCCACTGAAATGGCACGCTGGTTTTACACATCGCCGACTAGACTTCAGCACCCCGGGGAGGATGGAGTTTCCACCATGGATAATGAAGATTTTCCTTTGCTCATGTCAAATGTTTGTCTTTCACCCCCTTATTCTCCGTGTATTATTCCCTCTCTGGGTCAGTGGGCCCTGAAAAGTGTGCCCTCAGCACTTTTTTATGTACGTTTCAGCAACTGGATCACAATTTTCATGTCTTTTTTTTTTCGGTGCGGGGAGCTGTTCTGGTTTCCACTATCCTTAAAACTGCAGGAAATGGAAATATGACCGACCACAGCGCTTTAGAGACGTGGGATTAAATGTTATACAGAGGGGATTGGGCGGTTGAGACGCAGAACAGTTGTTTGAAAAAGGGACGGTGACAGCGAGGTGAGCGAACGGAGGAGAAGTGGGCCAGCAGACGGACTTGTTGCTGTTGGCAGCGGCTCTGAGCCGTCAGGTTACGGTCCCGTCTGGAGGGGGACGTGTCTGGTGAAGTCTTCATCTGTGATTTTTTGGAGTCTGGCCCGTGTGCGCTTCCAGCCGTCTGCGTGCACGGCCGTTTCTGGCCACAGGGCAGAGTATGCAGCCACTAGGGGGCCTCGACACTACAAGCCTCAATATGTACTGCTCAAAAAATAAATAAATAAATAAATAAAAGGAACACTTTTTAATCTGAATCAGTTTGAGTGTTTTGAATTCAGCCCTCTGTAGGTTGTAGGTCGATAATTTTCATTTCCATCAAAAGACGTGGCATCTTTTCATTCTTAACACATTATCCAGTCCATATCAGTGTAGATATCCAGCTTACTTTTTCCCATTAAAATCTGATGTGTTTTCAAAGTGTTCCTTTTATTTTTTTGAGCAGTATATTTAGGAGGAGAATTAAAATTACCTTCAAAATTTTGAGGATAGATTTTATTTTTCATATAAATTTGGGACTTTTTCTTGTAAATTTAGGAAATTTGCGGTGTTTTCAGTTAAAATTGCTACTTTTCTAATAAATTTGCATTTTATTTTGTTGTAAATTTGACATTTTTTGTTGAAAGCTTGCTACTGTTTTCTTGAAAATTTGCAACTTTTTTCCCTCATAAATTTGCAACTTTTTCCCCTTATAAATCTGTCACTTTTTCTAATAAATTTGCAACGTTTTTTTGTAAAATTTATTGCTTTTTCATCATAAATGTATTTTGTTCTCATAAATAACTGCTACTTTCTTATAAAGTTCCATCCTTTTCTCATTAATTGGTGACTTTTTTCTCATAAATTTTTATCTTTTTTGTCATAAACGTATATAGGCCTATATAATAAATTTGTAACTCTTTCTTGTAACTTTGGATTTTTTCAGTTCTATTCTTGTACATCTTCAAAGTTCATATAGTTGCTTGTTATTTTTTAAAATTTTATTTAATGGATTATTTTTTCTGTTTGTCTCGACAATGACTGAAGTTTGTGTTTTAAATATGTTTTTTGGAAGGTGAACGTTTGCATTTTAACGAGTTTGAACTCTTCCCCGTTGCAAAAATATGGGCTCCCAAACGCCCTCATGCATATGGCCTCTCATGCATTCTTGCATCAGTGTGATCTGTGAGTGCCCGTACCAATTTAGCGCACGTGCGCAGAGGGCAGAACCCTGCAGCAGCAGCGGCGGCATGCTGTTTGGCTTTCGCGGTTAGCCTGGAGGATGCCCAGCCGCTGGGACTGAGCGTGCCGGTGTGGGCTGGCAGCAGGACCGCGGCCCGGCTCAGACCTCAAGGGCGACTGTGTAAATATGTCATTGGAAGCCGCTCGCCTTAAACTGCATCAAAGGCTCAGACCTCCAAGAGTGTCGTTGCCGTCCGTGAGGCCCACCTACCAGTTTCCATCTGACCGCAAAAATGACTTTTTCTGCTTTTGAATGTTGCCTTTCCCAAGTGTGTGGTGTAGAAGACCAACGAGGCCAAATGATGGTTAAGATTGGTTTGAGGCATGGGGGTAAATCAAGGGGGGATGGGGAGGACAGAATTGCCCCCCCCCCACACACTATCGCCATAAACCTTTAATATCATGTTACATAAGACTTGAAAGGCTCAATGGAAAAAAGGCTTACAAATTTGGAACTCCTTTCTTTTAAATTTGCAACTCTTTTCTCATAAATTGGCAACTTTTTTCCTATTTGTAACATAAATTTGCTACTTTTTTTGTTGTAAAGTTGCCATTATTTTTTAATCAAATTGCAACTTTTTTTCTTTTAAATCAGCAACTTTTTCTTAAAAATTTGTGACTTTTGTCCTTAAAAGTTTGATTTTTTTCTCATAAATTTGTAACTTTTTCTCATAAATTTGCTCATTTTTCCTTGTAAATTTGCAATTTTTTTCATAAAAATTTGTTTTTCTCATAAATTTACATTTTTCCTTGTAAATTTGCAACTTTTTCTCATAAATTTGCGACTTTTTTCTCATAAATTTGCGACTTTTTCTTTTAAATCTGCATCTCTTTTCTCATAAATTTGCAGCTTTTTTCTCATAAATTGGCTACTGTTCTATTAAATTAGCAACCATTTTCTCATAAATTTACTACTTTTTTGTAGTAAAGTTACAACTTTTTTAATCAAATTGTGACTTTTTTCTTTTAAATCTGCAGCTTTTTTCTCATAAATTTGCAGTTTTCTCATAACTTTTCAATTTTTTCTTGTAAACCTGCAACTTTTTCCCCACATGAAATTGCTATTTTTTCTCATAAATTTGCTACTTTTTCCATCATAAATCTGCAGCTTTTTTTGTTGTAAAGTTGCCTTTTTTTTTATCAAATTGCGACTTTTTTTCTTTTAAATCAGCAACTTTTTTCTTAAAAATTTGTGACTTTCTCATACATTTGCAACTTTTGTCCTTAAAAGTTTGTGATTTTTTCTCCTCATAAATTTGTAACTCTTTCTCATAAATTTGCTCATTTTTCCTTGTAAATTTGCAATTTTTTTCATAAAAATTTGTTTTTCTCATAAATTTACATTTTTCCTTGTAAATTTGCAGCTTTTTCTCATAAATTTGCGACTTTTTTCTCATAAATTTGCGACTTTTTCTTTTAAATCTGCATCTCTTTTCTCATAAATTTGCAGCTTTTTTCTCATAAATTGGCTACTCTTCTATTAAATTAGCAACCATTTTCTCATAAATTTACTACTTTTTTGTAGAAAAGTTACAACTTTTTTAATCAAATTGTGACTTTTTTCTTTTAAATCTGCAGCTTTTTTCTCATAAATTTGCAATGTTTTCTCATAACTTTTCAATTTTTTCTTGTAAACCTGCAACTTTTTTCCCCCACATGAATTTGCTATTTTTTCTCATAAATTTGCTACTTTTTCCATCATAAATCTGCAGCTTTTTTTGTTGTAAGTTTGTGAGGTTTTTTTTTTCTTTTAAATTTGCAACATTCATAGAATGCTGGTTCAGCTTTTGTTCGAAGTATTGCCTGAAATTTTCTCTTTTCGTCTAGATAATGACTCAAGCTTGTTTTTATAATGTTTTTGTTGTAAAGGGGTTGTTACAAAAATAGGGGCCCCTAAACACAACCATGCACCGGTCCCCGACTACCTACAGTGTCCCCCTCAGTCTTTACTCTGGAGAAAATATTCTGTTTATTCCCCCCCCCCCCCCCAAAAAAAAAAAATGACACGAAATATCCGCCCATGGTTTGCAGTGTTTATTTTATGGTTTCTGGACTCCTCAACACTGAGGCCAGTTCTCCCTAAGCTGATCAGCGGGCGGCGTAGCCTCGACATCCTCCTCCTATCAAAAATAACCCTTAATTGATCCTCTTGAACATCATGCTTCCATGTGCATCTTTCTACTGATGTGACTTTTCGTCCCATGCATCACATTTTTGTAGTTCAGCTGAGGGAACACAATGAACTTGTTCCACCCTGCTGATTGTGGGTCAGATACAAATGGAGACAGATGTTTGGAGCGGGCCTCAGTGGAACACTCTCCTGCCCCCATCTGGACAAAACCAGGAAATCCAGCAGTGGTCCAGTTACGTGTTGGTGGCTAAACAGAGAGAGAGAGAGAGCTGAAAGAATCCTGATCAGTGTTCTTTGGTTTGGTAAAATCAGTCGATATTTGAGCGGGGACGCCATCGGCCTTGTTAGCAAAATGACCCAGACGCATCCCCCTCGTTAATCTGCCACCCCCCCCCATCCCCATTTATAGGTGTAAATGTTTTCCTGTAAATAATTTGCAACTTTTTTCTCATAAATTTTTAGCTTTTTTCTCAAAAATGTGCAACTTTTTTCTCATAAATTTTGGTATTTTTTTTCTTGTAAATTTGTATTTTTTTTTTTGTAAAATTTAACCTTTTTCTCATAAATTGGATTTTTTTCCTGATAAATTTGACTTTTTTCCTGTAAATTTTGATCTTTTTTCTAAATTTGCAACATTTTTCTCAAAATTTAACATTTTCTCCCTGTAAAATTTGTCACTTTTTCTCATACATTTGCAAAATTTTCCTTATAAGGTTGCAACTTTTTTCCTGTAAATTTTTATTTTTTTTTCTCATAAATTTATGACTTTTTTCTGAAAAAAGTTGTAACTTTTATCTCATAAATTTGCAGGGTTTTTTTCTCATAAATTCTCAAAAAATTTTTATCATATATTTGCAACTTTGTTCTCGTAATTTTTTCTTATAAATTTGTGACTTTTTTCTCATAAATTTTCAAAACATTTTCTCACAAATTTGCAACTTATTTCTCATGCATTTCTTTCTTACAAGTTTGCGATTTTTTCCTGTAAATTTTCAGTGTTGTTTCCTCATACATTTAAGAAGAAGAAGCCAGCTTTATTGTCATTCAGTCCATACAGCCAATCATGTACAGTAGAATGAAATAATGGTTCTCCTGTCTACAATGTTGATCACATGTAGAATCAGAGGGGGCGCTGCCATGCAAGGCGCCGCCACAAACAACTTTTCCTTCTCCCATTCTATTACACTGCGCACCAAGCTAGAAGGCGGGAAGTACCATTTTTATATGGTCTTTGGTATGACCCGGCTGGGCCTTGAGCCCCCAGCCTCCAGGTTGTGGGGCGAATGCTCTATCAACTAGGCCACCACTCAACTTTTTCCTCAAAATTTTTTGACTTTATTCCTATCATAAATTTGCAACTTTTTCCACAAAAATGTGGCTTTTTCCTCATAAATTTGCAATGTTCCTGTAAATACTAATAATTTTTCTTATAAATTTGCAACTTTTTCTCAAAAATTTGTATTTTTTTCCCTTTAAATTTTCAACTTTTTTCTCGTAACTTTGCAATGCTCATCTGAATGCTGGTTAAATTTTTATTCTGTCTATTAAATTGTAATTTGTGAGTTTTTTAATTTTTAAATTGACATCTTTAATCATATCTTTGCACCTTTATTCTTGCAAATTTGTACATAATTTACATTTGTGCCTCATGTTAAATTGGTGAATACCTCCCATCCCCCTTGTGAAAATAACACCTACTGGGTCAAATGCAGAAACAATTCGCTAACATCCAGTTAGACGAGATTACACAGAAAAGGCTTAAAAAAACTAAGTGGGTTAGAAATTGTGTGTAGAAAAGAAGCATTTGTTTGGTTTTTCTACATAAAGTTTTCTCACTGGATTTTTCAGTGAACAGATGAAAATTCACTTCAGCTTAGTTCTGCTTCCACGTTTTTTCTTGCAGCTTCACATTCATGCTCGCATCTTGAACATGACAGCTTTTCCACCGGCGCTTAACACCGGGAGAACATCAGTGAGAAGTGTAGTCGTATTTCAGCGGCAGACACTGACAGCTGCAGCCCTGTTATTGTCTAAAAACTCTGCCTTAAGCGCCGCTCTGATGTTGCCACACGATGCCCCAGAGTGAAAAATGTCACGGCTCTTTCTCCAACAGGAAGGCTTTTTTCATGTTTTATGGTTTACCCCAGAGACTTGGGTGTGATGGTATAATTTTAGTCTTTTTTTAAAAAAAATACCCCTCTGTTTGGGTGTGGGATTGGTTTTTGGCTCCTATTAATGTGACCTTTGACTTGGAAAAAAAGAAAGTTGCAAACTGACATGAAAACAGTTGCAAATTAATGACAAAAAAGTTGCAAATTAATGAGGAAAATGTTGCAAATTTACATAAAAACAATTGCAGTTTAATGAGAAAAAAGTTACAAATTTACATGAAAATGTGCAAATTAATGAGAAAGTTGCAGATTTACATGAAAAAAGTTGCAAATTAATGAGAAAAAGTTGCAAATTTGCACACAAAGTGCAAATTAATGAGTAAAAACTTGCAAATTTAAATGAAAAAAGTTGCAAATTAATGAGAAACTTGCCAATTTGCACACAAAGTGCAAATTAATGAGTAAAAACTTGCAAATTTACATGAAAAAAGTTGCAAAGTAATGAGAAAAAAGTTACAAATTATTGAAAAAAATAGCAGATTAATGAGGAAAAAGTTGCAAATTTACATGAAAAAAGTTGCAAATTCCATCCATCCATCCATCTTTAACTGCTTTTCCGGAGGTCTGGGTCACGGAGGCAGCAGTTCAAGCAGAGAAGCACAGACTTCCCTCTCCCTAGCCACCTGCTCCAGCTCCTCTGAGAGGATGCCAAACCACCTCGACTGGCTCCTTTCGATGTTGAGGAGCAGTGGTTCTACTTTGAGCCTCTCCCAGATGACTGAGCCCCTCACCCTATCACTAAGGGTGAGTCCAGCAATCCTACGGAGAAAGTTCGTTTCAGCCTCTTATAGCCGCAGTCTCGTTCTTTCTGTCATTACCCAAAGTTCATGACCATAGGTGAGGGTAGGAACGTAGATTGACCGGTAAATCGACAGCTTTGCCTTAGAGCTTAGCTCCCTCTTCACCACGACAGACTGGTACAGCGTCCGCATCACTGCAGGTGCTGCTCCAATCCTTCTGTCAATCCCCCACTCAATTCTCCCCCCACTCATGAATAAGACCCCGAGATACTTAAAACTCCTCCACTTGGGACAGAAGCTCATCTTCAGCCGAGAGAGGACAATCCACCCTTTTCTGGCTGAGAACCATGGACTCAGACTAGGAGGTGCTAATTCTCATCCCAACTGCTTCACACTCAACAGCAAACCATCCCAGTAAGACCTGCAGGTCATTGCTTGATGAAGCCATCAGGACAACATCATCTGCAAACAGCAGAGATGAGATCCTGTGGTCACCAAACATGATATTCTCTGTTTCTTGGCTGCACCTAGAAATCCTGTCCATAAAAATTATGAACAGGATTGGTGACAAAGGGCAGCCCTGGCGGAGTCCAACTCTCACTGGGAATGAGTTCAACCGAGTTTTGGCAATATGAACCAAACTCTCACAATGGTCGTATAGAGACTGGATAGCTCATAACAACAAGCCCGATACCCCATACTCCTGAAGCACCCCCCACAAAAAAACACGAGGGACGCGGTCGAATGCTTTCTCCAAGTCCACCACAAACCCTCGAGGATTCTCAAGAGGGTAAAGAGCTGGTCCGATGTGCCATGGCCAGGATGAAAACCACATTGCTCCTCCTGAATCTGAGGTTCGACTCACCGGTACCTTGGCATAGACCTTCCCAGGGAGGCTGAGGAGTGTGATCCCCCTAAAGTTGGAACACACCCGCCGGTCCCCCTTTCTGAAGAGAGGAACCACCACCCGGGTTTTCCATGCCAAAGATACTGTCCCCAACTTCCACACAATGTTGCAGAGGCATGTCAGCCACGATAGCCCTACAACAAGCAGAGCCTTGAGGTACTCGGGGTGAATCTCGTCCACCCCTGGGGCCCAGCCACTGAAGAGTTTTTTTTTAACCACTTCAGTGACCTCAGCCCCTGTGATGGGTGAGGCGTTCCCCTCGTCCACAAGCTGTGCTTCCTCTGTGGAAGGCGTGTCAGTGGGATTGAGGAGATCCTTGAAGTATTCCTTCCACTGCCCAACGATGTCCCGAGTCGAAGTCAGTAGAGCCCTCTCTGCACCATACACAGTGTGGACAGGGAGCTGCTTCCCCCTCCTAAGTCACCGGACAGTTTGCCAGAATCTCTTCGAGGCTGACCAAAAGTTGCAAATTAATGAGAAAATGTTACAAAGTAATGAAAAAAATGCAGATTAAATGGTGTTTACTTATATAGTGCTTTTTACTCATCTCTGGATGACCAAAGCGATAAATCCTGCTATCCACCCATTCATACACACATTCATACACAGTCACTGGCCTGACCCACCAGGAGCAACTGGGGGTTCAGTGTCTTGCTCAAGGGCACTTCGACATGCAGACTGCAGACAGAGTGGGAATCGAACCCCTCACCCTCTGATCAATAGTCGGCCACACTACTCTTGTGCCACAGCCGCCCCTAATCTGCAACTTTTTTAATGAGGAAAAAAGTTGCAGATGCACATGAATGATAACATATAATTGAATTTTTGGACTCTGCAATCGTAGTCCCATCTCCTGTCATCAGATTACAGCAGTGCAGCTCCATGTTTACCCAAATGTGGCAACATTTTTTGGGCTTTAATGGGCCGCTGGACTGACTGAGTTGGCCATTCAAGCGCCAGAACAGAAAATGAGAAATGTAATATCATTCAGTTAGAGGAGCTACCCTACAACATTAAAATAACAGCTTATATAACATTTGGTAACGGAGTTTGATGAGCGACTTGTGGTGAAAAGTGCAGCCCGAGCTAAAAAGAAAGGAAATTAGAAGCAGCTTCGGCGATGGCTGTGCTGCCATGCTGCCTCCAGAATCTGACAGTCGTTTTATTGTAAAGGTGTGCAGCTTCTGAAATTTTAGAAGTGGTGTCTCGAGGAATAAATTATGTATGATATATACAATTCCAAGATAATAAAACATATGAAATTGTGGTTCAGAATTATATGTCAAAGGTGATTACAAAGAAGGCTATACCACCTGTAAAATATGTTTATGTCAGAGTTAGTAGAGTCAGGCGATATGTTTTCCAGCTATTCACAGTGACTGAATTGTTTAGTATATTTGTTGCGCAGAATGCTTCAGGATATAAACTGCAATTGTAGCATGCTAAAGTAGGTTTAGTTCCTGAAAAAATGCAGTTCGGAGCTTGAGGTTATGACTGCATGTGAAAATATAAACCCTTCAGATAAGCAGCAAGAGGAAAGATGCCTCTTAAAAAGAAGGTGAGACATCATATGCCATTGATTAGATGCTTAATGTGTCATTGAAGAGTTAGCAAGTTGCAGCTAGCTTATGTGATAAGCAAGCAAAAATAAACTGGGTACGCTAGGTAAGTGGGAAACTCATGGCTAGCTTACCTAGCATGGTGAGCAGAAAACACAGCAAACTCAAAGTGAGCAGGAAACTCATGACCATCTAATGAATTATGGCGAGCAGGAAACTCAGGACTAACTCACCCAGCACGATGAACAGGAGACTCACTGCTGACTCAAAGTGGGGGGAAAGCTCATGGCTAGCTTATGGAGCATGATTAGTGGGAAACTCACGGCCAACTCAAAGTGAAGGGGAAACTCATGACTAGCTTATGAAGCATAGTTAGTAGAAAATGAACAGATAACTCAAGATGAATGGGAAACTCATGACTAGCTTAGCCAGTATGTTGAGAGGGAAACTCATAGTTAACGAGGTGCGCATTAAACTCATTGCTAGCTTACCTAGCATGGAGAGTGTGAAACTTATGGCTAACTCAAGATGAACAGGAAACTCATGGTTAGCTTACTAAGTATGTTGAGAGGGAAACTCATGGTTAACAAGGGAAGTGTTAAACTCATGGCTAGCTTACCTAGCATAGAGAGTGTGAAATTTATGGTTAACTCAGATGTGAGCGGGAAGCTCATGACTAGCTTATCCAGCATGGTGAGTGGGAAACTTGCAGCTAACTCGAGATGAATGGGAAACTCATGACTAGCTTACCCAGTATATTGAGAGGGAAACTCATGGTTAACAAGGTGAGTGTCAAACGCATGGTTAGGTTACCTAGCATAGAGAGTGTGAAACTCATGGTTAACTCAAAGGTGAGCGGGAAACTCATGACTAGATTACCCAGCATTGTGAGTTGAAGCTTACAGCTAACTCAAGGTGAGCAGGAAAGTCATGGCTAGCTTACGTAGCATGATGAGTGGGAAACTTACAGCTCACTCAAGATGAACGGGGAAACTCATGACTAGCTTACCCAGTATGTTAAACGCATGACTAGCTTACCTAGCATGGTGAGTGTGAAACTCATGGCTAACTCAAGGTGAACCCAAAACTCGTGGCTCGCTTACCTAGTATGGTTAACGCTTAAACTCATGGCTAGCTTGTCTTCTGAAATGCTTAGCTGTAAAACCTATCAAACCTGGGAAAAAAGTCTGATTGTCAGAAACGTGTCTAAAGCTCGTCAAACTAAGGAACTGAGACTTCTTCCTATTGTATTAAACATCAACTGTGTAATGCTCGGTCTCGACAACAGTATTAGAGCTGCTCAGTGTTGCCAGATATACGATAATTATCATATTTCTATGATAGTTTTAGGGCTGATACGATATACGATCAATAGTTTTAAAAAAAGGCCAAATACAGTATACGATAGTTTTGGCATTTCTGTGCACCCCCCCAAAAAACGTCATTTTGATTTGTGTGAACACCCACGCATCACCAGAAACTGATGCCTGCTCATAGCTGATCAGCTCATACCAGGCTGGCTCGTCCTCACTGCCAAATGTGCCAGTCACATCAGCTGACGTTTGTTTGTGGCAGCTGCACTGGCACCACAACAAATTTAAAAAAAAAAAAATCAGTGAACATGAGTTTGGAATCAGAGGAAAAAAGTACGAAAAGAAGAGCGTCCAGCAGCACAGACGCAGAGACCGGTAAGAAAACAAAGCAACTCCCCCAGTCACAGCAGCTTTATTGCCCTGCCTGGGTGTTGCACCATACGTTTAAGGACAGAAGCAGTGGTTGTGCAAAGAGGTGCGATTCACTGTGTAGGTGGGTGTGTTAAAGTGTGACAATGCAGTTGTTTCATTCAAATGGCTGAGCCTCTGCATTTATTCCTTAGATTACTGCAGTTCCATACATACGTATAGAATAGCTTTGTTTTTAAAATGCACTGTCCTAGTCTGTGATTTTTCAAGTTATTTTAGTACATACGATAGTTTGGGTCAAAATACAATGATTTTAAAGCAACAGTACTATATTTCTTCATTTACCATCTGGCAACACTGTCGTTCAGGGGTGTCCAATCATGTGCCATGGAGGGCCAAGACCCTGCAGGCTTTCTCTTCTACCCAGTCTCATCAGCAGTTGTTTTCACTTATCAGCAGTGAGTGGGGAGAAATTCAGTGGAATCAGCTGTTGAAGACACTGGTTGGAGGTAAAGCCTGCAGGGTCTTGGCCCTCCATGGTACATGATTGGACAGCCCTGCTGTAGCTGCTAGTAGCTGTTTTAATGAAAATCTCTAAATATGTGTAAATCTCTGCTCGAGGTCGGTGTGGAGATGAAGGTTTCTTGTGGCATCCTTGTGTAACTGTGGTTTAAAAGTTAATTTCTGAGCAGAATTCTCAGGGAGAAAGAGCAGTAAATTGTGTTTCTCACTGAGGGAGAAACACGTTTGCAGAAGCTGATTAATTTTACCAGGCCATGAGTTCCTAGTGAAGAGACACTGTAAAGCTGTGTTGCTGTTATTCTCTGTCACATAGCATTTGTTATAGCGCTGGTTCAGAAGTAAAATCCGCTTGAGCATGCAGCGTTTCTTTCTAGGTGTGTGCAAGCTTCTTTTATTCCTCTGCGTACACACCGCACATCTTTAAACACATTCTGCAGTGATGCTCTAAGTGCTGCCGGGATGTTCTCATTCAAGCACATGTACAGCGGCTATAAAAAGTCTACACACCCCTGTTCAAATGCCAGGTTTTTATGATATAAAAAATGAGACCAAGATGAATCATTTCAAAAGTTTTTCCACTATTAATGTGACCTACAACATGTACAACCCGATTGAAAAACAGACTAAAATCTTTTAAGGGGAAAAATAAAAAAATACAAAACTCACAATAACCTGGTTGCATAAATATACACACCCTTAACCCAATACTTTGTTGCAGCACCTCTGGCTTTTATTACAGCACTCAGTCTTTTTGTGTAGGAGTCTATCAGCATGGCATCTTGATGTGGCAATATTTGCCCACTCTTCTTTGCAAAAACGCTCCAAATCTGTCAGACTGCGAGGACATCTCCTGTGCACAGCCCTCTTCAGATCACCCCACAGATGTTTGATCGGATTCAGGTCTGAACTCTGGCTGGGCCATTCCAAAACCTAAATCTTCTTCTGGTGAAGCCATTCTTTTGTTGATTTGGATGTGTGCTTTGGGTCATTGTCATGCTGACAGAAGAAGTTCATCTTCAGCTTTCTAGCAGAAGCCTGAAGGTTTTGTGCCAACACTGACTGGTATTTGGAACTGTTCATTGTGTTCCCTGTTCCCTCCACCTTGACTTAAGTCCCAGTTCCAGCTGAAGAAAAACAGCCCTAAAGCATGATGCTGCCACCACCATGCTTCACTGTAGGTATGGTGTTCTTTTGGTGATAAGCAGTGTTGTGTTTGCACCAAATATACCTTTTGTGGGGACTTCCGGTTATGGCTGCCACGTAGGACGGACGTGTCTCGCTCTGCTCTGCTCCTGGAGAAAAAAAATCGGCAAATAACTCTCTCATTTGGGACAGAACGTATCCCAGCATTTGGGCGAGGATATGTCGGCGAAGCCTAAGGCTGGAAAACCAGGAAAAGGAAAAAGCGAGCCGCCGAAACAGTCCAAATTAACGGACTTTCAGGTCTGTGACGCAGCAAACAAAACTCCATATATGGCGGAGGAGGCTGGCAACGGTGCGATATCTGCGGGGAATGGCGCAGATGCGCTGATGGCTGCCATGAGTTCAATGAGAGCGGACTTTTCCTCTAGATTTGATGGGATTATGACAGCGTTGGAAGGAATAAGAAAGGAATTGGGTGACTGTGTAGAACGAACGGCGCAGATGGAGCTCCGTCTCGCTAGTACTGAAGATGACGTCACCCGTCTTCAATTAAAGGTGCGCACTTTGGAAAAAAAAAATAAATCTCTGGAAGATAATATTTTGGATTTGGAATCTCAGTCGAGACAGAATAATTTGAGGCTGGTGGGTCTTCCAGAGGAATCAGAAGGTCGGGACGTATGTTCCTTTCTGGAAAAGTGGATTCCGGAGGTGCTGGGCAGCGAGGAGTTGCAATCAGCAGTGGTTCTGGAAAAAGCACATCGTATTGGCCCACGGAGAGATAAGGGACCGCCGAGGACCTTAATTATGAAGTTTCTTAGCAACAGAGACAGGATGAAGATCTTCAACGCTGCACGTGCTAAAGGAGAGATTAAACACCAGGACCAGCAGGTGCGGTTCTACCCAGATTTGGCCACAGGAATCCAGCAATTGAGGAAGCAGTTTGATCCCGTACGTAAGGAGCTGCGCAACCTTGGGATTCGTCATGGTGTAATCTATCCTGCGAGACTGCTGACCACGTATGAGGGCAGAACCCACATCTTCAAGACCCCAGAGGAGGCGCAGGAGTTCATCAAGAAGATCAAAGAAGAAGAAGAGACTGGTGGGAGCTAAGCATGAACAAAATATAAGGTAGAATAATTAAGCATTTGCACAGGCATCTGACTGACTTGAAGTAAATAGTAAGTTTACAAAATATAGATTGTATTATATATTAAAAAAACAAAACAAAAACAAAACAAACAAAACAAAAAAAAAACTATGATGTACAAAGTTGTTAAAAATTTTGGAGTTAAGTTGGAAAACTACAGAGGAGAGTTAATGTTACGTCATTAAAAGCAGTAGAGTTAGGGTGATTGGGAGGATGAAGAAGGAGTGGCTTAGGCTGTTCCCCGTGGGTGTGGAACGGTCGATGGCTATATCGGGAGACAGAATTTTTCTTTTGATTTTGGGGGGTTTGCCACAAGTGTGGGAAGGGGAAATTTGTTTGTGTGTAGTTTGTAGGATGAATGTTCAACCACTCATGTTTTTGCTTCTCTGTATGAGCATGTTTACACTGCAAGGTAATCCCAAACTCTCTATTGATCATGGACCAAAGTGTTAATCTTAATTTAACTTCATGGAATTGCAGAGGTCTACAAAATTTAAAAAAAACTTAAACAAGTTATGAATAAAATAAAGGACATGGGTTCAAGAATTGTGTTTTTACAAGAAACTCATCTGATAGAGGAGGATGTTAAAAGAATTAGGAGTAGATGGCAGGGAAGTGTATTCACCTCTTCATTTTCATCCCGAGCCAGGGGAGTTATGACTCTCATACATAAATCAGTTCCTTTTCAAGTGAAAAATGTAATTGGAGACAAATTTGGAAGATATGTAATCATTCAAGGTTCTTTGCTATTAGAAAATATAAATCTTGTGAACTTATATGGTCCCAATATAGATGATCAGAAGTTCTTTGCTAATTTATTTCTCATCTTATCATCACTTACAGGGCAACATATAATAGCAGGGGATTTTAATTGTACATTGAATCCAGGTGTGGATAGATCAACAGGACTGGATTGTACGCACATTGGATGTAGGATGACTATTAATCATTTTATGAAAGAATTGAGATTGTTAGATATATGGAGAGAAATGAAACCACAAGTTAAAGCCTATTCTTGTTATTCCAGTACCTACAAGACATTCTCACGTATTGATTATTTTTTGATTTCCACAGAATTAAGGTCCAAGATTCAAAACTGCTTTTATGATAACATCGTGATCTCTGATCATGCACCCTGTTGTCTAATATATGTAGATAAAAAATTGACAAAGGAATCAGGTAGATGGCAATTTCAGCATAAATGGCTTCAGGATGAGGAATTTGTCAAGTATATAGAAAAACAGATAGACGAGTTCTTTGACATCAATACTACACAAACATCAGCATGTGTAAAGTGGGAGGCTTTCAAAGCTTTTATTAGGGGACATATTATTAGTTATACAGGATCAAAATCTAAGAAGACTCGAGAGGAGAGAGCTAAATTGGAACATAAAATAAAAAATCTTCAGGAAAAAGTGTATGCAGGAAGTGACCCAAGGTTGGAGAATGAATTACTGATTTTGAGAGCTGAATACGACAAAAAATCAGCGAATAGAGCTGCCTCGAGTCTTCTAAGATTGAAACAATCTTTTTATGAACAAGGTGAAAAATCAGGAAAATTATTAGCATGGCAGATTAAACAATTGGAAATTAAAACACCAATTACCAGTATTATAAGTAAGGGACAGGTAGTTATAGATCCTTTAGAAATTAATAGAGCCTTTAGAGATTACTATGAAAAATTATATGATACCAAAAATGAACCTGATTTAACAAAACTAAATGGGTTTTTGAACGAACTATCTATACCGTGTATTCCAAATGAAAACGGGGAGATATTGGAGTCTAAAATTAGTCAAGAAGAAGTTGGGCTAGCCATTGATAATATGAAATCAGGAAAAAGTGCAGGACCAGATGGTCTTCCAGTTGACCTTTATAAAAAATTTAAGAATAAATTAATAAAACCTTTTTTGGAAATGGTTTTAGAAGCATTTCAAAATAATAATTTACCATCATACATAAATAATGCCTTAATTATACTGCTGCCAAAACCAGGTAAGCCCTCTAATAAATGTGAAAATATGAGACCAATAAGCCTATTAAACGCCGACCTTAAGATAATCTGTAAAATTTTAGCAAGACGAATACAAGAAATTTTACCAAATATTATTAATCGAGATCAGAATGGCTTTATAAAGGGTAGACAAGGCTTCCATAATGTAAGAAGACTATTTAATATTATTTATTTTAATAAAGAAGCACCGGATACAGCTCTCCTATCATTGGACGCCGAAAAGGCCTTTGATAGAGTTGAATGGCCCTTTCTTTTTGAAGTCCTACAAAGGTTTGGACTTGGAAATAATTTCATAAAATGGGTTCAAATAATATACAATAATGCTACAGCAGAAATCCTAACAAATAACAATATTTCAAAACCAATAAAAATCAATAGAGGATGTCGACAAGGCTGTCCACTTTCACCTTTACTGTTTACTATGGCAATTGAACCTTTAGCGATAGCGATACGTTTACATTCACAAATATATGGAATTAAAGTTGGACCAACAGAACATAAAATCTCCCTGTACGCAGATGATATAATTTTGTTTATGTCGAATCTAAAAAAATCAATTCCAACCTTGTTGAATTTAATAAAGAATTTTGGGGAAATATCAGGATATAAAATAAATAAAACTAAATCTTCAATATTAATGCTAAATGAGACCCAGAGAAATTACCCAGCCCCTGAGGTAAATCAATTCAGTGTTGTAAATCAGTTTAAATATTTAGGAATCCAAATTATGCCTAAGCTAGAATCAGTCGCCAGTGTCAACTATGAAGCCTTAATGTCAGATATCAGTGAGTTAACTCAGAGATGGATGTCACTACCAATGTCGATGATCGGGAGAATCAATATACTTAAAAGTAATATTTTACCTAAAATACTTTATTTATTTCAATACATTCCCTTATCACCACCTTTAGATCTATTCTCAAGAATAAAAAAAAAGTTAGTGGAATTTATATGGAACAACAGGAGGGCTAGATTACGTTTGTCTTTATTATATTTACCATTTGATCGTGGAGGTCTGAAATGTCCAAATTTTATGTTGCATTATTGGTCGGCACAACTGAGGTCTATGACATATTATTTTTCATCAAATGATCTCCCTCACTGGACTGAAATGGAATCATACAATTTACCTTTACCTCTTCCCATATTCATATACTCAGATTCGGCAAAAAAATTACAAAAACAAGTTAAAAATCCATTTGTAAAGCATATGATCAAAATATGGTGTGAAGCTAAAAACTATTTAAAAGAACCACAGTTATTGTCACAATTTAGTCCAATATGGGGTAATCAATATTTTAAACCAGGGAGAGCGGACGCTGTATTTAAAGTATGGAATTTAAAAGGGATACAAAAGATTCAGGATTTATATTTGCCATGTGCAGACAACATAATGTCTTTTGAAGAGCTGAGGATCAAATTTAATCTCAATAGAACACATTTTTTTAAATATCTTCAACTTAGAAACTTTATTCGATCAAATCAAAATAAAGCTCTCACTCGACCTATTTATTCATCCTTGGAAAAAATGATGATGAAAGATAGTAAAAGAAAGGGTATTATTTCAGAGTTTTATAACTCATTGACACTATCTTCAAGTGAAAATTCACTGAAAAGATTAAACTACTGGAAAGAAGATCTGCAAATTGAAATTTCAGAGGAACAATGGGAATTGGCTTGTACAGAAGCTCAAACCAAATCAATAAATGCACGCCTTAAATTGATACATTTCAAATGGTTAATGCGGATGTATGTTACACCGGAGGAGTTAAATAGATATAACAAAAATATACCAGATACATGCACAAAATGCATGGAAAGTAAAGGAACCCTATTTCATTGTTTATGGGAATGTAGATTAATAAGAATGTTTTGGGAAGAGGTGAGGGTAACAATTGAAAAAATAATCTCAAAACAAATCATATTGAATCCTAAACTGTTTTTGTTGGGTCTGTACCCAGAAAAGCATAATTTTAATAAAAGTGAAAGAACATTCATAGACCTCAGTTTGCTTAATGCCAAAAAATGTATTGCACTATTATGGAAAAAGACTCATAGACCAGATGTGACTCAGTGGTTAAGACAGATGTTAACAAACCTTCCATTAGAAAGAATAACATATATACTGAAATCAAAGGAAATTGTGTTTGAGAATATATGGAGACCTTTTATTGATTATGTAAAAAATTTAAACATAACTCTTGAAGAAGAAGGTGAATGATGTGTGTGGACCTTGTAAATTCCAAACTGGTGAACATAATATGTATACTTATGTATTGGATTGTCTAGACTAAACAGAGGAGCATTGTTGAAGACTTGATTTTGTTGGTGGTTGTTGGTGTTTTTAGTGCATTTTTTTTTTTTGTAGTACTTTAGTGTTAGTGTTTGATTGTTTGTATCATGTTTGTTAAAAAAAAAAAAGGTTCAATAAAGATATTGTGGAAAAAAAAATATACCTTTTGTAATTATGGCTAAAAAGTTCAACCTTGGCTTCATCGGCTCATAACACATTTTCCCACATGCATTTGGGAACATGTAAATGTGTTTTTGCAAAATGTAGCTGGGCTTGGATGTTTTTTCTTTGTA
The DNA here is from genome assembly GCA_020510985.1 of Pholidichthys leucotaenia. Taxonomy (NCBI): domain Eukaryota; kingdom Metazoa; phylum Chordata; class Actinopteri; order Cichliformes; family Pholidichthyidae; genus Pholidichthys; species Pholidichthys leucotaenia. The sequence goes on from CM035850.1 coordinate 30,504,719, forward strand.
AAGTAAGGCTTCCATCTTGCCACCCTCTTCTGAAGAAGACGGAAGATTGTTTTCACATGTACTAAACAGCCCGTGCTTGGCAGAAATTCCTGCAGCTCCTTCAATGTTGCTGTCGGCCTCTTGGCAGCCTCCCTGACCAGTGTTCTTTTTGTCTTTTTATCAATTTTGGTACTAAACAACCCGTACTTGGCAGAAATTCCTGCAGCTCCTTCAATGATGCTGTTGGCCTCTTGGCAGCCTCCCTGACCAGTTTTCTTTTTGTCTTTTTATCAATTTTGGAAGGACGTCCAGTTCTTAGTAATGTCACTGTTGTGCCATATTTTCTCCACTTGATGATGACTGTCTTCACTATGTTCCATGGTATATCTAATGCCTTGGAAATTCTTTTGTACCCTTCTCCTGACTGATACCTTTGAACAATGAGATCCCTCTGATGCTTTGGAAGCTCTCTGCGGACCATGTCTTGTGCTGTAAGGTGTGACTACAAAAATGTAAGGAAAAGCCTACTAGAACAGCTGAACTTTATGTGGGGTTAATCAGAGGCACTTTAAATGGTGGCAAGTGTGTGCTGACTCTCATTTAACATGAGTTTAAATGTGATTGGTTAATTCTGAACACAGCCGCAGTTATAACAGGGTGTGCATATTTATGCAACCAGGTTATTGTAAGGTTTTTATTTTTTATTTTTCCCCTTAAAAGATTTCAGTTTGTTTTTCAATTGGGTTGTACAGGTTTTAGGTCACATTAATGGTGGAAAAAGTTTTGAAATGATTTATCTTGGTCTCATTTTTTTACATCACAAAAACCTGGCATTTGAACAGGGGTGTGTAGACTTTTTACATCCACTGTATATGATTATGTTATCCTGGAACACATAGTATCACACCCATGAGCGGATATTTTATTTCACTGTTTGTTTGGGGGGGGGGACACAATAAACAGAACATTTTCTTAAGAGTAAATATTGATGGGGACACTATAAGTGTTATTGTAGTCAGGGCCATTCCTGGGTTTTTTTGAGGGGAGGGGTAATATCCAAGATTTTGTAATGGGGAAGAATTCAGACTCTATAAATTGTGGGAAAAAAATGCATGTGTATGTATCCACATACATTGGCATTATACATATACAGTATATATATATCTGCGATGGACTGGCGATCTGTCCAGGGTGTACCCTGCCTCTTGCCCAAAGATGCTGGGATAAGCTCCAGCCCCCCCGTGACCTGAAAGGATTAAGCGGTAGAAGATGGATGGATGAATGTATATATAATTAAAATGTTAATTAAGTTATTCCCATGCCAATGACGTTTTTTGATGTAGGGCGGTGCCTGTCTCCGTTTCGAGACCCTAGGCCACACAGCTGCCATAGGTAGTTAAGGCTACAGTGGGGGGGTCAGTCCTCTGGTAGCTCTGCGTGTTAACTTTCCTTTCCCCATTCTATTATGCTGAGCACCAAGCTAGAAGGCAGAAAGTACCATTTTTACCTGGTCTTTGTTATGACCCAGCCAGGATTTGAACCCCGGCTCCGCGGTTGTGGGGCAGATGCTCTTCCAGCTAGGCCACCACTCCGTATTAGTTTATTAACTAATAAAATAAATAAATAATTATTAAAATAAAATGGGGTCATTGTCTAGACAAATATATATTAAAAAAATTACATAGAATGAAAATTTAACCAGCATCCATGTGAATGTTCTGAATTTTATGAGAAAAAGGTCACAAATTTACAAGAAAAAGTTGAAAATTTACTAGAAAAATGTCCAAAATTGTTGAGAATCAATGAGAAAAAAGTTGCAGATTGATGAAAAGTTACAAATTAATGAGAAAAAAGTTGCAAATTTACATGAAAAAAGTTGCAGATTAATGAGAGAAAAGTTGGAAATTAATGAGAGAAAAGATAAATCAATGACAAAAAAGTAGCAAATTTACATGACAAAAGTTGCAAATTAATGATGAAAAAGTTACAAATTTACGAGGAAAACGTTGCAAATTAATGAGAAAAGGTGCAAATTTAAATGAAAAGGCTGCAAAGTAATGAGGAAAAGTTGCCAGTTAATGAGACAAAAGTTGCATATTAATGAGAAAGTTGAAAATTAATGAAAGAAAAAGTTGTAAATTAATGAGAAAAAAGATGCAAATTTAAAATTAAAGTTGCAAACTTTCATTTAAAAATAACTGCAAATTTATGAGAAAAAAGTTGCAAATCAAAGTTGTATCTGTGCATAAACGTCACGTTATTCAGTTCTGTAACATGACAGACAGGTTTATGACGATACTGGTGGGGGGGGCAGTTCTCCCCCTTGGTTTTTGCCTATGCACATAGCATAAAACCACTTGTGGTTATAATCTACCCTAACATTCCTCCGGCTGCTCTGGGAGATGGAGAAGAAAACTGAAAAAGCAAAAAAGACTGGCATGTGAATAGGAACGCATCGCAATGGTCCAGACAGAGGAGCCGTTTTGTTGCAGCCGGGGCTTATTCCTTATCGAGCGTGACCTCATTTCAGACTCTGAATTCCCACCATCCCCTCTCAGTGCAGCTGTGACACACTTTTTTTTTTTTCTGCTGAAATAACTGAGGCGGAGTGCCACACCGGAGCCAAGTCCAGCCTTGTTATGAACTGCCACTTCAAACAAATGACTGAGAAGTAGCCATTTGAAAGCTTTTACAGAGTTCGGAGGTCATTGCCGGCCCCGGTAGTGCTTGATAACGGCTCCTCCAATGCTCGAAATTTGGAAGAGGAGATTGGCTTTCCTGCATCCACCCCCCCCCCCCCCCCGCATCCCCTTCCCCCCATAACACAAGTCGTGGCTGGAGCAGGAAGCATCATCTTGTGAAGTGTTTTGCAGGGATTATTAGGGGATCTGGCAGAGGAGGAGTTGTGTGTGGCATGTTCGAGTGTAGCGCTGGGATCTGTGCTCCTCTGTGAACTGTCACCGCTTAGACCACAAGGCTCATAACCCGTTTCTGTTTGTTAGAGAGAAGAGACGCATCCATGGAGAGAAATTCATCTGGAAAGATAGTTGAGGGATTTCCAGATAATTAAAAACACTCCATCCTCCTCTGGCAGTCTGTTTCCCATAGCTGTGATGTTCACTTGCCCCTTAAAAAAATCTGTTTGTTTCAGCTCTGTTGATGCTGTGTTTGATCGATGCGAAATGACATCACCGAATTGGGAAATGCGACAAGGATGTGTTTGGTTGCAATTCAGAGGTTTTTGTTTTGTTTTTTTTTTTTTGGTGCCATGGGCATTCCTTTCCAGAAACATGTGGCAAACACACCCAGCTCTCCATTTAGCCCAGGGATCCTTCTGAGCCTCTGCTTTCTCCCTCTCTTTTCCTCTCTGTTGCTTTCCCTCATTGATCTGCTCTGGTCTGGTTTGGCTCTTTTGTTTCTCTTATCTTCTGCTGCCATCACAGCTTTAAGTTCAGTGTTTCAGGTCTACCTGTGTCTGCGGGTCTGCTCTTGCACGTGTTAGGCTCGTCCCTTCGTCTTGGGCAGAAAGCTCTCTCTCCCTTTGCAGATTGGGGCTGGACTCGTGTGTTTGTTTAGTATCATTCATCTTGTTGAGGACAAACTCCACAGCTGCGTGAACATTATTTGCTGGTGGCGTTTGTGTCTCTGATCCTATGGGTAAATCAATATCATCATAAACCTTTAATATCATGTTACATAAGACTTTGAAGCACCACTGCTTAGTGCAAAAAAGAGGGAAAAAAAGCTTGCAAATTTGGAACATTTCTTGCAATGAAGCTTCTTTCTCTTAAATCTGCAACTTTTTTTCTCACAAATTAGCATTTTTTTTCTTTTACATTTGCAAATTTTTTCTCATAAATTTGTAACTTCTTTTAAACCTGCAACTTTTTCTTATAAATTTGCAACTTTTTTCTAATAAATTATCAACTTTTCCCCCCATGAATTTGCAACTGTTTTCAATTCAATTCAACTTTATTTATATAGTGCCATTTCACAACAAGAGTCATCTCATAGCACTTTCAGACTGTAGGGGAAAACACCACAATTGCAGAAAGGCCCCAGCAATCAGTTTTCTCATAAATCTGCTACTTTTTTGTTGTAAAGTTGCAGCTTTTTAAATCAAATTGTGGCTTTTTTCTTTTCAATCTGCACCTTTTTTTTCCTCATAAATTTGTACCTTTTTTCTCATACATTTGCAACTGTTTTTTCATAAATTTGCAAGTTTTTTGTTGTAAAGTTGCAACTTTTTTTTAAATCAATTGACTTTTTTCATTAAAGCTGCAACTTTTTTCTCATAAATGTACAGCTTTTTTCTTATAAATTTGTAAAAAAAAAAAATTTTTTCTCATAAATTTGCAATTTAAAAAAACTGCACCTTTTTCTTGTAAATTTGTGATTTTTTTTTCACAAATTTGCAACTTTTTCTCATAAATTTGCAACTTTTTTCCTCATAAATTTGTAGTTTTTTTCATCATAAATCGAGTAAATTAGTGCCTTTTTTCTTTCAAATGTTACAACATTCATATGGATGCTGGTTAAATTTTTATTCTTTGTAATGGCTTAAATTTTCTTTGTTCATCTAAACAGTGACTCAAGTTTTTATCATTTTTTTTTGTTGTTTTTACGGGGTTTGAACTCTTCCCTGAAAATGTTCTGTTTGTTGCCCCCCCTCCCCCAACAGTGAAATGAAATATCGTCCCATGTCTGTCTTCAGGTCTGCTCTTGAACAGTTTTAGGCTCATCCCTTCGTGTTGGGCAGAAAGGTCTTGTTTCCTTTGCAGATTGGGGCTGGGCTCACATGTGTTTGTTTAGAATCATTCATCCTGTTAAGGACAAACTCGCCACAGCTGCATGAGCGTTATTTGCTGATAACGTTTTTTGTCTGTGATGAGAAACAGCATTCTTGGACCCCTGACAAAGATTTTTCCCCATTGAGTCACCCTGAGATTCCCGGGACTTGACCTAGTTTTCAGGGCTGCCTGCTCTGCAGCAGTTTTTATTGCAGATCCACAGCGCCGGACTGTCACCTCTGACACCGGCATTTATGTCTGTTTATTCACATGCATGACTGTAGGTTGTTCTGAATAACCCTCCTAACTTCCTGTGCCTCCTCGTTTCCAGGGAGACATCCAGCAGCTAATGATTGTAGCAGACCACCGCGCCGCCTACGACTACTGTGAGCACTACAGTCCTGATTGTGAAGTCCCCGCACCAGACCAGCCTCAGAACCAGGATCCGAACACTGACGAATACGTAAGTAACAATAATGGATGCTTTGATGCTTACCTTCATGTACATAAGTATCATAGCACTAATTAATCCTCTGTCTTAAAGAAATTGTTTTAGCTGAGGGGAAAAATTGATACAATGTAGTATTGTGATACTTTGTGTAGACGATATTTTATTGAAGCAAAGATACCAGTATCGCATTATTCTGTTTAAAGTATTAATGCATGTTGCAAATACAACCTCCTCTTTTTGAGTACCAGAGTAATAAAAACCAAATGGATTTTCAGTCCACTATGGTGCTGAATGCTTAACGGTACTACAGATGCAATGTTTGCTTTAAGAGCGTTAATGGAGACGTATGGGGAAGGTCAGAAGGAGTTGAACTGTGTCTTTGTGGATCTCGAGAAAACATATGACAGGGTGCCAAGAGAGCAAGTGTGGTACTGTATGAGAAAGTCAGGAGTGGCAGAGAACTATGTGAGGATGGTGCAGGACATGATAATATGTGCTGTAGGAGTGACAAATGGATTCAAGGTGGGGGCGTGGGATTACACCAGGGACTGGCCCCGAGCCCGTCCTTTTTGCCATGGTGATGGACAGCCTGAGGGACGAGGTCAGACAGGAGTCTCCATGGACTTTGATGTCCAAGTATCTTCATAATGTTGTTTCATTGGGTCTTCAATGATTCTCACCTCTAAGAGTTAAATATTTATTCTCATCCCTTTCTTTTGAACAAGAATTGGAAAAAAAAGGCTTTTGCTGAAGCAATATAGAACTTACAGATAAAAAGCTGCACATTTATTCATACCAGGAACATTTCTGAGGCTCTGAGTGCCTGCTGTGAGGTAAAGTTACAGATTTACAAGAGAGAAATCACAAATTTATGAGGAAAAAGTGGTAAATTTACAAGAAAAAAGTTGCAAATTTATAAGAGAAAAAAGTGCAAATTTAGGAGAAAGTTGCAAATCGAGAAAAAAAATTAAAATTTACAGGGAAAAACAGGAAAAATGTTGGTGGGGGGTCCCCTTTATGTCTCCCATGATTTAGGCCTGTGGATGGGGATGGAAATGGGGGAGACAGCAGGTTAACAAAGGAGCCAGAAGTTGGCGTAATGGATCCCCTTTAATATTTGATAGATTTACACTGTGAATTGAAGTACTTTGTAAACATAACGGCGACTGTTCCTCAAAGCAGTTTTAGTGAACTTTAATAGACTGTATGCTGGACATTATAAAACCACTTAGTGTCTTCTGGCTGACCCTACCGTAGGAAATTAATTTCCATTTATCCATAATTACAGTATATCTTTGGTGGATCCTGTGCTGAAGAGCCCCTTGGTATTATACAACAGCACCGCAATCCGCCAAAGGAAAGTGCTGACTGTAAGGAAAAGCATTATCAGCCTATGCAGTTAGGTATTAATGTTGAGGAATGATGCCTGCCGAAGCCTGCATCCCTTCACTATGCCATCTTTACACTGAATGCCAATGCACTGTGTGCAAGCTAATTAAGGGTGCATGAGCAGAAAGGTCTTCCTCTTGACCCCACTGCTTTGCCCGGGGCCTGCAAGGTACTCATAGTTGACCCGTTCTTTCCACAGAGGGAGGCAGTAGATAAATTAAGACAAGCATGGAAGGTAATTTGTCATTGAGTTGTAGCAAGTTACAACAAGGAGTTGCAGCGTGAGGTTTCCGCGCGTACAAGGCATTCCTGTGTGCGTCTGATCGATGGCCATTTCAGTTCCACATGCATCACCAGCCAGAGGCAACAGAGCAGCGGATCACATTTAAAAATCATGTCGTTGATAATTGATGGTCATTCTTTCTCTCTCTGCCACACTGTCTTGCTCAGTGCTTGTGTATTGTTTTTCTCCTTTAGCCCACAGAGGAGGACAACTACTATTACGAATACCCTTACTATGACGACGTGGACGGAAAGCCATATGACTCCAACACCGAGACGACGTCTAAAGAAGTCAAGGTACCAATAAATGTTGCGTTATGTATTCTAGATCCAAAACATGTGATTGTTCCTGATGTTTAACAGTAGCCTCTTGCAATGTCCTGAAAGGTGCCAGATGAAGACAGCATTGTAACCACAGCTGAGGAGATTCTGAAAGGCAGCTTGGGTGGTGATGGCGGCAAAGTCTTGACGTCCACCTCCATTTCCACAAGCTCATCCTCTGGAGCATCATCCAGCTCATCCAGCAGCTCCTCATCGAGCTCCAACGGTACTTCATACGGAGACAATTATGGCACTTATGACGGCTACTACGACGGCAACTATGAAAACTACTACGATGAGTCCACATTACCGCCCAGCGTCGACAATTCTCGGGTCACCATCACCGAGATTGGCACCGGTGGTGGGATGGACCTCGGAGCGGGGGCGAGGATTGACTTGGATGCCGGTACCGGAATCGAAACGAAGGTCATCGGCAGCGGAGGGAGCACAATGACAACCACCATCAATAAAACGGCAGTAGGTGGACTCGTGGAATCGTCTCAGTTAGCTGCTCGGATGACCTGTCCATCTAAAATTATTATGATGGATTTTTGGTCTTCACTCATTCTAATTGATGCCTCACAACTTATTGCTTAAATCCTACAGTCCCTTTAAACCCATTTTCTTTATGGTTTGGTAGCTAATATACAAGTAGTTCCATGTTTATTAACCAGTTTACATACCCAAAGAAGCGCACAACCACATTCAGATTCTCGCATTCAACTACTTTTATGTTAGCTAGTTCAGGCTGGGTCCAATAACCAGAGGTAGCGAGCTAACAGCAGTGAATTTATGAGAAAAAATGTTTAAAATTTTTTAGAAAAAAGTTTTAACTTTTTGAGAAAAAAAGTTGAAAATTTATAAAAGAAAAAGTTGCAAATTTATGAGAAAAAAATGCTGCAAATTTACAAGAAAAAAGATTCAAATCTACAAGAAAAGTTACAAATTTGTAAGAGAAAAATCAAAAAATTTTAAGCAAAAAGTAGCAACTTTTTGAGAAAAAAAAATTACAAATTTACTGGAGAAAAACTTGCAAATTTATGAGGAAGGTGCAAATTTGAGAAGAAAAGTTGAAAATTTACAATAAAAAAGTTTCAAATCTAAAAGAAAAAAGTAGCAAATTTACAGAGAAAAAGTTGCAAATTATAAGAAGAATGTTGCAAAATTATGAGAAACCTGCAAATTTACAAGAAAAGTTTCAAATCGACAAAAAGTTTCCAATCTACAATAAAAAATGACAGATTTGTAAGAGAAAAATCACAAATTTATGAGAAAAAAGTTGCAAATTTAAAATAGAGTTGCAAATTTATGAGAAAAAAGCTGAACTTTACAAGAAAAGTTTCAAATCTACAAGAAAAAATTGCACATTTACAAGCAAAAAAGCTGTAAATTTCTGAGAAGTCGCAAATTTAAAATAAAAAGTTGCAAATTATTAGAGGAATGTTGCAAATTTGTGAAAAAAATTCGTGAAAGTTGCAAATTTTTATTTTAAATTTGCAAATTTAAATTTTTCAAATCTACAAGAAAAAGGCTGCCAATTTGTAAGAAAAATCACAAATTTATGAGAAGTTTCAAATTTAAAATAAAAAATTTGCAAATTTACAAGAAAAAACCTGTAAATTTACAAGAGAAAAATCACAAATTTATGAGTAGCAAATTTATAAAATAAGTTTCAAATGTACAAGAAAAAATATTGCAAATTTACAGGGAAAAGGTTGCTAATTATGAGAATGTTACAAATTTATGAAAGAAAAGTTCCAAATATGAGAGAAAAATTATAAATTTATGAGAAAAAAGTTGCAATTTTTTGAGAAAAAAGGAAAAAAATTATGAGAATAATGATGCACATTTACAAGGAAAACGTTGTAAATTTACAAAAGAAAAATCACAAAATTATGAGAAAAAAGTTTTAAATTTACAATAAAAAATGTTTAGATTTACAGGGAAAAGTTGCAAATTTATGAGAAAAAAGTTGCAAATTTATGACAAAAAAGTTGAAAAGTTATGAGAAAAAAGTTGTAGATTTACAGGAAAGTCTTATAGAATATGAAACCAAAACTGCAAAGTTGTAGTTTTAGTTCATTCTGGCGAAGCCGAAAGGAGCCAGTGCAGTGACGTGGCATCCGCTGTCTGTCCATTTGTCTGTTCATCCATCCACACTTCACGGGAATCGCTACTCCTCCTAGGCATTTGCTCCAACGGTGGATCTGCGTCCAAGTTACACTCAAGGTCAAAGATCAGAAGATCTAGTCACTTATGACTTCAAAAAAATCGCTACTCCTAGGCAATTGCCCGATGCTCACCAGAGTCATTCACAATGATCCTCAGTAGGTTCTGCATGCAGGTTGTGCTCAAGGACAAGATCAAATGTCAGGAGATATGGCACTTGAAAACTGCTACTCCTCCTAGGCAATTGACCTGATGCTCACCAAACTCACTCACAATGATCCTTGGATGGGTCTGCATCTAGGTTGTGCTCAAGGTCAACCTCAAGGTAAAAGGTCAGGAGATCAGGGCACTTATGTGAGTTTATGAAAATTGCTACTTGTCCGAGGCAACTGCCCTGTTTCTCAACAAATTCATGCACCACGATCATCAGGTCGGTCTGCATCAAGGTTGTGATCAAGTTCGGGAGAGCTCAGCTCTTGTATCATTTTTCAAAAATTGTTGTTCCTCCTATGCAATTGTCGTGATTGTTTGATGTGACAAACTCACATTCAGTGATCCTTCAGGTTTGTCTGGATCCAGGTTGAGCTCAGGGTCATTGTCAAAGGTCAGGAGATTCTCCACATGATTTCATCAGACTGGAATGAGCTACTCCATCATTGACAGTCTGGTTTCTTCTGTTTTATTTATACGCAAAGTTTTTTTTTTTTCTTTTTGGTTTATTTGAAGATGTAAAATGGCTAAAAACACAAAGAAATATAAGAGTAATTTATCCTGTAAAATTAATACATATTTGGGTTTGTGTTTCCATAGTTGGGAAGCTCCTATGACTATGGTGATGGATATGATTATGGAGTGGATACCACTTACACTGTCGATGGAGGCGGCGGGTCCAGCAGCAGCAGTACTGTGCACATCAGTGGCGGAGGTGGTGGCAGTAGCAGCACCGTCCACGTTAGTGGTGAAGGTGGTGGCAGTAGCAGCACCATCCACGTTAGTGGTGAAGGTGGTGGCAGTAGCAGCAGAACATCTACCATCACCACTGGGGGTGGCTCTGCCGGAGGAGGTTCCGTGTCTGTTGGCGGTGGCGGCTCCATTTCCGTGGGAGGTAGTTCGGTGTCCGTGGGAGGATCCTCCACTACTGGTGGTGGCGGCACCGAAACCGGTGGCTCCATTGCCACTGGGGTTGGTCTGGGTGGCGAGGGAGATTTCGATTATAAGGATCTGGAAGGGTTCACAGAGGAGGACATCGATTCCTTTGGGGATTTGGACATCTACGACACGTACACCGACCTGGATTATGCTGACAAAGTCCTGCCCGCTGAGACCGATGAGTATTATGGACAGGTGAGCAATAATGAAAGTATGTACAGCCAAGCACAGATGCTGAGAACGGTAACTTAAGGGTGCTGAAGTAGACGAACGCTGATTGTGGTTGTGTCTGTCTGTGTTGGTGTGTAGGTCGACGGCGCTCGTGGCGAGAAAGGACAGAAGGGAGAGCCTGCTGTTATTGAGCCTGTGAGTGTCACTGTGTGAGCAACATACATGAGTAGCAGATGAAGACTGCCACTACGTATGTGTAGTTCTCAACATCCTTCTGAGTAAGCATGCTCATTAAAGGGGACATATGACGACATTTTCATTTTTCTCTGGTTTAGCACATCAATTTGGGTATCTGGAGTGGGTGCCAATGCAAAAACTCTATCTCCGCCCATTTTGATGATGGTAGGGTTAAATGTGTCCCCATGATCTTCTGAAACTGCACACAGACTGGACAGCACTAGTCTTCATTAGCTTATTGGAGTGAACGCTGTTTTTATGGCTACTTTCTGTATTCTACTCACCCCACTAGACGTAGACCACTGGTTCACTAATCCACACTTGATTGTATATTTCACTTCAAGGGTTCATTTTGTCTTATTTTGTTACATTTTGGGTGGGATAGTCCTGTAGTCATGTTGCTAGTCTTGCTGAGCAGTCACCGTTGTCATGGCTATTCTCTATACAGCTCTGGAAAAAATTAAGCCATTCAATTTGAGCATCTGTTCAATTCCAACACAAGGACACGTCAATCTACTTAAGGAGGTACTGATTGGGTGATCATCTAAACATGGAAAGACGCACAAAAGCTGTTAATAAAAATCAGTTATTACACAAATGCAGATATGAGTTCTTCCCAAGTTAAAACTTAAGTATTGTAATATCTAAAAATGGTCATGAACTTGGCGGCTGTGGCGCAGATGTAGTGTGGCTGACTACTGATCAGAGGGTCAGGGGTTCGATTCCCACTCTGTCTGCAGTCTGCATGTTGAAGTGTCCTTGAGCAAGACACTGAACCCCCAGTTGCTCCTGGTGGGTCAGGCCAGCGCCTGTGTATGGCAGCTCTACCGCCATCAGTGTGTAAACGTGTGGATAGCAGGATCTGTAAAGCGCTTTGGCCATCCAGAGATAAGTAAAATGCACTATATAAGTGAATGCCATTTACTATTTGTTTTCATTGCATTATTTGATCTAAAAGCACATCCACAAGCAATATCTATTTTATTGTTTTGGCCAGCTGTCATTTACTGTAAATAAACGCTCTAAATGACACTATTTTGAGCTGGAATTTGGGTGAGTTGTTTTCAGTATGTTAGAACTCAACTCACTCAAATTCCAAGTCAAAATATTGTCATTTAAAGCATTTTTTTGTTTACAGAAAATGACAACTGGCCCAAAAAAAACCAACAAAAAAGAGGTTGCTTTTAGATGTGCTTTTAGATCAAATAATGCAAAGAAAACAAGTTCATGATCATTCTTAAACACTACAATACTTAAATTTTAAATTGGGAAGAATTTAATTCTGTAATTGTGTAATAACTCTGATTATTATTCACAGCTTTTATGCATCTTAACATGCTTAGATGATCAACCAATCAGCACCTCCTTAAGTAATCTGACATGTCCTTGAGTTGGAATTCAACAGATACTCAAACTGAATGGTTGCCATACATGTAGAGATGCTAATTTTGGAAAGATTATGTACTGGTCTCTTGTTTTTTGTTTTTTTTCCGGCGCTGTATATTCTTTTCACCCAACTAGACATTGAGCCGGTTCATTGACCCACGCTCGATTACATATGTCATTTTCACATATTTTTGTTAGTTTTCCCAAAAATGGACCTATAATGGTCACAACAGTGAAGCTAACAGAGTTAGCCTAGCTTACTTCTCGTGGCTCCCCTTGACTTAACTCACCCACCTCACCCAATGCCCTGATTCAAGCCAGATCATCTGCCAACGCTCGTCTATATATCAGATTACTAGACGTTATTTTGCTGTAGTGTATTATACACTGGCCAGGATGGCTGTTCCATCACTAGTTAGCCACAGCTAGCAGAACCAGTCATTCACTCATTCAGGCCATTTCTGTGCTCATTATACAACAGGGACAGTTCGTACCCTGTTGACCACTCAAACCACACGCCATTGTCCACGATAATGCTTTATTTCAGGTTTTACCTTCTTGCATTCAGTTAGTTTTATGTTGGCTAGTTCAGGCTGTGTCCAACACCCGGAGCTAGCCAACAAACATTAGCATTGTAGGGTAAACTGGAGTGCAAGAACATTTAAAGAGACAAAGATTTAGACTACAAGGTATTTTGACAAAAGCATTTCAAACATTTCATTAAGGGTGCCTACTAAAACACGGAACAACTGGTACAGTATGGAGCATTCCGTACTTGTTCCGTACCGAACATGTGCTGTATGGGACATCTGCTGGTTCTGCTTGCTGTCAGTTCTATGTCTATGTGCCTTCATCATGAGCCACAGTCCGCACTTGGCATGTTCCGTACAGGGCGTTTACCGATCCTACCCATGCATGACGGTTGTAAATGAATGTAACTGCAATTATTGGGCAGCTCAGTGGCACAGTGGTTGGCACTGTGGCAGCACAGTAAGAGGATCACGGGATTGATTGCATCCCTGACCATCGTGGGTTCAATCCCACCCCCTGACCATCAGTGACCCTTCTGTGTGGAGTTTGCATGTTCTCCCCGTGTCTGCGTGTGTTTGCCTTGGGTACTCCGGTTTCCTCCCACATGCCAAAAACATGCAAGTTAGGTTAATTGGAGACTCTAAAGTGGCCCTACGTGTGAATGTGTGTGTAAATGGTGAAGGGATTGGCGCCACACCGTGGCTGCTTCATCCATTCAGGTGGATGCCGTGAATTTCCCTCTGGGATTAATAAAGTATACAAAATACAAAACCCAAATATTAATAAATAAATAAATGCAATAAGAAATGAAGGAGCATGGTGATGGGCAAAGGGTACTGAGGCTTTGGAGCTTCTCCCACTCTTCAGTGTGTCAGCGCTTGCATCAAAACACTGTCACATAACCAATGAAGTTCAAAGCTTCAAATGTCATCACTGCTTCACTTCACGCTTCATTGGTTCAATATGTTTTGAAGCTTTCATCAATCGGTCAATCTGAGGAATAGATCCACCTCCTCCTTTGGGATGCACTGCGGGCTGCTCCCTCACAGGTCCGGGGAACAGCTGTCACCCCATAGTGGTCGAGCCACAGTGAAACTGTGCTGCCTGCTGCACTCTACGTATCTACGGAACATGTATGTAAGGCACATGGAAATATTAGCGGGCTGGACTGCAAGCTAGCAGGACTGCTTGTGTCCCGTGCTATGTCTAGAACCAGTGTCCCAGTAACGAGGCCGGAGGGGCAATAGAATGTGACTTTATTTAGTGACTCACCGTATGACAAGGCGCTCTCGTACAAGCAGAGGCGAAGGTCAAAAGAGACCGTGCCTTTTCTGCATCAGCCCTTTATACTCAGGGTGGCAGCGGAACCAGAAAGGTGGAGCCACCACCCACGTCACACAATAATATGTCATGTTAATACATAACATTCCCTCCCCAATTAAAAAAAATCCAAAATGCATGCACACTAATTAGGCCCTCCCAAATTTAGTACCCGAATCACACTCTAGTGGCAAACAAATAAGGCAGACCTATCCTTCCACACAAACAACTAAAACTAAAGGGGGACAGGTGGACTACCGTCCCACCTCCACACGGCCAGATGGATTATTCTGCCGTCTCTGATAATAAAAGTCCATAAAAAACCCGGGCAAACCCTAAAGTAACACACACCCCAAACATGGTAACACACACATTACTGTTTTTTTTGTTGTTGTTGTTGTTTTTTTTTTTTCCCACATGGGCACCTGTTGTAGCAGTTTAGCACGAGAAACATATTAACTACGTAGCCCGGGCAACTCATCGCCCCTTGCTACCATACAGTCTTGATGGAGAAGCCACCCCCCGGGGGACTCATCTGGCAGATCCCTCCCAGAGCTCTTTTGTCTCTTTGCTCCTGGAGATGAGCCACGTCGGAGCCCCGACACCTCTTTCTCCTTGATGGTGCGGTGCAGTTCATTGGGATATCTCCATGAGTCATCTGGCAGCTGAAGGTACCCGTCCTCCCGAACGGCCACCACCTTCAGCCACCCCTGGTCCTCCCGTCGTTTCCTCTTCCCATGGACCCCTCTCAGCCAAACCTCCTTTCTGGGTCGAACCACATCACAGACTCCCAGAGGAGCTCGACTCGGTTTCCAATGTCCACGATGTCTCAACCGGGCCTCCACACCAGGTCACGCCACACCGGCGACCCTCCGCGAAGCCCGACTCGGCCTCCAATGTTTCTGTGTGGCATGTCTGTCCACCGTGCCAGCCGGTCCTGCCCCACTCTCTTTCATTTTGAATGCTGGTGAAGCCATTGCAGCCCCTTGCTTCTCGCTATTTCCAGGCCGAACTCTGGAAGCAGAGGGAGCCATTGTCACGGGCGTTCCACCATGCCGCCCAGTTCCCTCACCTAGGGTAACTTGGGCCCTGGCACCAGAACCCACCCGCGATGGCCCTGGGTGGTATTGGTCCTGTCTATCTCCCAAAATACTAGGCCATGTATTGTCCCAAACCGCATCCTCCACCACTCACGGAACCGGCCGGTCCCACAAACCACAGCCCGATCACTCCTCTCCACTGTTGCTGGTAATTGAAGCCCAGTCCATAAAAAAGGTTGCAGCCCATCACATTCAACCCACTCGCGGTCACCACGAACTGCAGGCTGGACACCATCACTGACTTGTACCTCGCCGTCAGCTCCAGCAAACCCACGATGGACAGCCTATTACCGCTATACCCACACAATGGCGTTGACAAACCTCTCACACGATGGTAGGGGAAAAAACTCCTCACAGTAGGCCAGTTCAACATGGACCTCACCACGCCCGTGTCCACCAACAATGGCGTGTCCTCACCATCCAACGTAACTGTTAAGTATGTACGGCCTTCTGTGCTCCGGGAGACGGTGTGAATAACTGTAGGAGTCGTGGCGGGGGAATCCACTTCACGTCACTGTTCCCCTCGCTCACATTTTTTACAGACCCTGGCGAAATGATTTAGGAGTCCGCATTTGCCACAGCATTTGCCTTTTGCTGGACACTCTCTCGCCTTGTATCAGTGCTTGGTAGACCCTCAGTCAAAACACTTTGGCGATCCTGGGGCGGATCTAATTTTTATAGCGGTAGCGTATTCTTCTCTGTCTTCCACGCTGTCATCGTTATCCAGGTCTACCGCCTGCGCCACTGATTGTGAGTTGGGTTGCCCCAATGCTGTTCTCTCACAGAGGTCCTGTGACAGTTTATCTGCTGCTTCAAACTGTTGGGCTAGCTCCACAGCCTTGGCCAACGTCAGTTCACTGGAATGTGTAAGGAGTCTTGACCTGTGTGCCACTGCACACAGCGTGTGCTCCGCCAGTTGATCGCAGACCATTTCTTCTTCCAAGGTCCCAAACTGGCAATGCCCAGCCAGTTGGCGCAGGTCAGCAACATACTACTGCACCGACTCTCCAGTCTGCTGGTGGCGCTGTTGGAACTGAATTGTCCGGACGATGATGTTCTCAGGGGTGCGAAAGTAGCGCGCCATTAGTCCAACCACGTCCTCAAAACTGTTGCTCACTCCCAATGTGCTGAGAATGCGCTGTCCCTCCATGCCAAAATTATGGACCAATATTGTCCGTGCACGCAATTTCTCGAATTCACCCGAGGTTCAATGCCACCAGATAATTCTCGAATGCGGCAAACCACCTCTCCTTGCACCAGCAGCTCTCCGGGAAGCTCCAGAAACGGCAAAATGCCCGAAATACCTTTATCCATGTTTTTATCCTTGTTGCCAAATGTTATGTCCATAACCAGTCTCCCAAAAACAAGGCCGGAGGTGCAATAGAATGTGACTTTATTTAGTGAGTCACAGTATGACAAGGTGCGCCCGTACAGGCAGAGGCAAAGGTCAAAAGAGACCGTGCCTCTTCCGCATCAGCCCTTTATACTCAGGGTGGCGGCGGAACCAGAAAGATGGAGCCACCACCCACATCACACAGTAATACGTCATATTAATACATAACATCCTGTACGGAACATTATGTATCAACGGAACGTGTAAGTAAAGCACTTAAGACTGCTAGCTGGCAGGACCACTAGCATTCTGTATCTTAACGTTCCATATGTAAGGCACTCGGGAATGTCAGGAGGTTGGACCACTAGCTCGCAAGAACATGTACGGAACACAAGTGAAACATTCCATAGGGAACACATACAGAACATTCTGCACCTTACCGTTCGTTCTGTGTTTTAGTAATCTCCTTCATTAAAACCTGTTGGAACTGTGTCAACATGTAGAAAAAGGATCTAATAGTGTAGCCCTGTTAAAGCCCACCAGTCATTTTTTTTTTTTGTAGCCATGTCCCTGAGTAAGGCCTCACTTTTGGCTGCTCATCAGGACTACAATATCAACATTTTTTTTGGGGGGGGGGCATAAAGGGGTTGTCACTGATCTCTAAACACAGCATGGGTAGTGTTTAAACACAAAAGGGAGATGGAGCAAGGGACGGAACACAAGGAAGAAGGGAAAAAACTGTCATCTTATTAATTAAAAACAAGTGGAACACAAATGAATTGGAACCATGTTTATATAGCACTAAAGCTGTAAGAGCCATGCACAGAATGTATAGTGTACTGTATCTACAACAAATACAGCTGATACATTTCAAACAGATGTCACCAAGTTTCACCAGATATACACGCCTCTGCAGCGGAGCGCCTTCGTGTTTACACGTGAGCGCACAAAGTCCAGTTCCTCTGTGACCGTTAAAGTATGCACATGTGTGAGCGTCGAAATCTAAGTGCTACACAGCACCTCCCAGTGTGTTTAGTCTGTTGTAAACATGCAAAAAATAAAGCTGAGGCACATGCAATCACATGCTCACATGGAATGTCAGAAATCAGTGATGAAGCTGCTCAGAGGGTTTGAAGCTAATGTTAGCTGGTTAGTTACTAGCTCCAGATGGCGGCGCTAACTGTAACTGACAGCTGGATGTAATTATGTAAAAGCGTAAATGAACCATTATTGGGACCAGGAGTGGGTGATCGAGAGAATATGACTTGTCAGTGGGGTAGAAAAAGTCCTTGGCAGGCTGTCCAATGTGCTGGCCTATTATGTCTAAAATATAGTAAAATAAGATAGAATTATGTAAGCTATATTATTTGTAAAAAAATAGCAATATAATAGAAACCACAGTTGATAAGCTAACTCTGCTGTAAGCTAGCAGCCATAGTAGCACTAGGCTAACAAAGTGACAAGGTTTTTTTGTTTTTGTTTTTCCATTGTTAACCACTCCAAATAAACAAAATGTTTGTGCAAAAGCCTTGGAAAAGTGATATTTCACAATACTGTATGTTCCCTTTAAAACTTATATTTTTAGTGTTCGCTTTTGGGAACGGACAAACGCTAGCTTGTTCAGCTCAGGGTGTCTTTGACTCTGTCTGCAGTGTTTAACCCTCCTGTTCTCCTTAGATTCATTGCAAGTATACCTGAAACGACTGGAAGAGAAAGTGAGATAAGTTGGCAAAAGACAGATTAATGCGTTAGGCAGCAGTGTTGGGATACATTTTCTTTTTCTGGCTGACCCTCAGAAACAAAGTAGTGTGCTGTCATGTGCAGCGCTGCTTCTGGCTGGCGATAAAGCAGAGTATGCAAATGCAGTGGGCACCCTCAGCCACTAGGGGACCTCCAAGCTACAAGTTTATCTTCAAGACTTTTGGGGGAAAATCATTAAAATTACCTTCAACTTTTTCTTGTTTATTTTGGCCTTTTTTAATTTAAAATTTTCAACCTTTTCTCATAAATTTGGGACTTTTAAATTTGCAACGTTTTTCTCACAAACTTGCATTTTTTTCCTCATAAATTGCTACTTTTTTCTACTAATTTTGCAACATTTTTCTCATGAAATTGTGACTTCTGTTACTTTTTTCTGTAAGTTTGCAATGGAAACTTTTTTCTTGTAAATTTGTAACTTTCACATACAAACTTGTCCTTTAAAAAATAAGATTTGTTACATTTTGGCTCATAAATTTGTGACTTTTTGCTTGTAAATTTGCCTGTTTTTTGCACAGATTTGACTGTTAGTAAAAAATTTGCATCTTTTTCTCATAAACCTGCAAATTTTTTCTCCAAAATTTTTAACTTTTCTTTGTAAATTTGTAACTTTTTTCTTGTAAATTTGTCACTTGTCTAGTAAATTTACAACATTTTTCTCATAAATTTGCGACTTTTTTCTTGAAAATTTGTCACTTTTTTTCTGGTAAATTTACAGCTTTTTTTCCTAATTAAATTGCAACTTTGTTCTTGTAAGTATGTCACTTTTGTCTAGTAAATTTTACTTTTTTCTCTTAATTTGCAACTTTTCTCTCGCCAGTTTGTAACTTTTTTCCTTGTAAATTTGAAACTTTTTCCTCATAAATTTGCAAATCTTTTCAAATAAATTTTCAACTTTTTCCTTATAATTTTGTCACTTTTGTCTAGTAAATTTAAAACTTGTAAATTGGCAAATTTTTTCTCGCACATTTGTCACTTTTTTCTTGTAACTTTGTAACTTTTTTCCTCACAAATTTGCAACTTTTTTCTTATAAATTTTTCACTTTTGTCGAGTAAATTAATGACTCTTGTAAGCTTGCAACTTTTTCGTGTCACTTTTTTCTTGTACATTTTTTTCCCTTGTAAATGTGCACCTTTTTTCTCATAAATTTGTCACTTGTCTAGTAAATTTATCACTTTATTCTCATAATGTAATTTTTTTCTAGCAAATTTGCCCATAAATTTGTGACTTTTTGTTGCGCATTAACAACTTTTTCCTCGCAAATTAAAATTTTTGTCATAAATTTGTGCCTTTTTAGTGTACATTTGCAACTCACCCTTATTACAAAAAAACGCCCAACCCACCCCAAACACAATCTTGCATTACCCCCCCCACCAAAAAAAAAAATAATCTAGAAACGCCCCGGTTATGTGGGTCCAGTTGCTACGAGACGGCGGCATCAGTTCTGATGATTTGTTCCTTTGTGTTTTTCAGGGAATGCTGGTGGAGGGTCCGCCTGGTGCCGAGGGGCCAACAGTAAGTCAAACCCCGTCACTTTCTCCCCTTCTGTTTGATTTCATTTTTCCACCCTTGTGTGCTTCTCAATCACCAGCAATTCTCCTTGCAACATGCCGCTGAAGTAAAGCTGATAAAGCTTCATGTTTGTCTACACTAATGGAAAATTCAACTTTCAATGCTTTGCTGCCTCCTGAATCCTAATACAGTTTTTTTAAAAATACCGGGGCCAGAACAGAACAGCTTCCCACCGAAAGCAATCTGGACTCGTTCAGATGTTGAAGAGCTTAATTGTTTATTTATTTCGGGTGATTTCTCTCGGGCAGATGGAGTCCAGCCACCCGAGCGTCGAGCTGACAAATAAAAAGAGGATTTACAGCGCGACTTGCTTTTTTTCTTCTTCTCTGTGTGACCGTTTTGCACAATGAAAGCTGGAACTTTTTTGTGTTTTGTGTGTGTGAAAGCATGATTTTCTTTTCTTTTTAAATATAGGGCCTTCCAGGACCTCCCGGTGCCTCCGGCCCTCCAGGCAGTCCTGGAGATCCTGGAGAGAGGGTGAGGTTAATAAGATTTTAATGCTACACATGTATAAAGATAAAGCGATTACATTCCAGGAGTTCACATGTCTGCTACGTCTCTATCTCAAGGGTCCTCCGGGTCGTTCCGGTCTTCCCGGTGCCGATGGCCTGCCAGGACCCCCCGGAACTGTCCTGATGCTGCCTGTAAGTAAATTACAGTCGCTGAAACAGAATGGAGCGGGGTGTCGTTTCTCATGTTTTCACTCTGAAACATTTTTCCATGACTTTATGCTCTTGTTTAGCCACGTTTCTTTGCCAAGTATGATTTCTCTTCTGTTTCATCAATAATTCTGACACGTGTTTTTTTCACAGTGGACTGAAATGAATCAAAAGGGATTTTCCTCTGAATCAGTTTTCTCTGGCATGTATTTTCTAGTTTAAAACGTGTAGCCTAGCCAGAGGCTACATACTCAAGTACACGTGTTCCACTAACTTTTTCACAAGAAAACTGTACTTTACTGAGTAATTTTAGGGCAGGAATCTTTGTACTCTTAGCTAATTTTTTTTTAAGACGACCCTGTACTTTTGCTCAAGTACAGTTGGTGGTACCGAGTTACTTTTGATTTACCTGAATAAAAACATAGTCAGCAAAACTAAAAAATAGTTGCCTTTTTCTCACAAATTTCTGACTTTTAGAAAAAATTTGCACCTTTTTTCTCACAAACCTGCAATTTTTTTTCTCCTAAATTTTCAAGTTTTTCTTGTAAATTTGTCACTTTTTTTCTGGTAAATTTGCAACTTTTTTCTGGTAAATTTGTCACTTTTTCCTAGTAAATTTGCAATCTGCAATTTCCCAGTTGGGATCAATGAAGTACATCTATCTATCTAAATTTATAACTTTTTCTTTCGTAAATTTGCAATTTTTTTTCTAGTAAATTTGCAACTTCCTTCCTCATAAATTTCCAACATTTTTCTTACACATTTGTTACTTTTGATTTCCCTGAATTAAAAACAATGGTTAGAAATGGTCTTTTTATTAAAAAATAAACACAAAAAACCCTGCATCTTTAGACATTTTAGTGAATTTATCATTTTATTCAACTGAAAAAAAACCCAACTTGAATTTAACTGATTCAGAACTGAAACTTAAAAAGAAAATCAGAAATACAAGATAACATCACATATTATCATTGTGATTTTAGGCCTGTTTTATCATTTTTATTATTTTTATAATGTTCTTTTAACTGTTTTTACTATGTAGCATTTTGAGATTCATTTCTTTCAAATGTAAAGTGTGATATAAATAAAATGCATTATTATTATTATAAACCTTTATTGGTCCCACAATGGATAAATTTACAGTATTGCAGAAGCAACGGGACAGTAGCACTCGGAGCAATAATAAAATATGGCAAAAACAGTATATACACACTGCAAGAAGTTAAATAGTTTATACAGTTAAAAAATAAGTATCAGCAGGTAAGGAAGGACCTGTGGAACTTCTCACCTGTGCACGTTGGCTGGAGCAGCCTGCTGCTGAATGGGCTGCTGAGTGCACTCAGCGCAGATGACAGCGCTGCTTCCCGAGCGAAGACGTGCCCATGCACTTACAGGCACGTCTTAAAGGGGCAGTACGTGGAAAAACTCTCACGTGCACACACACAACAAGGAGAGGGGGATAACTGAGGGGGGGGGGAGAATGACATGAGCAAGAATATGTCGTTCTACACCCCGAATGTTGGTTCCGGTTTTATTTTGGTTAATCGCCCAGCCCTGCGTTGATGTACCATCAAAATGATTTAGGAAACATATCAAGGTGAAAATCTTTTAAAAAAAAATCATGAATTTACAATGAAATTTCTCAAAGTTGCAAATTTCACAATTAAAATTGCAAGTTT
The DNA here is from genome assembly GCA_020510985.1 of Pholidichthys leucotaenia. Classification (NCBI taxonomy): domain Eukaryota; kingdom Metazoa; phylum Chordata; class Actinopteri; order Cichliformes; family Pholidichthyidae; genus Pholidichthys; species Pholidichthys leucotaenia. Next base: position 30,526,996 of record CM035850.1, read on the forward strand.
ATAATAGAAAAGTAGCAATATATTATTATTGTAAATCAAAATATGTTTAAAAAAATCATAAATTTACACAATATCTCAAAAATTGCAATTTTATTCACAAAAACTGCATCTTATAATAGAAAAGTAGGAATATATTGATATTATTTTAAATCACAAAATAATTTTTAAAAAGTCGTAAATTTACAAAACTATTTCAAAAAATTGCAATTTTAATCACAAAAATTACAATTTTATAATGGAAAAGTAGTGATATATTAATCGCAAAATAAAAATATACATTTGCAAAATGATTTCTCAAAAAATTGCAGTTTATAATAATTGCAAATGTTTTATTTCATAAATTAAGAGAAAAAGCATAAATTTACAGAACAAATGTACAATGCATTAGAAAACCTGCCAGGTGCAGAAGAATAAAGTGTCAGTAGTAGAAGAAAATAGTGCAGTTTTAGGAAAGAAAAAGAAGAAAATTTGCCAGAGTAGTTGCAGGCTACTGAACCGCGACAGCACACATACAGTACGTTGGGCCAACGTCAGCAGGTCTGCATGGGGAAGACGTCTTACAGAGGTCGTCTGGACACTGGCAGGACATTGGCTAGACGGCCTAACTTTGTACACTGGGCAGACGTGTGTGTGCTGTCGGGGAAGCAACTTTCTTTAGTTGCCACTTAACTGGGGTAATGTTGTTGGTGATTTTGACTAATTAATAGAGGAAACTAAAACTGATTTTACTTCATTCCTGGCTACTCTGGGAACCTCTGGTCCTGTCTCCTGGGTTTGAAAACCTTATCTAGAGTCTGGATTCATAGCTTCTTTACATATCCTCCAGTCAGATTTTGAGACATCTAGGAAGTAGTCTGGCTTTTGCCAGGAAACAAAGCGGCAGATATTGATTCCCTTTATAGCTTCCTCGGCCGTCCTGATGATTTACCTCAGCGCCGACCCGCTCTTGTACTGCAGAGTTGTCTGACTCGGCTGCTCTGGCAACTGATTTGCTGTACAGATGTTAACTTGCGGTTTCGGGGAGGGGGGGGGGGGCCCGTGGAACCATCTGGCTGAGCCACGGGGCAAACTCGGTCCGCACAGCAACTCCAGGTGTTGTGGGAGGCTGAAGTTCAGCCTGAAATGTGATCCTCACAGCTCCCAGTCTAATGGGAAACGGGCTCTGTTGTTTCGCCAGAGGACTTTCTGGCTCATGGTGTTAATATTGCGTGATTATCACGACATGGTTAGACAGCAAAGCTAGTGATACACTGCCTTTTTTTTTCTTCTAATTTTAACTTTTTGCGGACAGTTTGTTTGACTTAAAAGTTGGATTTTGTTCTGAGATTTTTTTGAATGGACTTTCAGGACGTTCTGTTCACATTTTGATGAGGTTAAGCTTGGACTGATGGAACATATCAGTACAGAAATTAACTTTAGAGAAAGAATCTGACCTCAGTGCCAGTACAGACAGAACTCAACAAGCAGAGAATTAAGAGGAGAAACTCATTTGCTTGAGAGCTGAGAAACGGCTGCACAGGATTTTTTTTTTTTTTTTTTTAAGTTTTGGAGCTGCACTAAATCTGACTCTGCTGATGTTCTAAACTTTCCGTTTGTGCTCCTTGGTAACAGCATCTGTGTGAGTTTGAAATTGTGCACTGTATTTTACTGTTGTCGATCCATTCGTCTTCTACTGCTGATCCCGGGATCTGGGTGGCAGGGGGCAGCAGTCCAAGCAGAGTAGCCCGGACTGCTGCCTGCTTCACATGGCGCCAGGATCCCCATGCCCGCTAATAGTTTAATCCAAGATAGCTGGCCCAAGATGACTCTTGTCAGGGTCTGTAGACAAAAAATAAAATAAATACGGTGCAAATGGTGTAAGCTGAAAATGTTTTCCTGACGCATTTTTAGGCTACGATAACTTAAAGATGAACAGTTAGCTTAAATAATTAGCTTAAGACCTGAAGTAGCTTAAAGTTTAGCAATGTTAGCTTATAAGCAGAAATAACTGGAAGCCGGACACTGTTATGGCATAAAAGTTGAAAAAGGGTCAAGTTAATTAGCATTTTTTAATTAACAATAAATTCTAGTTTAAATGTTAAATTGGCTTCACAGTGTTGGCATAAAAGCTAACATGGCTTGGAATGAAGCAAAACTCAAACGCTAAACTGGCCCAGCATTACACAGTATTTGCATAAAAGTGAAATGGTGTATAATTGAAGAAAATTTGCTTAAAATACTAAATTAAAACTTAAAAATAAAATGCAAATTTAAAGCTAAGCTTAAATAATTAGTTTAAAAGCTATAATAGCTTATAGCTTACCAATGTTAGCTTACAAACAGGACTGGAAGCTGGGCACTGTGACCTTAAAACCGGAAATAGCTTGAAGTTGAAAAAAGGTAAACTTTTATTTCGTATTTTTACGCCGGCACTGTTAAATGTTAGCTTAAAACTCAAATGGGTTTACAGTGTTGGCATAAAAGCTGACTCAGCTTCAAGTTCAATAAAGTTAGCTTAAAAATATTAAATAGAAGTTTAAAACTGAAAAATGCTAGCTTTAAAGCTAAAATGGCCTAACTTTACGGAATGGAAGCATAAAAGTTAAATAGCTTAAAGTTGAATAAAGTAAAATTAAAAATGCTATCTTAAAGGTTAAAATGGTCTAACCTTACGTAATTAAAGTAGCTTAAAATTAAAGAAAACTTGCTTAAAAGTACCAAATAAAAATGCTAACTTAAAAGCTAACGTGTCTTAAAGTGGAACAATGTTATCAAAACTGCTGAAATTGTTCACTGTATTAAAAGTTTTAAAGGTTTTCTCGACCTGAAAGTATACAGAATTTTTATTTTATTTTTTTTTTTTAGCCTAAATAACTGATGGAGCATATAAGAGAGCTTGAAAAATTTCTCCATTCACTTCCATTTTATTGTTTTTGCTGCAAAAGCATAAATATTACAAAAAGTATGAAAATCATAAAGTAGGAAAATTAATTCAATTTTCACATTTTTTCCTCATACATTTATGAAAAATTGGCGGCTTTTTTCCTTGTAAATTTGGAAGGATTTTTCCACTTAAACTTGTGATTTTTACATTTAAATGTGCAGTTTTTTTCCTCATAAGTGACTTTTCATAAATGTGTGCTGGTTTTGCTCCAACATTTTAGATATTTTTCTTTTAAATTTATAATGGATTAAAAAATGGAAAATAGTTGCAAATGTACAAGAAATGTTAAATTCATGGGGGAAATTACTTATTTATGAGCAAATGACATTATAAGTAAAAAAGGCTTAGCTTTACAAGCTTTTCTCTCATAAACTTGTGACTTTTTTCTTGTACATTTGAGGCTTGATCCTCCTCCCTACACTTCAGATATTTTTCTTTTAAATTAATTACCCTTTTCTCGTAAATTTGTGACTGTTTTAGGTAACACTGTGGTCTTTTCACATAAATTTACAACTTTTCTTTCTTCTTGCTTTGCAACTGAGCCTGAATAGTATATCAGTGATAAAAATGAAATAAAATCAGTGATAGAAATGATAAATGTATTAAAATGACGAGTAAAAAAGGAATAGAAGACAAAAAAATTACAAATATAAAAGAAATTTTCAAAAAGTTATGATAAATAAATGAAATATTACATAGTAAAGCATGGGGAAAAACTACTAATGTTACAGACCAGTTTATATCATAACGCAACTGTTTTGAGGCTCGGACATATTTTGTGGCTCCATGTCGATTTTTTTTTTTTTTTCTTGGCCAACATTTGTTGAAAGCATCCTTCCCCCTCCCCAGCTCTCCAGGCATTGCCGCTCCCATGTGGCGTAATGCTGCCACATCACCACCAGATGGCGGTCAGATTTGAACCTTGTGGCCACTGATTTTTTTTTTTTTTTTGGGGGGGGGGGTGCTGCTGGGTTGCAGATGGACACAATGTACTAAGTGAAACCTTCAGATAAGAACAGTTGTGAATACATTACTGAAATATTTATCTTGCTGCAGGCCGGACGCTTTAATCGAGGCATGTGTTTCTCCTTTACGACTGCTTGTTGTGCATTTTTTTCCCCCTTTGACTGACGTCTCACCGCTCTCGAATTCTGTTCCACAGTTCAGATTCAGTGCCGGAGGAGACTCTGGGCAGAAGGGGCCAGCCATGTCGGCGCAGGAGTCCCAGATGCAGGCCATCATGCAGCAGGCCCGGGTAACCACCCACACCAAGCATACCTTTAGACTCCAGTACAGCCACTATTCATGTTATTTTCCTCACAAAAGAGCCATTTTTGACATTTAAATTATTGCATTTTCACTTGAGTCATTTTCAGTGATGTCAGGAGCACAATCAAATCGAATAAATGCATAGAAATACAATTAATAGAAACTTACATTCAAAGGTAGTTTGTACTCATAGTTCTACATTGAACAACAGGTACATTTGCATTAAGTTTAATGTGTCATAGATCATTCCAGAGAAACTGAAATTTAAAGGAATTTACTCGAGCCTGTTGAATGACTGTGACCAATTTAATATTGAGGCGGTATATTGTGGCATGTTGTAAATAAATAAAAAACAATGCCTGTCCAGTCTTACTGTTAGAGAAGTCTATCCAACCTTTTTATGTAAAATGTAACAATGTCATTGTGAAGTTTACATATTAGCTTATGGGTGAACCAGATACCCAGATATGTGCACTCCGACACCATTTCAGTGTTACATCCTGTTAAAGTAATAACATCCATCCATCCATCTTCTACCACTTTTCCGGAGGTCCGGGTCGCGGAGGCAGCAGTTCAAGCAGAGAAGCCCAGACTTCCCTCTCCCCAGCCACCTGCTCCAGCTCTTCAGAGAGGATACCAAGGCGTTCCCAGACCAGCTGGGAGACATAGTCTCTCCACCGAGTCCTGGGTCTGCCCCGGGGTCTCCTCCCAGTGGGACGTGCCCAAAACACCTCAAGTGGGAGGTGTCCAGGAGGCATCCTAATCAGATGCCCATACCACCTCAACTGACTCCTTTCAATGTGGAGGAGCAGCGGTTCTACTCTGACCCTCTCCCGGATGACTGAGCTCCTCACCCTATCTCTGAGGGTGAGTCCAGCAATCCTACGGAGAAAGCTCATTTCAGCCGCTTGTATCCGCGATCTTGTTCTTTCAGTCATTACCCAAAGCTTGTGAGGGTAGGAACGTAGATTGACTGGTAAATCGACAGCTTTGCCTTAGAACTCAACTCCCTCTTCACCACAACAGACCGGTACAACGTCCGCATCACTGCAGATGCTGCTCCAATCCATCTGTCAATCTCTCGCTCCATTTTCCCCTCACTCGTGAATAAGACCCCAAGATACTTAAACTCCTCCACTTGGGGTAGGAGCTTGTCCCCAACCCAGAGAGGACAATCCACCTTTTTCTGGCTAAGGACCATGGACTCGGACTTGGAGGTGCTGATTCTCATCCCAGCCGCTTCACACTCAGCGGCAAACCGTCCCAGCAAGAGCTGTAGGTCATTGCTGGATGAAGCCAACAGGACAACATCATCTGCAAACATCAGAGATGAGATCCTGTGGTCACCAAGCATGACACCCTCAATTCCCTGGCTGCGCCTAGAAATCCTGTCCATAAAAATTATGAACAGGATCAGTGACAAAGGGCAGCCCTGGCGGAGTCCAACTCTCACTGAGAATGAGTCCGACCGAGTGTTGGCAATACAAACCAAACTCTCAAAATGGTCGTACAGAGACCGAATAGCTCGTAACAACAAGCCCGATACCCCATACTGCCGAAGCACCCCCCACAAAAAACCACGAGGGACATGGTCAAATGCCTTCTCCAAGTCCAAAAAACACATATAAACTGGTTGGGCAAACTCCCACGAACCCTTGAGAATTCTCGAGAGGGTAAAGAGCTGGTCCGATGTGCCACGGCCAGGATGAAAACCACATTGCTCCTCCTGAATCCGAGGTTCGACCAACGGCTAGACTCTCCTCTCCAGTACCTTGGCATAGACCTTCCCAGGGAGGCTGAGGAGCGTGATCCCTCTAAAGTTGGAGCACACCCTCCGGTCCCCTTTTTTGAAATGAGGAACCACCACCCCGGTTTGCCATACCAAAGGCACTGCCCCCGACCTCCACGCAATGTTGCAGAGGCGTGTCAGCCATGACAGCCCAACAACATCCAGGGCCTTGAGGTACTCAGGGCGAATCTCGTCCACCCCCGGGGCCCGGCCACCAAGGAGATTTTTAACCACCTTGGCGACCTCAGCCCCTGTGATAGGCGAGTCATCCCCCTCGTCCACAAACCCTGCTTCCTCTGTGGAAGGCGTATCAGTGGGATTGAGGAGATTCTCGAAGTATTCCTTCCACCACCCGACGATATCCCTAGTCGAAGTCAACAGTGCCCCATCCGCACCATACACAGTGTGGACAGGGAGCTGCTTTCCCCTCCTAAGCCGCCAGACAGTTTGCCAGAATCTCTTCGAGGCCGACCGAAAGTCTTGTTCCATGGCCTCACCGAACTCCTCCCATGCCCGGGTCTTTGCTTCAGCAACCACCCGAGCTGCACTCCGCTTGGCCTGCCGGTACACCTCAGCTGCTTCGGGAGTCCCGCAAGCCAACCAAGCTTGATAGGACTCCTTCTTCAGCTTCAGCTTCATGTTATTACTCCTTCAGAAGAAGGAGTAATAACATGCAAATCATCAAATTCATGATATTTTTAGAGAATATCATGGACTTGGTTGTGCTTGCATTAACAACTATGTTAAGATTTTTGGAGATTTATCAAAAGCTTTCGGGATAATTTCAGGAGCTAAGTGTATCGTGTTAGGGGAGCAGTAAAAAAACTGTGTCATCTGCATAAAGATAGAAGTCTCAATTAGCTATAGAGGATGGCATGTTGTTAATCAAAATAGAAAACAAGACAGGGCCCAGTACTGAACCTTGTGGCATGACGTTTTTAATGCATACAGAGGATATACATAAGGGAGAGCCTCACAGAGTATTTGTATTTATTAATTCTAGAGCTGGGTGATATGGCCTATAAATAAAATCCCCCTAGTTAGGTTAATTGGAGACTCTAAAGTGGCTCTAGGTGTGAATGTGTGTGAATGGTGAAGGGATTGGCGCCGCACTGTTGCTGCCTCATCCATCCAGGTGTGTGCCCTGAATTTACCTCTCGGGATTAATAAAGTTTACAAAAAATATTAGCTACAGTAAATTCAGGTCATTACTTCTCCTGTGTGTCTTTGGTCTGATTTTATTTTCTCATCTAATGTCTCCATCATGTCTTCAGCTGGCTATGCGTGGCCCGACGGGTCCAATGGGTTTGACCGGCAGACCCGGCCCACTGGTATGTTATGAATCGCTCAGAATCTCATATTTTGGATCTGCCCTGCACAAGATTAATACGCAAACAGTTTGTAGTTAGTCTGTCACTTCTTAATCACCATTTTTTCCTGCAAGGGTCCTCCTGGTATACCGGGATTGAAGGGAGAGTCCGGAGAATCGGGACCTCAGGTAAAAGACCTGGAATTCTGACATTTTTATTTGTGCGTCTAGTTCCTGGTAGACAATTTGCAGCTGTAGTTGTGCCATTGTGATGTTTGCAAGAGGTTTCAGAGATTCTGGTGTAACTGCGGAGAAACATTTTTCTTGCAGGGACCTCGTGGACCTATGGGCAGCTCTGGACCCCCTGGAAAGCCTGGCAGAAGGGTAGGTCGACAACACTGAGGCTTAAGTATTTATGTTAACAATTATCTGGTTCCTTGGATGGACATGTTATTTAACCGCTGCCATTTTTACAGGGTCGTCCTGGAGCTGACGGTGCCAGAGGCATGCCGGGACAGACTGGAACCAAGGTAAACTGTCTTCTTTACTCCAGTGAATGTCAGACAAGGTTACTTTCTAACGTGAAGCATGTTATGATCATAGTGGAATACCAGCGACAGTACACAGTGCCTTATTGTTAAGTCGTGCAAATTCTTCATTGAACAGTACCTATAGAATTATGAACATAGAGTATTTTCTTACATCATGCTAGCCAAGATGCTAAGATAGAATACGGTTCTATAGCTAAACTCCAGGGCCGAGACATGCAGAAGCATTCTGAGAGTACTCTATGAGAGTTCCTACATTAGCTTAAAATTCCAATCAAGGAGTCCCAAAAGTGATCCAAGAACACTCTCAGAGCAACTCTGAGCAAGGAAGATCCAAAAAACTTGGATCTTAGTGAAAAGGTGTGGGTGAAATCCCAACAAAGACTAAAGAGGTGTAAGTCTACTTTACCTCTGGGTAAAAAAGACAATAGGTTAGTCTACCTTGATGAGAAAGGGCTGAAATGAACAAAAAAAAGTTCCCGGGAATTAGGGCTGTAACAGAAAAAAGGGGGCTCATCCAGATTTCTCAACTGCACCACTTCCTTAAGAGGGCAGGAATTTGAATCACAGGTTCATGGGTTTGAAAGTGCAAGCCTACTTTACCTACAAAGGTATAAAAGACCATATAGGTGTGTCTACCTTACCCATGGGTGAAAAAGACAACAGGTTAGTCCACCATCCAGACAGACAACTGTGGAGAAAGGAAGCATGTAAGGCAACGAGCTGGATGACACATGAACTTTAGTCCATCTCCAACATGCAGTACAGTAAAAAGAGCTCCTGGGTCTCTGTGCATTCCTCTTTTATACCTTTAATTCCATGCATTGAGACCAGGAACTTCCGACCATAATACACTGTTTGGAACAAAGACCTGTGTGGCACATGAACATAACATAACGCCGGCCCCACTGCTCACATCCTTCTCTCTTCCAGCAGCTCCAGCGGTTCCTCCTCTCCCCGGAGGGTGCATAGTCCATACTGTCCCGTTTGAGACACCCCCCCCCCCCCCCCCCCGGTGGCACTTCCTCCTCCCGTCCATTGTTCCCCCTTATCCCAGCTGCCTTCTGTGGGTGGAGAATCCCCCACCCATGCCACCACACAGCAACCCCCCCCCCCCAACACCCAGAAAGGGCACTCACCCCCCCCGTCCTTTGGGCTTGAGCTGGCGCCCATAGTGGCTGTAGCGGGGGATCGCCGATCCAGTTGGACCACCCTGCTCACAAGGTGTACAGGAGGGCACGTCAGTCTGTGGAGGGAAAGAGGGAGGGGGGGAACACATCAGCTTCACGTGCGCAGGTCCCTACTGAGGGAACACTAACTTGCGGAGCCACCAACGGTGGACGTCCGCACCGGGGAGCTTGGGCCAACACCACCTGCTCGTCTGCCAACACAAAAGCGGGCCTCAGCCTGTCGATGCAGACGGTCTCCCTACGCCCCCCCCCAAGTCTAACACAAAATGTTTCACCCCAGGTTCCAACACCCTGAACGCTCCGTCGTACGGTGAGCGCAGCAGGGTCTGGTGCGCATTGTGCCTGACGAAAACAAAGCTGGCGTTCTGTAAACTCTTGGGCACAAAAGTGTGGGGAAAACAATGGTTGGCCAGGCCCGGTACGTTAAAAGCCTCCGTACTGTGCAAAAATTGTGCAGGCAGATCAGCCTCATGCACAAGGTTTTCTGGTAAAAAAAATCTCCGGGGATCCGCAGTGGCTGAGAAAAAACGAGTTCTGCCGGGGTGGCTGCCAAATCCTCCTTAGGTGTGGAGCGCAACCCTAAAAGAACCCAGGGCAGGCGGTCGACCCAATTTGTGTCCGTGAGCGAAGCTCTGAGTGCTGCTTTATCTCTTAGGAAAGCTAGAACAAGTTATTATTCCACATTAATCAAAGAGAACAAGAATAATCCCAGGTTTCTTTTCAGCACTGTAGCCAGGCTGACAAAGAGTCAGGACTCTGTCAATCCTAGCATTCCCTTAGAGCTTACTAGTCAGGACTTTGTGAACTTTTGCAATAATAAAATTTCATCTATCAGAGGTAAAATGAGTCAGATTCTTCCTACCATTAACTTAAATACATTAACTACTACAACTCCTTCAATTGATGTGTTTGGATGAGTTTACTCCAATTGACCTTTTAGAGTTAGATAAAATAATTTCCTCATCCAAGCCTTCAACTTGTCTTTTAGACCCTATTCCTACCAGGTTATTTAAAGAAGTCTTCCCATTTATTGGTAGTTCTATTCTTCAAATAATCAATTCTTCATTAACATTAGGCCACGTACCGCAGGCTTTTAAAACTGCTGTAATTAAACCCTTACTCAAAAAGCCAACGCTGGATCCAAGAGTTTTAGCTAACTATAGACCAATCTCTAATCTACCTTTCATTTCAAAAATCTTAGTTGTTGCTACACAATTATTTGACTGCTTGCAGGGAAATGGTTTATTTGAAGAGTTTCAGTCTGGGTTTAAAATCCATCATAGTACTGAAACAGCCTTAGTGAAGGTCACTAATGACCTCCTCATCACATCTGATAATGGACTTGTTTCTGTACTTGGCCTTTTAGACCTTAGTGCTGCTTTTGATACTATCGATCATAATATTCTACTTGATAGATTAGAACTCTGTTGGACTTAATGGAACTTCGTTGCAGTGGTTTAGATCTTACTGTATTTATCTGATAGGTTCCAGTTTGTTCATGTCAATGAGTTTTCTTCCAACTCAAAGCTCAGTCACCGAGTTCCACAGGGATCTGTGCTAGACCGTATTCTTTTTAGTTTATATATGGTTCCGCTAGGCAACATTATTAGAAAGCACTGTATACATTTTCATTGTTATGCAGATGACACACAATTATACCTGTCAGTGAAGCCAGATGATAGTAATCAATTAGCCAAGTTAGAGGCCTGTCTTAAGGAAATCAAAGCTTGGATGACTTGTAAATTCCTGCTATTAAATTCAGATAAGACTGAAGTCATTCTAGTTGGTCCAAAAAACCTTAGAAATACCTTTCCAAATCAAACTCTTGGTTTGGATGCGATTACTCTTTCTCTGAATAGTTCTGTGAGGAACCTTGGAGTTATTTTTGATCAGTATCTGTTTTTTTAATTCACATATTAAATTTATTTCTAAGACTGCCTTCTATAATTTGCATGATATTGCCAAGATTAGGACCATCTTGTCTCAGGGTGATGATGAGAAACTGATCCACGCTTTTGTTAGCTTGAGATTAGATTACTGTAACTCTTTATTATCAGGTTGTCCTAAAACATCTTTAAAAAGTCTTCAGCTGATCAAAAATGCTGCAGAAAGAGTTTTAACAGGTACTAGAAAGAGAGATCATATCTCTCTGGTTCTGGCCTCCCTTCACTGGCTTCCCATGGAGTTTAGAATTAAGTTTAAAATCCTTCTTCTCACTTACAAAGCTCTAAATAATCAGGCCCCTTTTTATTTAAAAGATCTGACACTACCCTATTATCTTAACAGAGCACTACGCTCCCAAAATGCAGGATTACTTGTAATACCTAGAATCTCCAAAAGTACAATGGAAGGCAGAGCCTTCAGTTATCAAGCTCCTCTTCTGTGGAACCAGCTGCCAATCTGGATTTGGGAGTCAGACTCGATCTCAGTTTTTAAGAATGGGGTTAAAACCTTCCTTTTTCATATAGCCTATAATTAGGGAGGGATCATGTGTCCCTGAACCCTCCCTTAGTTATGCTGCTAATAGGTTTAGACAGCCGGGGGACCTCCAACAATGCACTGGCCTTCACTCCTTTCTTCACTCTCAATTAAATATTTTTGCTGGTCATTAACATCGGTATGTTCTCTCCCACAGATTGAGTCCCCGTCATGCTGTTTGCTCTCTACATGTCTATTCTTTTCTTCTTCTTCTCTATCCCCTCACCCCCTAGCCAGTCGCAGCAGATAACTGCCCCTCCCTCAGCCTGGTTCTGATGGAGGTTTCTTTCTGTTAAAAGGAAGATTTTCCTCTCAACCGTCGCCAAGTGCTTGCTCACAGGGGATCACCTGATTGCTGGGGTCTTCCTGCAATTGTGGGGGTTTCCCCTACAGTTGAAAGTGCTGTGAGATGACTGTTGTTGTGAAATGGCACAATATAAATAAAGTTAAATTGAATTGCTTTAAGCGACCTATGAAAACGCTCACATAACCCGTTAGCTTTTGGGTTGTAGGTGGTAGTGTGGTGAATTTTGGCCCCAGGCTCTGGGCCATCGCGGACCAGAGTGCCAAAATGAATTGTGGACCCCTGTCAGAAGTGATGTCTGATGGGGATCCGAACCGTGCATCCCAAGCCGACAAAAAAGCATGAGCCACTTCTGCGGACATGGTAGAAGCCAGTGGGACCGCTTCAGGCCAGCACGTGGTGCGGTCCACGATTGTTAAAAGGTGTGTGTGAAACCTTGTGACGGCGGGAGGGGTCCCACCAAATCCACGTGGATGTGGTCGAACCTCCTGGCCAGGATTTGAAACGGCTCGAGGGGGGCTCTGGTGTGCTTGTGCACTTTGGCCCGTTGGCACATGACGCAAGTTGCAGCTCACTCCTTCACGTCCTTGCGCAAGCGCGACCAGATGAATTTCGCCCCCACTAGCTTCATTGAAGTGTGCACTCCCGGATGCCAAAGGGAGTGGACCAACTCAAAAATGCAACGGCGCCAAGAGCTCGGAACCACCGGGCGTGGGTGGCCGGTGGAGACGTTGCAGAGCAAGGGAGGGCACCCTTCTTGCACCACCCTGCTCTCCAGCCTTAACTCAGTAGGTGCAGACTGGAGCACGCAAATGTCTGCGTCCCCGTCTTGCTCTGCGGCCATCGCAGGGAAATCTATTCCCATGTAGACCAGGGAGACTAACGCGCATGACAATCAGCCACGATGTTGAGCTTACCGGCAATGTGTTGAATGTCGGTCGTAAACTCTGAGATCGTGGCCAAATGCCGTTGTTGCCGGGCTGACCACGGTTACAAGTCCTTGGACATCGCGTACATCAGCGGCTTATGGTCCACAAACGCAGTGAACTCACGCCCTTCCAGCCAAAACTGGAAATGGCGCGTCGCCAGGTGCAGAGCCTGCAACTCTGTCGAATGTGCTGTATTTGCATTCGCTGTCGCGCAAAGTCTGACTGAAAAATGCGAGCGGCTGCCATGAACCAGAGACATACTGCTCTGCCACTGCTCCTATGGCAACATCAGATGCGTCCGTATTGAGTGCTATCCATGCTGGATGAGCTAGCTATGTGGCATCTGCAAGTGCTGTTTTGGCGTTCGTGAAAGCCAGGACTCACTCAGGAGTCCAGTCGACATTTTCCATGGGCTTCTTTTTTTTTTTTCAGTGTGGCATACAACAGCTGCATCAGCTGGGCTGCCCAGGGAAGGAAATGGTTATAAAAACTGACCATCCCCAAAAACTCCTGGAGGGCCCTCACGGTCTGTGGATGCGGAAAGTCCGACACGGCGCACACCTTATCCGGTAGCGGAATCGCGTCCTCCGGCGAAATGCAGTGGCCCAAAAAATCAATCACAGGCACATCGAACTGGCACTTCACTGGGTTCACTATAAGCCTGTGCGCTTCCAACCTCTGGAAAACCGTCTTGAGATGGGCGATGTGCTCCTCTTTGGACATGCTAGCTACCAGAATGTCGTCTAAGTAGACGAAAATGAAGGACAAGTCGCGAAGCACTACGTCCATCATCCTCTGGAAAGTCTGCGCCGCACCTTTTAATCCAAATGGCATGCGTAAACACTCGAAAAGACCGAAAGGAGTTATTCCCACTGTTTTTGGAATGTCTTCCGTGTACACCGGGACCTGATGGTATCCGCGGACCAGATCCACTTTCGAAAAAACATGCGCCCCGGCCAGGTGCACGGAAAAATCCTGGATGTGTGGAATGGTATAATGATCATGGTCCATGGCGTTATTCAAGCGCTGCAAATTGCCACACGGTCACCACGATCCGTCGGCTTTAGGCACCATGTGTAACGGTGATGTCCACGGACTGTTGGAGCGCCTGACGATGCCCAACTGCTCTAAGTTGGTGAACTCCTCATGCTCGCTGGCCAGTTTAGCTGCGTCCAAGCACCGAGGTCACGTGAACACCGGCGGGCCTTTTGTCGTTATGAAGTGTTCGACCCCATGTTTCGTTAACGTAGCCAAAAAAGTCGGGACCGTGAGTGCTGGGAACTGTGTGAGCAAATGTTGATACTTAGCCCCTGGAGCTATAACGTTAGCCATTGTTGTCGACCCAGCTCCCTGAGCTGTACAGGGCAGTGAGGTGAAAGAGACAGCATCCACTAATCTATTAGCAACACTGACTAACGACCCATAAGCACATAAAAAATTTGTGCCTAAAATGGGGGCGGAACATGCAGCTACCACAAAGTCCCACTGAAAGTTGCGTCCGTGTAAGCATATCATCAGTGTCCGCTCACCAAATGTCCTGATGGTGGATCCGTTGGCGGCCGTGAGCTCGGGACCGCTGCCTCCTACCACCCTGTCTGCGTTGACCGGCAGAATGAGGCTCTTCTGGGACCCGGAGTCCACCAAAAACCGTCTCCCCGAACGTGTGTCCATGACATAAAGTAGTCTGTTACTGTCGCCATTGGTTGCAGCTGCAACTGAATTCCGAACGTGCTGTCTTCCCAGCTTCTTGAATTGGCATGGCGACAGGCAGTGTTGGGCATTCGAGCCGAAATGGCGATGATAAAAACAGATCGTCCCGTTCCTTCGTCTCCTGGTGTCCGTCCCGGCTACCACGAATGGCTCCTCGACCTCGATGGAGTCGCTCATTGATGCCGGTGCCACTGCCTGCACACTGAGAGTTCTGGTCGCCAAAATGATGCGGTCCGCTTCCTGCGCCAGGGCACGGTAGTCCTTAGCAACCAGCCGCGGCAAGTTGGCCAGGATCGTCCTCGCTGTAGCCGGTAGCTTCCTGAGGAACAAGTGGGCGAACAGGAAAGATTTGTCATCCTTCCCCCTCAGCGCCAACATGCTCTCCATGAGCTCCGCTGCTGATCTGTCACCTAACTCCGAACACGTTAGGAGTCTCTCTGCCCTCCCACTGTCCGAAAGGGTATAGCGCTGGAGAAGCATCCTTTTGAGTGCTTCATATTTTGCTTGGGCTGGCGGCTCCTGGAGCAAGCTCGTCACCTGTTGTGTGGCGCGCGCATCCAGCACAGCGACCACGTAGTAATACTTGGTATCGTCCGTCGTTATTCCGCAGAGTGCGAACTGGGCTTCTCTGTGCAAGAACCCCGCGGTTGGGTTGTGAAGCCAGAAATCCGGGAGCTTGACTGAGCCAGCGCACGCGGCGCAGGTGCTCTCCCTCCAGGTAGTCTCTGGGGCAGTGCTCGGCTCGCTTTCCATTGCATGTCTTAGGGTCACCAATGTGGAGAAAGGAAGCAGGCGAAGCAACGAGCTGGACGACACATGAACTTTATTCCATCTCCAACATACAGTACAGTACAAAGAGCTACCTGGTCTCTGTGAATTCCTCTTTTATACCTTTAATTCCATGCATTGAGACCCGGAACTTCCGACCATAATACACTGGAACAAAGACCTGTGTGGCACATTAACATAACATAATGCCGGCCCCGCTGCTCACACCCTTCTGTCTTCCAGCGGCTCCGGCGGTTCCTCCTCTCCCCGGTGGGTGCATAGTCCATATTGTCCCCTTTGAGACCCCCCGGTGGCACTTCCTCCCCCGGTCCATTGTTCCCCCTTATCCCAGCTGCCTTCCCAGGGTGGAGAATCCCCCACCCGTGCCACCACACAATGACAGTTCCAGGGTAAACAAGCGATTCTGGCTTTGGCCTCGTAGTGCCATAACATCAACCTAATGACCACTCAGTAAACATCAAGGCACCACACCCAAAATAATGGCAGCAACCTTAGGTTTCATAGAACTGAAGTGACATTAGCAGTAAAATCATTTTAAATTAAAACACTGACCACCTTGTCATATTAATATTCCTTCTTCACCAGTGTAAATTGAATACTTATCTTTATACTTAATAATACTGTGTGATGCCTAAAAGACGTTGGCACAGTCAGTTGTGCGTTTTAAGTAGATTAAATGCAATTTCTCCAATATTAAAATGTATTTAATGTGGTAAAGTAGTTAAGCACAACTACTTGAACAGCAGTCACTGTCTGATATCATTTCAGCTTGGATTGATTTATATGCTATATATATGCAGTACCAGTTGAAATCAAAAGTTGGGACACATCTACCCATTGAAAATGAATATGTAGGTGTTCAGGTTCAGGTTACTTTATTTTTACCTGTAGGTAGATTTGTTTTGCAGTCTGGTGACATCCATATTTACAAGCCACAATTACATTCAACATAAACACAAACACAGGCACACATGAAGCCGACTATAAACATGATAAAAATACTCAAGGCTCCATCAATCAGGATATAAAGACAGGTGTGTTTCTAAATTTTTTGGAAAAGATGTTCACTTACATTTTCCTCCAAGATTGTCAGTGGAAGTGAAGATAACCTGCTTACAGGAATGCTGGAAGTTAGCTGACATCGTGAAAAGAGCCCATAGCATGTTTGTAATAGCAATTGAAGGGTTTTGCATTTTTTAAGCCGGTACAAACTTGTTTGTGTCTTCTTTTGTTGAACTCCCCAGGGAGACAGAGGTTTTGATGGTCTGGCTGGACTTCCTGGTGAAAAGGGACACCGGGTGAGTCATTAAGCCGCTCTGAGGGAAGCCTACCTTTCACTTTAATTGAACAGTTGTTAAACTGACTGGTGATTGTGACTGTAGGGTGAACCTGGACCCTCGGGGCCTCCTGGTGCGCCTGGAGAGGATGGAGAGAGGGTAACACCAACATCATTATGTTAAATCACCCTGAAATTTCTTCAGAATTTGCATGCAAAACTATCACAGCTCACACAGAATCACAGTCTTTTCAGTTTGGAGTTAGACTTCTTCTGTACGCCATCCTAAATCTGATACAGATTGTTGTTTTGTTTTGGGTTTTTTTCAATGTAACATCACAGTGGAGCAGTAAAGCTGTACTTCACATCCAAAGCCATTCACAAACACGCCCAGCTCCAACTCCACACACATCTCAGTACAAACATGGCAACAGCTGCTTCACAGAAGCCACAGCCAAAAGAGTTTACTCTACTCGGTCTGTGCTCGGATTCAATGGCTTCCACCGTCCGTCGATTTGTAAACAGATCAGTGACAGAAGAGCCGAGCGGATGATGTGAATGTAGCTTAATAACCCCCTCACACTGGATGAAGACTCTGCTACAACCTAAGAAATCAGCCAGAAAGTGGACGGTCTTTGCAAGGGTCTTAGCGAGGTCTTCGGGAGCGTATTAAGAGTTTTCCTGCACAAAATTTTCGTAGCAAGGTCGTGGTGGTTAACTGGGGGGTCCTGGGTGAAGCTTAGTGGCGGCAGTGGCTTTGTTTTAAAGTCGTGGGGCCCACATGCACCGGCGTGGCCTGGTCATCAAGGATTTGATGAAACTTGTCACTTTTTTTTCTCATAAATTTGCTACTTTTGCTCTTAAATTGACATTTTTTTCTCTGTTAAACATGTAATTTTATTTTTTGTAAATGTTCAGCTTTTTTTCTCGTAACTTTGACTTTTTTTCTTGCAAATTTTCATCTTTGTTTTTCATAAATTTGCAAGTTCCATAAAAATATATGCTTTTTTTCCCTCATAAACTTCTGATCTTTTTCATGTAAATTTGCATTTTTTTCTCATAAATTTGCTACTTTTTTTTCTTTTAAATTTTACATTTTTTTTCTGGAAAATTTGCAAATTTTCTTCTTATAAATTTTCAAAATTTTATTAATAAATTTTCAACTTTTTTCTTCCAAATTTGTAACTTTTTTCTTCATAAAGTGACTTTTTTCTTTTAAATGTGTGTATTTTTCTCTCAAATTTGCAGCTTTTTTCTCACAAATTTGCAAGTTTTTTTTTTGTAAATTTTCAGGTTTTTTTCCTTGTAAGTTTGTGAATATTCTCATAAATTTGCTGCTTTTTCTTGTAAATTTTGAACTTTTTTGTAAATTTGCCATTTTTTCGCTTATTTTTTTTCTGTTAAATATGTAAGTTTATTTCCTGTAAATTTCCAACTTTTTTTTTGTAACTTTGTGATTTTTTTCTTGCAAATTTACAGCTTTTGTCAGGCAGAGCTTTAAGTTATCAAGCTCTTCAATTATGGAACCAGCTGCCAATCTGGATTCGGGGACAGACTTAATCTCTGTTTTCAAGAATAGTGTTTAAACTTTTTTCTCCCTTATAAGTTCAATGACAAGGCTCTTAATTAAGCTATGAGACTACGGCATCAATGAATATGTCACTGTGGTGATTTGGCCATAAATGAGCATAATATAATAAAGAGTAGGCTCATTGTCACCCCACACACGTGCAACCAAACTAAACATCATCTGGTGCAGAAGTCAGCGTCCACACATACCTCTTGAGGAATTTAGTGCGAGGCATGTTTCCTGTATGCTCCTTCTGTAACTATTATAGAATACTGAAATATAATAGCCCAAACTCTCTTCTGTTTCTAATTCCCCTCTCTTGTTTTCTTTAAGCAACACCTAATCTCTTCTTCTTTTTCTTCACATGCCTGCCCATTATATCTCTGAATCTCCTTGCACCGCCTCCTCCTCCTCCTCCTTCTCATGTTCTCCTCCATTATCATTCACTGTCTGCACGGATCTGACTTGTTCTGTCTCGTTCCCAGGGAGATGATGGAGAGATCGGACCCCGGGGACTCCCTGGTGAACCGGTGAGTGACGCCATGAATTATAGTTCTGTTGCCACTCCGAGAGACCATGCGAGCCGAGAGCTGTGGGCCCAGCTGTCACCCTGTTATTGTGTTAGCGAACAGTCATATTGTCTGATGATATTGTATATCATCTGCACTCACTGTTCATATCCATACAAATTGAGATTTTTTTTTTTTTAAAGCTGTATAAGATTGGAGTGTGCGTCTGTGTGCATATGTCTGTATGTGTGAGGATCAGGCCTCATCTGTGCAAAAGGGGAAGTTTGGAGGGGAGAAGATCAAGAGTTTGGCCACCATTCCCAGGATGGATTTTCCCAAGGTCGTTTTTTGGCTATGAGAGTGAGTGGGCAAGTGCAGTGAGCCCAGTCAGCCACTAGGGGGCCCCCAAAATACAAATTCACCTTCAACTTTTTCTGGTGGGGCTTAAAATCACCTTAATTTCTTTACATTTTCAACTTTTTTTTCATAAACTTGTGACTTTTTTCTTGTACATTTGCAGCTTTTTTCTTTTTTAAATTTTTTTTCTTGTAAATTTGTGACTTTTCCCATTAACTTGGAACTTTTTCTGTCATAAATTTGCTACCTTTTTTTTTTTTTTTTTATAAATTGTGAACTCTTTTTCATAAATGTGTAACTTTTTTCCACAAAAACTTGACTTTTTTTCTTGGAAATTTGTGGGGGGGGGGGGGGTTTCTTGTAGCTTTTCAGTTTTTCCTGATAAATTTGTTGCTTTTTGTTGAAACTTTTCAATCGTTTTTTCCTTGTAAGTTTGTGAATTTTTCTCATAAATTTGGGACTTTTTTTCCCATAAACATGGGGCTTTTCTTTTTAAATTTGCTACTTTTTTCTTCTAAATTTTCATTTTTTTCTTATAAATTTGCAACTTTTTTCTATATAAACTTGACTTTTTTTGTCTTGTAAATAGGCATTTTTTTGTAAATTTGCAATTTTTTTCCTTGTAAGTTTGTGAATTTTCTCATAAATTTACGTTTTCTCATAATTGTGACTTTTTTTCTTTTTAAATTTGCTACTTTTTTCTTAATTTTCAAATTTTTTCTTGTAAATTTGTGACTTCCCATAAACTTGCAACTTTTTCCTCGTAAATTTGCCATCTTTGTTGTAAATTTTGAACTCTTTCATAAATGTGCAACTTTTTCGCTTAAATTTACATTTTTTTCTCCTCTGGCAAATTTGTAACTTTATTTTAGTCCTTTTTTTCCTTGTGTGACTTTTCTTATACATTTGCAACTTTTTCCTCATAAATTTGCTACTTTTTTCTTGCAAATTGTGAACTTTTTTCATAAATTTGCATTTTTTTCTTATAAATTTGCAGCTTTCATATGGATACCAGTTGATTTTTTTTCTATGCAATGCTTTGATTTTGTATGCTCATCTACAAAAATATTTTTCTCTCCATATTTAAATGGTTTAAATTCTTTGTATTAGAAAAATAAGTAAAAAGCTAAAAAACGGTCCTGCACATCCTTTCGGGAAAAAGAAAGCCCTTGGCATCTCCTGCCATGATCCATTTTGTCCACCAGGGTGTGCTGCCTTTGTTTGAATTCTCTCCGCCTGGACAATCCATCTGGTTAGACGACACCAACAAAAAAAAACCCTCAAAAGCAGTGTTTGATGGGCACGGCTGTGGGGAATGAAAGTGTAGTAAAGGAACGGCGCTCTGCCCGTGTAGGATAGCCTGAAGGACATTCGGGAGAGCGAGGTTATTTCCTGAAGTGTAATTCTGAAACTCGATTCGGCTGTTCAATAATTCATCAGCCCCCCTTTCACAGGTGCCATATTGGTCTCAGACTCATTTCCCTTCATTTCTTCCTCCCCCCCCTCCTTTAGGGACCCCGAGGTTTGCTGGGACCAAAAGGACCTCAGGGACCTCCCGGACCACCCGTGAGTGCCTCCCCCAAACCACCACCACTTACTTCCACCTTTTCATAACCATGCCACCACCTCGGGTTTTTATGTTTGGAGAGCAAAATCAATTTTTTTTTCTTTGCCACATAATAGGCGAGGAGAAAGACGGCACACAGCGCCCACAGGGAAATACAAAGCAAAATATAGCTCAGGTGGAATATGGAAAAGAGGAGGAGGAATAAAAAAAGGAGCGTTTGGTTTTATTCCAGCGCTTCAGATAAATGCCTGCAGCTCGTTTCAGCGCACGCAGCCATTTAGGCAGAAAATGGTGGGTGAACACAGGTGCTGTTAATCACTTTAATTAAGGCAAAGAAGCTCGTTAGTAACAGCCGTGGTTAATCTGGTTCGTGTCACTTTTCTGAGATGGTTTTGAAGCCGGGGGCTGTGGAGACGATTGCCTTTCTTTTGCAGCGCTGTGCAGGAAGTGCTGAGCCGCGCCTCGTTTCTTTGTATTGCTTCTCTGGAGCCACAATAGTTCTTCTGAATGGTTTTCCAGGCCGTCTGAAAACGTTCTTTGGTCGCTGGCTGCTTCCCCCCTCATTTTCGGTCCAGTCATCGTACCTGACCATTCTGCACCATCCTCAAAATATTTGGAGAAACCGGACGAGTGGCGGACAAAAGAGGAAGTGGCTGTTGGGAATCCTTCCTCCATAAGAAATTAGTGGTGCCGATGAGAGATCCCAGACGAGCCCCCATGTTCTGTTACCACCCAACTCACCCAGCATCTCTAGACTCACACCTGGATTTGAACTACTGAACCCATGACCCAGAGCCTCACACTCTGGTTAGAGGCCGGAAAGACTGGGGGCTCGTCCGGGATCTCTCAACAATAATGAATAAACATGCATGTGAGTAAATGCAAACTAAAAACATGGCCACTAAATCTATAGAAAAAAGGGTGAAAATCCACATAAAAAGAATAAAATATTCACTTAATTTATCCATAAACTGAGAACAACTCTATCATATCATTGCCGTTTTTCCCTTTAAAATCAAAAATGAAACACAGTAACAGTCTACCCACAAATAAATAAAAGAATAATCAAATAGTGAACTAATTATGTTTATATTGGTCATTCCTCACTTATTAAGCATTTGCGGAAACTTCCAGGAGTCATTTGTGTAAATAGAGTTTGGCATAAAAACCTGGAAGACATTACGGTGATCCAAGATGGCCGCCTACATGGAGACGGACCCTCTTCCTGTGTTTACAAAAATAATCTTCCAAAAACAAAAAGCAACAAATTTTACTTCAAATTATTATACAGTATATCAATGAAAACAAAATAATGATTTTATGCTGCATTGAATTAAATAATTTGGAGAACCCAAAATATTACACACTGCACCTTTAAATAAAATGGCTTGACATTTAATTTTTATATTTTCAATTTTAATTAATGACAAATGTAACTAATTGATTTCTCCCCAATTTTAATAATATACTCAAAAAGGAGCTCAATTAAATAAATTAAATAATCACATAAATTTTGGCACTTCTTGGCCTCTGTATACACACATATATACAGTATATGTAATTGAATAACTGTTTACCTACAAATAAATAAAAAATAATCAAATAGTGAACTAATTATATATGCCTTTAGAATGATTTGACATTTAAATAACTAATCATTTATATATTTTCAATTTTACTTAATGACACATTTAACTAATTGAGTTTTTCCTATTTTAATCATTTAAAATGGGAAAATTGGTTTGTTAAATATGTCACTTGATTAAAATTGAAAATGTATAAAAAATTAATTTAAAAGTCATTTTATTTAAAGGTGCAGTGTGTAATATTTTGGCTTCTCTAAATTATTCAGTTTAATGCAGCTTAAAATCATTTTGTTTTCATTGATATTTAATGATTTTAAGTAAAATTTGTTGCTTTTTTGTTTAGTGACATTACTTTTTTAACACAGTAAGAGGGCCCATTTCCATGTATGCGGCCATCTTGGGTCACCGTAACGTCCAAGTTTTTATGCTAAACTTTAATTACACAAATGACTTCTGTAGATTTCCACAAATTAATAATTAATTCAAAAAGTGAATGATTAAATAATCACACAAATGTTGGCACTTCTGGGCCTCCGCACCTGTGAGCCTGTTGCATTATAATACAAGCCTAAAAGGCTGCAGCCTGACTAATTCATATTTAGTCAGGACAATTTCTGGAAAAAAGAGTGAACAATGATTTGAAAACACATTTAGCAATATTGACTGAAGGTGTTGTCAGATCAGAATACGCCACATTTTAACCTTATTATAAGAAGTCCAGAAGCTGCTGTTTACGTGATATTGTCTTATTTGGAGTATGATCTTATTTCGGTTAATATCACAGGATTGATGCGCATTTAAGATGGTAACGATTTCTTTCAGAAATTATTACCCATTCCCCCTAAAAACAGGTTTTTTTTTTGTGGTGTTCACATCTGCGCAACGAGTGCAGTTTGTGAGAGCAGTTTGGTTCATAAAGTAGTTGGTGTTTGTGCTTGTTTTTAAATGAATAATGCACGATTTTCAAAAGTGATATTGATGCCGAGATTGCATTTGCTTTGAGCACTAAAAGCAAAGGCGGGTGTTTGAGACGGCCACACACGAAAACAATCTGGATCAATAAAGAGCACAGCAGCGCGGAGGGAATGAATGTAAATGTGGCTTCATGGTCAACTGTTGCTTTAAAATGGACAATTTTTGGACGAGTGGCGCACAGCCAGTTAATAGTGTCAGACTCTATATTTCAGACATGGTGAGTAATAGTAATAACAAATGAAGCAAAGTGGGCTAAAAGTAAATCATGACATTAAATTCTCATTTGTTATATGAAAATACAACAAATGATCCAAATAAAGAAGTCAGGTGAAGCGTAGAGCTTCCATTTCCCAGCATTTAAAAAGAAGAAACACAAACTAAAGAGCAAAGTCTGTGAAAATCAAACTTATCCTGGTATAATAATGAAAGAAAAGTAATGATAATTTACAATATCTTTCAAATCTGTCTGGTTTATTCCTTGATTTCACACTGATTTCTTTTTTAGGTCAAATTACAGTACATTAAATTCATGTATCACGATGCAGAGATCAATTTTTTTCACATCTAATGCTATTTAATATCAGAATTCATCAGCATGTTAAAGTTTTGCTTTTCTTTAAGTTGTGTTTAACTCTTCCACTAATAGGGAGTCACTGGCGCTGACGGCCACCCAGGACCCAAAGGAAACATCGTAAGTGATGATTTATTTTAACACTTTTTAACGTTTTCCAAGTAGCTTTGAGTAACTTTTGATTTCATTAATTTGACTTTTTTTTCTGTATTTAATATTTAGTTTACTACTGTTTCTTTATATTATTAAGGTCTTATTGTTTTATTTTCTTCTAATGCATTTAAGAGAAAAATCTCACAAATAGTTTAGAGTAAACTTGCAAATTTACAAATAAAATTATGCAAACTGTAAATAAGAAGTTGCAGATGTATGACTAAAAAAGATGCAAATATAGGCAAAAAAAGTTCTAAATTTATATGGAAAAAAGTTTGAAATTTAGCAAAAAGTTTCAAATTTGTGAAAAAGTTGCAAATCTAAGTAAAAAGTTCCACATTTATACGAAAAAAGTTCAAAATTTAAGAGTAAGAAGTTCCAAATTAATGTGGAAAAAGTAGTAAATTTATATGAAAGTTGTTCCAAATTTATAGGCACAAAGCTCAGAATTTATAAGTAAAGAAATTCCAAATTCATGTGAAGAATTTATAATGAAAAGTGCAAACTTTGTGAAAACAGCTCTTTATCAATGTTTAAAGAAAGTTGCAAATATAAGAGTAAAAAGTTCAAAATTTCTGAGCAAAAAGTTCTATATTTACAGTATGTAAAACTTAAGACAAAGAAGTTCCCAATTCAAGTTAATTAAGTTCCATAATTAATGTGAAAATGGTTCCAAGTTTACGAGTAAAAAGTTGCAAATTACTGACTTCCGGTTATGGCTGCCACGTAGGACGGACGTGTCTCGCTCTGCTCTGCTCCTGGAGAAAAAAAATCGGCAAATAACTCTCTCATTTGGGACAGAACGTATCCCGGCATTTGGGCGAGGATATGTCGGCGAAGCCTAAGGCTGGAAAACCAGGAAAAGGAAAAAGCGAGCCGCCGAAACAGTCCAAATTAACGGACTTTCAGGTCTGTGACGCAGCAAACAAAACTCCATATATGGCGGAGGAGGCTGGCGGCGGTGCGATGTCTGTGGGGAATGGCGCAGATGCGCTGTTGGCTGCCATGAGTTCAATGAGAGCGGACTTTTCCTCTAGATTTGATGGGATTATGACAGCGTTGGAAGGAATAAGAAAGGAATTGGGTGACTGTGTAGAACGAACGGCGCAGATGGAGCTCCGTCTCGCTAGTGCTGAAGATGACGTCACCCGTCTTCAATTAAAGGTGCGCACTTTGGAAAAAAAAAAAAAAATCTCTGGAAGATAATATTTTGGATTTGGAATCTCGGTCGAGACAGAATAATTTGAGGCTGGTGGGTCTTCCAGAGGAATCAGAAGGTCGGGACGTATGTTCCTTTCTGGAAAAGTGGATTCCGGAGGTGCTGGGCAGCGAGGAGTTGCAATCAGCAGTGGTTCTGGAAAAAGCACATCGTATTGGCCCACGGAGAGATAAAGGACCGCCGAGGACCTTAATTATGAAGTTTCTTAGCAACAGAGACAGGATGAAGATCTTCAACGCTGCACGTGCTAAAGGAGAGATTAAACACCAGGACCAGCAGGTGCGGTTCTACCCAGATTTGGCCACAGGAATCCAGCAATTGAGGAAGCAGTTTGATCCCATACGTAAGGAGCTGCGCAACCTTGGGATTCGTCATGGTGTAATCTATCCTGCGAGACTGCTGACCACGTATGAGGGCAGAACCCACATCTTCAAGACCCCAGAGGAGGCGCAGGAGTTCATCAAGAAGATCAAAGAAGAAGAAGAGACTGGTGGGAGCTAAGCATGAACAAAATATAAGGTAGAATAATTAAGCATTTGCACAGGCATCTGACTGACTTGAAGTAAATAGTAAGTTTACAAAATATAGATTGTATTATATATTAAAAAAACAAAACAAAAACAAAACAAACAAACAAAAAAAACTATGATGTACAAAGTTGTTAAACATTTTGGAGTTAAGTTGGAAAACTACAGAGGAGAGTTAATGTTACGTCATTAAAAGCGGTAGAGTTAGGGTGATTGGGAGGATGAAGAAGGAGTGGCTTGGGCTGTTCCCCTTGGGTGTGGAACGGTCGATGGCTGTATCGGGAGACAGAATTTTTCTTTTGATTTTGGGGGGTTTGCCACAAGTGTGGGAAGGGGAAATTTGTTTGTGTGTAGTTTGTAGGATGAATGTTCAACCACTCATGTTTTTGCTTCTCTGTATGAGCATGTTTACACTGCAAGGTAATCCTAAACTCTCTATTGATCATGGACCAAAGTGTTAATCTTAATTTAACTTCATGGAATTGCAGAGGTCTACAAAATTTAAAAAAACTTAAACAAGTTATGAATAAAATAAAGGACATGGGTTCAAGAATTGTGTTTTTACAAGAAACTCATCTGATAGAGGAGGATGTTAAAAGAATTAGGAGTAGATGGCAGGGAAGTGTATTCACCTCTTCATTTTCATCCCGAGCCAGGGGAGTTATGACTCTCATACATAAATCAGTTCCTTTTCAGGTGAAAAATATAATTGGAGACAAATTTGGAAGATATATAATCATTCAAGGTTCTTTGCTATTAGAAAATATAAATCTTGTGAACTTATATGGTCCCAATATAGATGATCAGAAGTTCTTTGCTAATTTATTTCTCATCTTATCATCACTTACAGGGCAACATATAATAGCAGGGGATTTTAATTGTACATTGAATCCAGGTGTGGATAGATCAACAGGACTGGATTGTACGCACATTGGATGTAGGATGACTATTAATCATTTTATGAAAGAATTGAGATTGTTAGATATATGGAGAGAAATGAAACCACAAGTTAAAGCCTATTCTTGTTATTCCAGTACCTACAAGACATTCTCACGTATTGATTATTTTTTGATTTCCACAGAATTAAGGTCCAAGATTCAAAACTGCTTTTATGATAACATCGTGATTTCTGATCATGCACCCTGTTGTCTAATATATGTAGATAAAAAATTGACAAAGGAATCAGGTAGATGGCAATTTCAGCATAAATGGCTTCAGGATGAGGAATTTGTCAAGTATATAGAAAAACAGATAGACGAGTTCTTTGACATCAATACTACACAAACATCAGCATGTGTAAAGTGGGAGGCTTTCAAAGCTTTTATTAGGGGACATATTATTAGTTATACAGGATCAAAATCTAAGAAGACTCGAGAGGAGAGAGCTAAATTGGAACATAAAATAAAAAGTCTTCAGGAAAAAGTGTATGCAGGAAGTGACCCAAGGTTGGAGAATGAATTACTGATTTTGAGAGCTGAATACGACAAAAAATCAGCGAATAGAGCTGCCTCGAGTCTTCTAAGATTGAAACAATCTTTTTATGAACAAGGTGAAAAATCAGGAAAATTATTAGCATGGCAGATTAAACAATTGGAAATTAAAACACCAATTACCAGTATTATAAGTAATGGACAGGTAGTTATAGATCCTTTAGAAATTAATAGAGCCTTTAGAGATTACTATGAAAAATTATATGATACCAAAAATGAACCTGATTTAACAAAACTAAATGGGTTTTTGAACGAACTATCTATACCGTGTATTCCAAATGAAAACAGGGAGATATTGGAGTCTAAAATTAGTCAAGAAGAAGTTGGGCTAGCCATTGATAATATGAAATCAGGAAAAAGTGCAGGACCAGATGGTCTTCCAGTTGACCTTTATAAAAAATTTAAGAATAAATTAATAAAACCTTTTTTGGAAATGGTTTTAGAAGCATTTCAAAATAATAATTTACCATCATACATAAATAATGCCTTAATTATACTGCTGCCAAAACCAGGTAAGCCCTCTAATAAATGTGAAAATATGAGACCAATAAGCCTATTAAACGCCGACCTTAAGATAATCTGTAAAATTTTAGCAAGACGAATAAGAAATTTTACCAAATATTATTAATCGAGATCAGAATGGCTTTATAAAGGGTAGACAAGGCTTCCATAATGTAAGAAGACTATTTAATATTATTTATTTTAATAAAGAAGCACCGGATACAGCTCTCCTATCATTGGACGCCGAAAAGGCCTTTGATAGAGTTGAATGGCCCTTTCTTTTTGAAGTCCTACAAAGGTTTGGACTTGGAAATAATTTCATAAAATGGGTTCAAATAATATACAATAATGCTACAGCAGAAATCCTAACAAATAACAATATTTCAAAACCAATAAAAATCAATAGAGGATGTCGACAAGGCTGTCCACTTTCACCTTTACTGTTTACTATGGCAATTGAACCTTTAGCGATAGCGATACGTTTACATTCACAAATATATGGAATTAAAGTTGGACCAACAGAACATAAAATCTCCCTGTACGCCGATGATATAATTTTGTTTATGTCGAATCTAAAAAAATCAATTCCAACCTTGTTGAATTTAATAAAGAATTTTGGGGAAATATCAGGATATAAAATAAATAAAACTAAATCTTCAATATTAATGCTAAATGAGACCCAGAGAAATTACCCAGCCCCTGAGGTAAATCAATTCAGTGTTGTAAATCAGTTTAAATATTTAGGAATCCAAATTATGCCTAAGCTAGAATCAGTCGCCAGTGTCAACTATGAAGCCTTAATGTCAGATATCAATGAGTTAACTCAGAGATGGATGTCACTACCAATGTCGATGATCGGGAGAATCAATATACTTAAAAGTAATATTTTACCTAAAATACTTTATTTATTTCAATACATTCCCTTATCACCACCTTTAGATCTATTCTCAAGAATTAAAAAAAAAAAAAAAAAAAAAAAAAAAGTTAGTGGAATTTATATGGAACAACAGGAGGGCTAGATTACGTCTGTCTTTATTATATTTACCATTTGATCGTGGAGGTCTGAAATGTCCAAATTTTATGTTGTATTATTGGTCGGCACAACTGAGGTCTATGACATATTATTTTTCATCAAATGGTCTCCCTCACTGGACTGAAATGGAATCATACAATTTACCTTTACCTCTTCCCATATTCATATACTCAGATTCGGCAAAAAAATTACAAAAACAAGTTAAAAATCCATTTGTAAAGCATATGATCAAAATATGGTGTGAAGCTAAAAACTATTTAAAAGAACCACAGTTATTGTCACAATTTAATCCAATATGGGGTAATCAATATTTTAAACCAGGGAGAGCGGACGCTGTATTTAAAGTATGGAATTTAAAAGGGATACAAAAGATTCAGGATTTATATTTGCCATGTGCAGACAACATAATGTCTTTTGAAGAGCTGAGGATCAAATTTAATCTCGATAGAACACATTTTTTTAAATATCTTCAACTTAGAAACTTTATTCGATCAAATCAAAATAAAGCTCTCACTCGACCTATTTATTCATCCTTGGAAAAAATGATGATGAAAGATAGTAAAAGAAAGGGTATTATTTCAGAGTTTTATAACTCATTGACACTATCTTCAAGTGAAAATTCACTGAAAAGATTAAACTACTGGAAAGAAGATCTGCAAATTGAAATTTCAGAGGAACAATGGGAATTGGCTTGTACAGAAGCTCAAACCAAATCAATAAATACACGCCTTAAATTGATACATTTCAAATGGTTAATGCGGATGTATGTTACACCGGAGGAGTTAAATAGATACAACAAAAATATACCAGATACATGCACAAAATGCATGGAAAGTAAAGGAACCCTATTTCATTGTTTATGGGAATGTAGATTAATAAGAATGTTTTGGGAGGAGGTGAGGGTAACAATTGAAAAAATAATCTCAAAACAAATCATATGGAATCCTAAACTGTTTTTGTTGGGTCTGTACCCAGAAAAGCATAATTTCAATAAAAGTGAAAGAACATTCATAGACCTCAGTTTGCTTAATGCCAAAAAATGTATTGCACTATTATGGAAAAAGACTCATAGACCAGATGTGACTCAGTGGTTAAGACAGATGTTAACAAACCTTCCATTAGAAAGAATAACATATATACTGAAATCAAAGGAAATTGTGTTTGAGAATATATGGAGACCTTTTATTGATTATGTAAAAAATTTAAACATAACTCTTGAAGAAGAAGGTGAATGATGTGTGTGGACCTTGTAAATTCCAAACTGGTGAACATAATATGTATACTAATGTATTGGATTGTCTAGACTAAACAGAGGAGCATTGTTGAAGACTTGATTTTGTTGGTGGTTGTTGGTGTTTTTAGGGCATTTTTTTTTTTTTGTAGTACTTTAGTGTTAGTGTTTGTTTGTATCATGTTTGTTAAAAAAAAAAAAGGTTCAATAAAGATATTGTGGAAAAAAAAAAAAGTTGCAAATTACTGAATAAATGCTTCCAAACTCATGTGAAACAAGGTTTGTGAGGTGTTAGGACCCGGCTCTAGGCCATAACAAATAAAGAGGATGCACGAGCATCACAAGAGCATTTCTGAGCAAATTTCCTCTTTCTAGCATGTTTTTTTATCTTGCTTGTGAAGGCTTTTCACTGTGTACATTTTACCTTTAACTAGAGAAAAGCACAGAAATGTGTGCAAGAAGATAGTAATTTCTATCTCTCCCATCAGACAAATCTTTCTATTTTCACGCACTTCTAAAATTAGGATTTTTTTCTTCTTCTTCAGGGACCTCAAGGAGAACCAGGGCCTCCCGGGCAGCAAGGAAACCCAGGCGCCCAGGTGAGTGATAGAGCAGAATTCATTTGACTCACCCATGAAATAAAACGTCCTAATCATCCCCTATCCTCTCCACAGGGACTGCCGGGGCCTCAAGGAGCCATCGGACCGCCAGGAGAGAAGGTATTGTATCAGAATCATGGAACGCCAAATTCCTGCGACTCTCCCGGGAAGAAAAGAACAAAAATGCTAATAAATATTGACACACAAAAATGCTACAAATTGTCTCCTTCATTTGCATGAGCAGAAAGCAAAGTTGCCATCTTATTCAGCTCCAACTGCTTATCACACTATTATGCAAAGGCATCATCCTCCATGCAGGACAAAATATTGCCTGGTAGATGGTACAGACAGATTTTAATCCTGATATATTCTAATCCCATTTTAGCTGGATCAAATTTCCCGTCTCATGCAGAGGATATTCGGTTTATTATTGAACAGTTGGAATTTGATAAAGCAGGTATTGTTTCCCATGACTTCAAATGGAATAACAGAACATGATGGTAGTTTATGGAGTCGCAATCTAGCATAAACTACAAACAGATTAATTTATTTATTTATTTAGCGAATGCAAAGTCCTTAAGCCAAGCAGTTGCCTCCTGGTTTGCTGTATGGAGGGTGTGTAATCCTCCTTCCAGTCTTTGGAGCGGGCAAGCCTCTATGATGTGTTCCATAGTTTGCTCCTCTCCACATGCGCACAGTGGGCTAGGGCTACTGCCCCATCTGTGAAGGCTGGCCAAGCAGGGGCCATGTCCAGTCCTGAAGCGATTGAGTGTAGACCACTGTCTCCTTGGGAGGTTGGTGCCCGGGACCTGTTGGTTGGGGTTTATCACCAGCTGTTTGTTTGGGACCTCCTTGGTTTCCCATTCCTCTTGCCAAGCTGTCTGGATGGTAAAGTCAGCTGGGGGAGGGTTTTTCCAAATCGGCCGTCTGGATGAAAGTCGGGCAGTGGGTGGGGTGTAGATATCTGCATGGATTGGTAAGTGAGGAAAATCTTTAACTTTTTGGAGCATCCTTTGAGTTAATGCTGCTCGCCGGATGTGTGGAGGGGCTATGTTTGACAGTACAGAGAGCCAGGGGAGTGGTGTTGAGCGGATTGTTCCAGTTATAGTTCTCATGGTTGAGTTGAGCTGGGTGTCTACATGGTGTGTGTAAGATGACCTGGACCAGACAGGGGCACAATATTCTGCTACAGAGTATGAAAGGGCCAGTGCTGAGGTGCGCAGGGTGGAGACTGCCGCCCCCCATTTTGCACCAGCGAGCTTGCAGAGCAGGTTGTTTCGTACTTTCACCTTAGCAGCCGTCCCCTTTAGATGTTCCTTGAAGGATAAGGTCCTATCAAGGGTCACTCCAAGATAAGTTGGCTTTGGGGCATGCTTAAGCTTGAGTCCGCTCAGGTGGATGTTTAGTTCTCTGGCAGCTTTTGCATTGTGGAGATGAAATACACTGGAGACGGTTTTTGCTGGGCTTGGTTTTAGGCGCCAGATTTTGCAGAACTGGTCCAGTTTAGCAAGATCTTCCATGAGCACCCGTTCCAGTGGTTCAAAGTCTGGTGCTTGGAATGCCAAACAGATGTCGTCTGCATAGATGAATTTGCGGGATTTTGTAGTAGGCAGGTCGTTTATGTAGAGGTTGAACAGAGTTGGAGCTAGAACTGAGCCTTGTGGGAGTCCGTTTTTCTGCATTCTCCATGCACTTGTGTTCTGACTGAGGTGGACTCTGAACCTTCGGTTGGTCAGCAGGGTTTTTATAATTGCTGTTGCCCAAGCAGGGATCGCCTTTATAAGTTTCAGGAGGAGGCCTTTGTGCCAGACCGTATCATAGGCGGCTGTAAGATCGAGAAACACAGCCCCTGTCTTCAGTCTGCTCTCGAAGCCATTTTCAATGAAGGTGGTTAGGGCCAGTACTTGTTCTCCTGTACTGCGGTACAAGCAGGGGCCGGTGTTGGCTGTGTGGAAAATCATCAAGAATGAGGATCTGTGTAGGATATGGCTCCCCATTCAAAGAGCTGACCCAACACAGGTCAGGAGAATAGTCCTTCTTCCACCTAGCAGAGTGGAAGGTTCCTCTTTGTTTGGGGTCGTATATCAAAGCGAGGTCATTTCTGGATGCCCAGTCTGAAAGTGCCTCCCCATCACTGTCCACTGCTGGGTACCCCCAGTCAGGGTGATGGCTGTTAAAGTCCC
Source organism: Pholidichthys leucotaenia (assembly GCA_020510985.1). Taxonomy (NCBI): domain Eukaryota; kingdom Metazoa; phylum Chordata; class Actinopteri; order Cichliformes; family Pholidichthyidae; genus Pholidichthys; species Pholidichthys leucotaenia. Next base: position 30,559,581 of record CM035850.1, read on the forward strand.
CCACATAGATGGCAGGGTGGGGTAGGGTGGGTAAGACCTGCAGATCCCAGTTGGCATTAGGGGGCTTGTACACATTGACAATATGGAAGCCACCAATGATTATGGTGTCTGAGAAATGTGTTGTTATCAGGTGATTTGCTTCAACTATGTCAGAACGCACATAGGTGGCACGTCCATGTTTAGCATGTAGAACATAGCACAGGAGGTCAAAGCCTTTGATGGTGAAGCGGCCAGCTTCCTCTGTGCCAATATGAGTCTCTTGGAGGCAGATTACATCAATCGAATGTTGGAAGGCGAGGACTTCGATAAGGCTTCGCTTGGCTGCAGATAGGCCTTCAACGTTTAGTTGTAATATGCGAAGGGCAGATCCTACCACAAAGTGCTCTTGGGGCTGTTTGCTTTCGGCTTTAGGACTGTGACTAGGATTCTTCTTTGACTTGGCACAGAGGCGTCGTCTCTTTGAATTTAGTCTGCTGGTAGGATCATTAGCTTCCCCAGGCAAGCCCGGGTACAGGCGGAGGGCGCGACGAGAACGCTGATCCATTGCCCCCAGATTAATGTAAATTAGGTGCAATAACAAAGGTGCAAATGTATGATGAAAGATGCCAATTCAATAAGTCAAAAAGTCATAAATTACAGTTTAACTGCGTTGAATAAAAATGTAACTCTTAACCAGATGAGCGTCGCAAATTTACAAGAAAAAAGATGAAAATTTACAAGAGAAAAATCACAAATTCATGAGGAAAAAAGTTGCAAATTTGCAAAAAAAAAAAGATTTCAAATCTACAAGAAAAAAGTTGCAAATTTACAGGTAAAAAGTTGCAAATTTTTGAGAAAAAAATTGCAAATCTGAGGGGAAAAAAATGCAAATTTAGAGGAAAAAAGTAGCAAATTTTTGAGAAAAAAAGTTGCCAATTTACTGGAAAAAAATGCAAATTTTTGAGAAAAAAGTTACAGATTTACAGGAAAAAATTTGCAAATTTATCGGGAAAAAGTTGCAAATTTATAAGAAAAAAATTGCGACTTTTTGACAAAAAAAAACTTGCCAATTTCCAGGAAAAAAAAGAAGTTAAATTTATTGAGAAAAAAATTACATGTTTATGGAAAAAAATTAACACATCTGAAAAAAAATTTACAAATTTTTGAAAGAAAAATGGCTAATTTATGAAAACTCCCCTATAAATGGCGATGAGGGGATGGCAGGCTAACAAGGCGGATGATTTTGGGTCATTTTGCTAACAAGGGGGGATTCCCGTCCCCCTTCAAATCACCTACTGAGTGTAATGTAGAGGACTAAGATTTGAATAGGGGATTCAAAAAAGTTAAAATCATAACAACCTTGAAGTCGGTGCTTCTGTGAATCAGGGGAAGAAGTGAAGAACACAGCCATGAAATAGAAATAACCGTTTGTATCATGTAGCCAGAATGATTTTTAAGTCACATTTGCTGGTCAGGGAAAGCCTGTTTGGACCACTTTGGATAAAATGGTCTGACAAATTCTGTGCAGTCCTGGAATATAATGAGGTCCTCGGAGGTTTGCTATCCTTCGACTGTGCCTCTGGTGCCACAATAAAGTTGACAGGGTTCTATACATTTTGGATGGATTGTGCAATACACCCCGTATCAAGTATGGAGTTAATGTTAGGGTGCTAAAATTAGATTTCAGGAGCCCCCTGGACCAAAGAAGATTATTTTCACCTGACGTGGCCTTGATACCACACTCACATGTCGCCGGCAGGTGTGGAATTCAACACTTGCCATCAGCCGAAAGAAAAACCCATTTAATTGTCCCGGTTTCTGTAGGCTGCTCAGTCCTGGGCTTCCTACATTATTATTGTTGTTGCACTCCTGAGCTATAGGTGGCGATAGCACTCCATAAATGTAAAATAAGATATCAGAAGTAGAGAATGGAGTAGCCTAGCCAATGAACTTGCACTATGTTGCCAAAAGTATTGGGACACCCCTCCAAATGGCTGGGCACCAACAGACAAAACAAGGTCTCAACCCGATAGAACATCTTTGAGATGAACTAGAGTGGAGATTGAGCCAGGCCTTCTTGTTCAACATCAGTGCCTGACCTCACAAAAGCACTTCAGGAAGAATGGCCAAAAATTACCATAAACACACTCCTAAACCTTGTGGAAAGTCTTTCCAGAGGAGTTGAAGCTGTTATAGCTGCCATGGGCGGCAGAATAGTGAGTCTATTTTGGATTTGTATTGTACTAAATGAAACATATCTATCAGTTCTTCAGAAGTAATACGTTAATATTAATTGATGCTAAATAAAAATTTGTCAACATGGCCAGTGTATCTGCTTAACATTACCAGGCTAGCATTGCCATTGTTTGACTTTGTATTCTTACCAGACTCTGCAAGATGTGATACCGCTAATTTTTGGTTGCTAACTTTATTATGCTAGCTTTCTTATGCTAACTTTGTTATGTTAACTTTGTTGTGCTAATTTTGTTGCACTAACTTTGTGATGCTAACATTACGATGCTAACTTTGCAACACTAACTTTGATACACTAACTTTGAGACACTAATTTGTTACGCTGACTTTGCAATGCTAATTTTGCAGTGCTAACTTTGTGACGCTAACTTTGTTATACTAACTTTATGTTAATTTTGTTACGTTAACTGTGTGATGCTAACATTGTGAATCATTTGTGACACAAATTTTGTGATGCAAACTTGTGATGCTAACTTTTTGACGCTAACTTTGAGATGCTAACTTTGTTACACTAACTGTGTGATGCTAACATTTTGATGCTTACTTTGTGACACTAATTTTGTGTTGCTAATATTGTGCTGCTAACACTGTGATGCTAACATTGTGGGACTAACTTTTTGACACTATAGGTGCATTCCGATTGCCCAGTAGTGTACTCCAAAGTGGATTGCACAGGGTATTCCGCCAAATTAAGTGCGATTCCAAACCGAACGGAGCGGTGTTCACTTCAAAGGGAACTAAGAATTGAGTAGTGAAGAAGTGAACAACCATACATCACTGGACGTTGACAAGATTACCCATAAGTCATTGCTCTTCAAATATGAGTAAAACAAACTACTCTTGCTAACATTATTAAAAAGCTAAACTAACCTTGGTTATATTTTATATCAATTGATAGTGATAAAAATATATTTGTTTTAATATTTTACTTAAGAAGTCTAAAATATCCACAATAGTATCAGTTCATGTCCGTGGTAATGCAGGTGAAGGGAGACGACGTTGCGAAGTATTTCAAATGGAGAAATTTTGTGAAGGGCAGTTCCTTTAACTGATGTTCCCTGGGAAGGGAGTAGGGAGTCCCGTTGAAGTACACTGTGGATCGGAACGTAGCTTAACTTTGCTATACTACGTTTGAGATGCTACCTTTATGACGCTAATTTTGCTTTAACATTTTCTCATCTCCTTTAGGGTCCTACTGGAAAGCCAGGGTTGCCAGGAATGCCAGGAGCTGATGGTCCACCGGTAAGATCGTAATTCATAACGGCCTCTTTGTCTTCTTCCTTGTCTTTATTTAAGAGTTTTGGGAAAGTACAGTGATCGCCTTATCCTCGAACATGTCTGCCTGTTTGTCTTTCCGCTATGGAAACTGGAACTTAAATGGATATACAATTTGGCAGAAAAGGACCAGATATTTTCTTCATTGTTCATTTCCTGTACTCAGCCATAATGTATACGCTATATCCGCATTGTTTTTATGAGTATCACGGTGAGAGACAATATTTTGCCAAGCACTGCAGCTGATCTTAATGCTTCCACATCACTTCACCTGTGTAAACTACGGATCATTGCCTTTTATGATGGGGCACATTAGCAGAGATGTATAACAGCCCCCACGTTTAGACATGCTGTGTGTATATATGCAAACAGTCTCTTTACCACCCCAGTACAGACAGCACAGCTGCACTAAAGCCAGATGTTTGTGACAAGGCGCCATGTGGCACCAAAGAGAGATGGCGACAAGGTGGGCTGTAAAATTTGAGTAAGTGCAGGGCAAGGATGCAGGGAGACGGTGTACAAGATGAGGGAGCCAGTTGAAATATGGAGGTGTACAATATCCCATGGTCCTTTTCATTTTTTTTTGCTTCAAAGGGGAAAAAAATGGCTCTCCCATCAGCATGCCCATGTGGGCTCCACTATAGGTTAAATCAGAGCTGTCTTATGCGTCCCATGTGGGTTTGGCTGCGAGTTCCATGTTGGCCCCGTTTGTGTTTGCCCACATGGACTTTACCTGTGGTACAGTTGAGCGGCTAATCTGCTTACCCGCTTTAAACTCATGTGGGCCCCACATGGATTTAATGTGAGTGAGCGGGTTTCACTAACACTTGTGCCATAGCCAAAATGAGAGAAAAATGTCACGGATTTATAAGAAAAAATGTGAAAATTTTTGAGAAGTCAAAAATTTACAAAAAAAGTAGCAAATTTATGAGGAAAAAAAGTCAGAAATGTATGAGGAAAAAGTCACAGTTATGAGAAAAAACCCAGAAATTTACCACAAAAATAGTAGCAAATTTATGAGAAACAGTTACAAATTTATCGGAAAAAATGTGAAAGTTGATGAGAAAAAAGTCACAAGTTTATGAGGAAAAAAATGTGAAAATTTATGAGAAAAAGTCCAAAAAATTACCAAAAAATGGTAGCAAATGTATGAGAAACAAAGTCACAAATTTATGGGAAAACATGTGAAAGTCTATGACTAAAAAAAATCACAAATTTATGAGAAAAAAACCCAGCCACAGGGGGTGCACAAGCCAGTGTACTCAGTGCCGGTCACAAGCCCAGGTAAATGGGGAGGGTTGTGTCAGGAAGGGCATCCGATGTAAAACCTTTGCCAAATCAAACATGCGGATCATGACGAATGAGACTTTCATACCGGATCGGTCGAGGCCGGGGTTAACGACCACCACCGGTGCTGTTAACCGACAGGGCACTGGTGGAAGTTGGGCTACTGTTGGTCAAAGATCGAGGAGGAAGGGGGGGGGGCATGTTAGGAGGGAGAGAGAGAAAAGGAAAGGTAGAAATGTGGAGGTGAGAGTAGGGACGTTAAATGTAGGGACTATGACTGGTAATGGCAGAGAGTTGGCTGATATGATGGAGAAAAGAAAGCTAGATATACTGTGTGTTCCAGAAACCAGATGAAAGGGAAGCAGGGCTAAGAGCATTGGAGGTGGATTTAAACTGTTCTACCATGGTGTAGATGGGAAGAGAAATGGAGTAGGGGTAATCTTGAAGGAAGAGTATGTGAAGAGTGTTCAGGAGATAAAGAGGGAGTCGGACAGAATCATGAGTTTGAAGCTAGAAGTTAACGGTGTGATGTTGAATGTTGTTAGTGCGTATGCCCCATAAGTTGGATGTCAGGTAGAAGAGAGATGAATTCTGGACTAAGTTGGATGAAGGGGTAGAGTGTGTTTCCAGGGAGGAGAAAATGGTGATTGAATCGAACTTTAATGGACATGTAGGTGAAGGGACAGAGATGATGAGGTCCTGGGTAGGTATGGTTTTAAGGAGAGAAATGTGGAAGGACAGATAGTTGTGGATTTTGCTAGAAGGATGGATATGGCTGTGGTGAACACATACTTCAAGAAGAGAGAGGAACACAGGGTGACTTACAAGAGTGGAGGAAGGTGCACACAGGTGGACTACGTCTTATGCAGAAGGAGAAATCTGAAAGAGATGGGAGACTGCAAGGTGGTGGCAGGGGAGAATGTAGCTACAGTATCGGATGGTAGTCTGTAGGATGACTTTGCAGAGCCAAAGATTAAGTGGGGGAAGTTACAGAAGGAAGAAGGTCGCACAGAGTTCAGGAAGGAGTTGATACAGGCTCTGGGTGGTAGGGGAGAATTACCAGGTGACTGGGAAAGTACAGCAAAAGTATTGAGGGAAACAGGTAGAAAGGTATTTGGTGTATCCAGTGGACAGAGGAAGGAAGATAAGGAGACTTGGTGCTGGAATGAGGAGGTACAAAAAAGTATTCAAAGGAAGAGGTTAGCCAAGAAAAAGTGGGATAGTCAGGGAGATGAAGAAAGTAGACAGGAGTATTTGGAGTCTAAGTGCATGGCAAAGAGAGGTAGCAAAGGAAAGGGCATATAGTGAGTAGTATGAGAAGCTGGACACTAAGGAAAGAGAAACGGACTTGTATCGATTGACAAGACAGAGATCGAGCTGGAAAGGATGTGCAGCAGGTTAGGTTGATTAAGGACAGAAATGGTAGTGTACTAACAAGTGATGTGTGTTGAGAAGGTGGAAGGAGTACTTTGAAGAGCTGATGAATAAAGAAAATGAGAACGAGAGCAGGATGTATGAAGGAAAGATGGTGAACAAGGAAGTCCCGAGGATTAGCAAGGCAGAAGTGAGGGCAGCTTTGAAGGGGATGAAGAATGGAAAGACGGTTAGTGCAGAGGACATACCTGTGGAGGTATGGAGATGTTTAGGAGAGATGGCAGTGGACTTTTTAACCAGATTGTTTAACACAATCTTGGAGAGTGAGAGGATGTCTGAGGAGTGGAGAAGAAGTGTTTTGGTACCAATTTTCAAGAACAAAGGTGATGCTCAGAGCTGTAGTAACTATTACAGAGGCATAAAGTTGATCAGCAACACTATGAAAATATGGGAAAGAGTTGTTGAAGCCAGGTTAAAAGGAGAGGTGACAATCAGTGAGCGGCAGTACGGTTTCATGCCAGGAAAGACTACTCCAGATGCATTGTTTAATTTTTTTTTTTTAAATACATTTTATTTAAGGCGCCTTTCAAGGCACTCAAGGATGCCGTACAAGAATAAAACAATAAAACACATTAAAAACACATCACAAGTTCAAAAATCACAGAGAATTTTGTTCTAAGAGTGTTGATAGAGAAGTATAGAGAAGGTCAGAAGGAGTTGCACTGTATCTATGTGGATCTAGAGAAAGCATATGATAGGGTGCCAAGAGAGGAAGTGTGCTACTGTATGAGGAAGTCAGGAGTGGCAGAGAAGTATGTGAGGGTGGTGAGGAAGTATGGGAGGCAGGACTTGTATGAGGACAGCGAGACGGTGGTGTGTGCTGTAGGAGTAACAGATGGGTTCAAGGTGGGGGTGGGGTTACATCAGAGATCTTCTCTGAGCCCCTTCTTGTTTGCCATGGTGATGGACAGGCTGACAGATGGAGTCAGGCAGGAGCCTCCGTGGACCATAATGTTTGCAGATGACATTGTGATCTGTAGTGAGAATAGGGAGCAGGTGGAAGAGAACCTGGAGAGGTGGAGGTATGGTCTGGAGAGAAGAGGAATGAAAGTCAGTAGAAGCAAGACAGAATACATGAGTGTGAATGAGAGGGGGCTAGGTGCAACGGTGAAGATGGAAGGAGTAGAGGTAGTTAAAGTAGACAAGTATAAATACCTGGGGTCAACCATCCAAAGCAATGGAAAATGCACAAGAGAGGTGAAGAAGAGTGTAGGCAGGGTGGAGTGGATGGAGACGAGTGTCAGGGGTGATTTGTGACAGAAGAAGCAGCAAGAGTGAAAGGGAAGATTTACAAGATAGTAGTGAGACCTGCTATGATGTATGGTTTGGAGACAGTGGCGCTGAAAAAAGGCAGGAGGTGGAGGTGGCAGAGTTGAAGATGCAAAGATTTTCATTGGGAATGACTCGGAGAGACAAGATGAGAAATGAGTATATCAGAGGAACGGGTTGAGCAGTTTGGAGACAAAGTAAGAGAAGTAAGGCTGAGATGGTTTAGACATGTGCAGAGGAGAGATAGTGGATGAGTTGGACGAAGGATGTTGAAGATGGAGCTGGCAGGCAGGAGGCAAAGAGGAAGACCACAGAGAAGATTCATGGATGTAGTGAAGGGGGACATGGAGAGGGTTGGTGTTACAGAGGAAGATGCAAGGGATAAGGTGAGATGGAGGCAGATGATCTGCTATGGAGACCCCTAAAGGGAGCAGCCGAAAGAAGAAGAAATTTTTGAGGAAAAAATGTGAAAATTTATGAGGAAAAAAGCTTGAAATTTACAACAAAAAAAGCAAAATTACTTGAAAAAGGTAACACACTTAGAACAGAAAAAGTACCGGAGTGGTGGCTCAGTTAGTAGAGCCTCTGCACCACACCCGGAAGGCCGGGGTTCGAATCCCAGCTAGGTCATGCCAAAGACCATAGAAAAGCGGAACTTCTGCCGTCCAGCTTGGTGCTCCGCAATAATGGAATGGAGGAGAGAAATTTGCGGCGGCGCCTTGCATGGCAGCGACCCCATCTGATTCTAGATGTGATTAACATTGTAGATAAGAGAAACATAATTTCGTTCTACTGTACATGATTAGCTGTATGGATCTGAATGACAATAAAGATGGCTTATCCTTATCCTTCAGTAAGCAAATATATGAGTAGATAGACTGAAAATTTACAAGAGAAAAGTTGCAAATATACAAAAAAGTAACAAATTTGAGATGAAGTTGCAGGATTACAGTGGAAAAAAATGGGCAAATTTATGAGAAAGTTCCAAAAATACAAGAAAGCAAATTTGCAAAAAAAAAGTTACCATTTTTATATCACATTCATGAAGAAAAAAGCTGCAAATTTACAAGAAAAAAAATCAGATTTATGAGAAAAAGTTGCAAGTTTACAGTAAAACAAAGTTGAGAAAGTTTCAGCCTTTCATGAAAATGTATCAAATTTATGGGAAATAGCAAATTTATGAGAAAATAAGTTGAAAATAGGTAAACAGGTACAGTCCATGTGGGCGAACACAGATGGGGCCAACATGAAACCCGTGAACAAACCCACATGGGACCCATTGTTTCATAGCACCTTAACTCTTGCACTTTAGCGTATCCACTTTGTACAGTTTCATTGCAGTTGTTCTTCTCGTGTATAATTGTTTGTGTGTTTTTGTGATCTGCCGGGGGACTACAGATGCAAATTAGCAGTATTGCTAAATCTGGCATACTTACATTTGCATTAACGTTCATTTGTATGTAATGTCCCTTTCCAAATAAACATTAAACTAAAAGCTAAACCATAAGACAGCACAGATTTAACCTTCAGTGGCTGGCTCTCCCCTCATTTACACACTCCTCTTCTTTTGTATTCATCCGTTTTGTTGCAAACACCGGGAACCGCGGCATTTGCTGGCTTCAGCCCCCCAACTTGTTTCATTGCTCATTTCTCTCCACATCCCTTATATCTGTAAAAAAGAAAAAAATCCATCAGAGGCCTTCCTCCCTTGTTTAACGAGAATGCAATCAATTTCCTCGCAGTCTTCTTTTTACTGGATACCCACGTGTGTGTTACAGTAGCCGTGTGTCGTGTGTGCGTAGCTGATTGCAGCTTTGGCTTTTAGAGTTCAGTAATGGCTGGTAGTGCCTCTGTAATAGTCTGCATTAGGGATAAAAGTGCTAAACGAGACTGAAGACCCTTTCAGCCATTTTTCCAGTTTGATACGTCTCTCCTGTAGTTTTACAGCCCCATCTCTGTTATAGGAGTGCTGTAGTATTTATAGTGGCAATTATCCCGAAATGATATGCAATAATATTGCTCTTAATCATTCGCAGGGTCACCCTGGAAAAGAGGGGCCGACCGGAGAGAAAGGCCACATGGTGAGTTTAATTTCCACCATTCCTCTTGCTTTAGCCTTCATCTGTTCTGCTTTTATTTATGCCTTTCTCATTTTCTTCTCCCTCCCGTTGTCCTTGTTTAGACTCATTTGCATAAAATGATTTGCATTGTTATGGATAAAATTTTCTTTTTGGAATAATTGTGTGTGGGCTGCTAGCATTCATCAAACATCTGTCTCTCCTAGGGCCCCCCTGGCCCTCAAGGACCCATTGGTTATCCTGGACCTCGAGGCGTAAAGGTAAGTTGTGAATTAACAACAAAGAAATATATTTCTTTTAGGTTTTTTTTTGTAGTGGTAATGGTTTATTTCTAGCATGTAAAAAAGGGGAAAAACCCTTATCAAACAGTATTAAAAATACGAGGACATACAAGTCAAAAGAACATTAGAGTGAAAAAACACAAAACCAAAGGTGAAAAAAAGCACTTAATTCCTCTGTTCTGTTTCTTCAAATCCTAGTACTCAAAATATAAATAATACAGAAAATAATGTGCTTGAAAAGGAGTAGAAAGAAGTAAAAAACGCAGGTACTCCTACTCTGTTCTCCTACATCAGTCACACGTATCTATATCAGTGTTTCCCAGGTATAATTTGTGCAGAAGCATATTTACATATCTGTAAGAAAATACAGGAAAACAAAGAAAAAACATCAAAAACAAAGAAAAAATCTTTTGTGTGAATGCTGTTGTTGCTTGGCTCAGACATTTTAATTGTTTTACTACATGCTAGAAACTTTCTAATATTATTTTGTTCAGCATTTTAAGGAAATATCCATCCATCCATTGTCTACCGCTTTTCCGGAGGTCCGGGTCGCGGAGACAGCAGCTGAAGCAGAGAAGCCCAGACTTCCCTCTCCCCAGCCTGTTCCAGCTCTTCAGAGAGGATACTAAGACGTTCCCAGTCCAGCTGGGAGACGTAGTCTCTCCAGCATGTCCTGGGTCTGCCCCGGGGTCTCCTCAGGGGTGAAGGGCCAGACTAGGAACGATCCAACAGACTCTCATGATGAATGTTACAACAAAGGTTCAGTGTACCCCACCCGGTATGGGGTTACTGGGGCTCCGCCCTGGAGACAGGCCTGGGGGAGGGGCTCAATGGTGAGCGTCTGGGGGCCAGGTTTCTGTCCATGGGACCTGGCCGGGCTCAGCCCGAAGGAGCTACATGGGTCTGCCCTCCAGTGGGCTCACAACCTGCAGGAGGGACCATGGGGGTCCGGTGCTATGTGGATCAGGTGGCAGTCGAAGGCAGAGACCTTGGCGGTCTGATCCCTGGCTTCCCATTTTAAGGAAATGTATGCTTCCATTTTTGTACTTTATAATTTTCACATTTTTTATAAGGGATGGGGCAATAAAGTGTAGTATTGCAGTACTTTGTGTCTGTGATACTGTATCGATTCAGAGAAACCAGTATCAAATAAAAAGTATTAGTAAATGTTGCAAACACAAAATTTAATTTTTTGGGTACCAGAGTAATGAAAAACAATTTTTTCAATCCAGTAGACTGTCTGGTTCAGTCAGTGCAGCATGAGATCTATATCACAATACTTAACGTATCACAAGATTGTGATAGTATTGTATCGTGAAAATATTGTCGCGCGACCTCTGGTGATTCCCACCTTTTTTTTTTTTTTTATAGTGTTTTCACTTATTTAAATAGAAAATAAAATGCAAGGTAACAGAAATGCTTTAAACTCTCTTGAAGCCCCATCAGCTATTCAGGCTAAACCCACTTGCATATTTTCAGCTAGAGACAACATGTAACTTTTAAGATAGTTTTTATGCTAATCGTTTAGCTTTAAGCCATTTTAGCTTTTAAGCGAGCATTACTAAGCCTTACATTTTTTAATTTAGTGTTTCAAAGCAAATTTTCTTCAACTTAGTTATTTTGCTGTTATGCCCACATTCTGTAGCTTTAAGCCATTTTAGGTTTGGATTTTAAGCTAAAGTTTTATTTAGTATTTTAAGTGAAATTTCCTTGCTTTTATGTCAACATTGTGTAAGTTTAGGTCGTTGTAGCTTTAAAGCTAGTATTTTTTTTTTTAGCTTTAGCATTTTTAACCTAACTTTACTCAGCTTTCGACCATGTTACCTTTCATACTAACACTGTTGCGGCTGCCTTATCAGTACCCAGAACAAGATCAGTACCCAGCAAAATTATACATTTAAATTATACATTTGTATATTGAAGACGTGACCACGTACTTATTAAAAAAAATCTGCAAATTATTCAAAACCATATCTACTCAGCTGTAAATTGAATACATTTGTCACACGTGTGTGTAGATCGAGTGAAGTACTTCTGCACATGCGGCACACCCATGTTGTTCCGGGTACTGATTTGGCAGCCACAGCTGGTGCAGCTTTAAGTCAGTTTAGCTTTGAAGCTCGTGTTTTTAAGCTAACTTTTTCAGCTTTAGCTTTTTCCACTTTTGTGATAATGATTATTTGAACGGGACATATGTAATGTCCCTTTCACATAAACATTAAACTTAACTGCACAAATTTATACCATTTTAGCATTTAAGCTCGCATTTATCAGTGTTAAACATGCTAAATAAATTACACTTTTTTCAGCTTTAAGCTGTTTTAAGATTTTAAGCCGACAGTGTTCAGGTTTAAACTATTTTAGTTTTTAAGCTAACTCTGGTCAATCTTTATTCATTTCTTCTTTTAAGCTGCCATAGATCAGCTTTAAGCTGTTTAAGATTTCAAACTATTTGGTCAGCTTTATGCTACTTTGCTTTTAAGCTTTAACTTTTATTTTCAGCATTTTAGGGAAGCATTTTTAGCTAACAGTCTTCGTTTTCTTCAAAAAATGTAACATTTTCTAGTGCTGTTCTAATACTTTTTTTTTGCTCATACTTAACCCAGTATCTTGCTTTAGGTGATTGATAAAGGATTAGAATCGTGTCGTGTGATTTTGAAAATGGCTAAATTACATCCTTTTGAGAGAATCAAAGTGATACTAATATTAGAACAGAAAGCACATTGGCTCAGATCTTTTTATCCTTGATTTTGGTAATATGGTGAGACCGACAGTGGTTTAAGGTGCTCACCCCTTTTTTTCTTGCTCGATGTCATTAGTGGCTGATAGAACCGAGACAAAACGAATCCCATCCAATAATTCTTAGCGAGACGTGTGACTGATGCAATCATTAAAGCTTCCGTTGAAAGTGGGAATCACCCGAGTGGCCTGACACAAAGCTGAAATCCCATCTGTTCCATGGCTGAAATGGTATTGATAGGAGGAGTTGTGATTTTCTTCACCAAACTGTAGACAAAAAAAAAAAAAAATACCACCCTACATATCACAAAAAATGAGAGAGGTGCACTGAGAAAAAGTGCAGCCTTTTTTTTCCAGTGTCAGTGTCTATCCTCCTGTCACGATTTATTATTCAGTTCCCCTCCTGAGTCCAGCATACTTGACTTCTTCCTGTTGTTGCATCACAGGGAGCCGATGGCGTCCGCGGCCTGAAAGGAAACAAGGGTGAAAAGGTAAGAAAGCACAGACATGTCTAAGAACAGAGACATTACGTTGCTGGTTGTGGATTGTGGTTTCAGGCTAAAGATAATTTTAATTATGTCCTGTGAAATGAGTCTGAATCTTAATGCTATAGTGGGAAGAAAAAGCAATTAAGAGTTTCAACAGGGGATCGTGCAGAAACTCAACACTAGTCTGCTTATTTTGAAGTGTGTCTTTGCTTGAACACACATCTCCAATGCAGCATTCTCCTTCGTTATATGCTCAACAATATGTTTCCTTTATCCCCTTATTAGGGAGAAGACGGCTTCCCCGGCTTCAAGGGAGATATGGGTGTCAAGGGTGACAGGGTAGGTCTTTTTTATTTACTGTATATTTGACTCAGTTGTATATGTCAGTCACATTAGACTTCTGGATGCGCTACTTAGATCACTCACAAACAGTAGTGTTTGCAAGGTTGCCAGTTCTGTTGCTCCTGGTTGCGTTTACCAGGTAATCTATGCATATTTTGTATTATTACTATTATTATGTTTGGATGTTTTTGTCTGCAAATGATTAATTCAGTCCCAAGCCCATGCTGAGTGCTTTACTTTTGAATGAGCACTGAGTGTGTTTTATAGCACAAACTTGGCAACCTTAAGAAAAGGTATTTCTGTAGCAGCTTAAAGGCACAGAAAAAGATTAGCTTAACTAAATTATGGCTCATCAATTCTTTGCCAAAAAGTTAAAATGTAAAGCATTTGCAAATAACATAAAAAAATGACTAATTAAACAAAAGTTAACAAAAGTTAGCAAAGAATGAAATAGCCTACTAAACACTAATGGTATGACTAAACAGCTGTTAGCTTAAATTATGGCATTTAATTTTGACAGTTGTATGGCAGGTCTTTAAATTGTATTTGATGTAATAGTGGAAATAGTATAAAATCAGTTGTAAATTATCCAGAACGGATAGTTGTAAATGATTAAATGCAGCAACTACAGAGAAAGTTTGACATTAATAGCTAATAGGTATGGCATTATATATTTAAGACTTGTTAAATTAAACAAAAATACTGTTAAACACATTTGAGCATAAAGTGAAAGATAACTAATGGTCAAAAAGTTAAGTTACATAAAATAGCTTACTACAGGTGTGAATAAAACCTAAAAGTTCTAGCTAATTCTAGACCTAAATACTTGTTAGCAGTCATATAGCTAGGCAGTCATTAAAATTGTATAGCAATTATACAATTATACAATGCAATTATAGCATTGTGGTGTTAGAATAGAAATTGTTAGCGAACAGTACAGAATAAATTTATTGATTTTAAACTAAACCAATCAATAATTGGGTTAGAAATTACAAAAGGCAATTTTTAAAATGTGTGAAGGAAAGATTGATATTCTTGGCTGTTAGGTCAGTATGGTTATTTAATTAAAATCATTATAGAGATATTAAGGGAAAAAATGTACAGATAAAACACATTTGAATATAAAATGATTAAAAGCTAAAAGTATTAGCTAATGCTATGGCTAATCACAAGGCTAAGTAAAGCTAATAAACAGGTAAGTTTATCTTCTGGTTAAGACAAGTTTACCTAAAGTTACATAGTGTATTGTTGTTTTACACTATCTATCATTATGTGCTCTAGTGATGCTGTCTTTTATGAGCTCTCGTGTTTTGATTAGCCGTGACCATAACTTGACAGTCTTTACTTGCCTTGAGAGCGCTTATTTTGTACAATTCTGAAGAAAGTCTACTCACATTTCCCAGTAGCTCAACCAGCCCTGTTTACAATAACTAAAAGCTTTCCCCTCATTTTAGACTGAAAAAATAGGATGTTTTGTGTGAGAGAGTGTGAAAAGGGGCAACTGAGTGAGTCTCCCACTCAAAGGGCTGTATTACAATGGCGGGGTCGATTAATCAGTTGTCATTGACGCAGAATGCATTTATGGGAATTTCCAAGTTCATTTCCTTATCACAACGGCGTAAAAAGGAACTCTCCGCCGACGCATGACACAAAGAGGCCAGTCTAAGGTGTATTTTGGATAATCCAATCCAAAGCACTCCTTCCCATCCCTTTAATACAAAGAGGTGCATTATCTAAAGTGAATTGTGATCATGACGGATTGAGACAGATTTTTCCCGTGTGTGTGAACCAAAATGCACCCGATAGTAATGCTGCTTGGTAATAAGGAAGACATGATTCACAGTTGATGCCCAGTTTTATGTTATCAAGGGCAAACGGTGAAGAATGGGCTGAAAAAATCAACTCAGTGGTTTAATATGTGCTCAGATGCAACACAGACATGAAGGAAAGAGGATGATGCATGCCTGTGCAAACTTTCACTAACTTTCATTAATGATGGCGTGGAAGTCGCTCCCGGCTGTGGGGAGATGGAGTGCTCCCTCTCCTTTTGCTTTCGCCGACCAAAGGTCTTCCCCATATCCCTCCTGGAGGGAAGGAGGCGATCTAGCGTGGCTCCCCATCCGCCTCTGGCCCCTACCACGAAGCGAGCCCACTCTTGGCAGCCTCTGCCGGGGGCTGACGGGTGGCTGTCGGGGAGCTTGCTGGGCTGGAAACCCGGGGCGCACGGCCGACACAGATGTGGACGCATCTCCTGTCTCTGTGGGGAGTTACAGTGAAAAGTAAAATGCTGCACACTCCTTGTTCATTTATTTATTCCCCTAAAAATAAACACATTAATGCCTAATAAGTTTGTGATGAAAACGACCCCCCCCCCCCTCCCTGTGTGCCGATTATCACATTGAAACACACTAGCACACATGCTCCTTGTTCATCTGCTCATTCCCCTAAAAAAACAATTGTACATTAATGCCTAATCTATAGACTCCAACGGTAAGTCCACAATTAAAATTAAAGTGTGGAAGTGTGGATGGAATAAAAAAAATGGTAGGGTGTGATCATCATGTAATTGAAATGACAGGCGATTATGACTGTTACAACTCTCTCTATTAAAATGAGATCCCAGTGCATGCCGTTTCCTGAGCACTGGAGCTGCACAATGTCAAAACACGTCATTGAAATATCATTAAACAATGTGCTTCTGACAATAGACCTTCTTTTTCCTGATCAAAAGTGGATTCTCATGGAATGCACTATAATAGTAATGCGCATTAGATTGCGTTCCACCACACCTCTTTGAAATGACTCCTCCTCCGAGCGCATAGCAGGCGCACTGTCTACTGGTAATTGGATGGGGTGACGCAAGACATAAAAGACAATGCGCTGACAGAAATTAACAAAAACACTGGCGTACGGCAGAAAGTCTGTCGGAAAAGTGTGCAGATGACCGTCACAATAGGGCCCAAAGAGTGAGAGTTGGCAACCCCTGGTTTAACAGTTCGTAAACATAGAGTTGCTAGCTTAAGTTATGAAGTTGATAGTAGTAGTAGTAGATTAGTTTATTTGACAGGGACAGTGCAATAAACATAGACAATTAATCAAAGACAATCAATCTGATGTGCTGCACATAGAGTGTATAGCTATTAGCTAATTTGCAACTCTTGTCCCTGGATGGGCTTTAGAAAAAAGAATCAAGATAAAAAATATACACAATAACCACATACATCAATGCAGAAAAATTATAAATACACAATTATAAATATTATAAATATTATAAATACACAAATATAACAGCCTGACTCACATTTAACATAAATATTATAAATATTATAAATACACAAATATAACAGCCTGACTCACATTTAACACATATAACATAACTCACATTTGCCTATTTCAGGCCTTCCTCCCTCCGTCACTCACTATAAACAAACACATTTATTCCTTCCCTTCATTCACTCTCACTTTGCAGACAAATAATTCATACATGAGTTGTGTGGCTATTAAAATTGTGTCTTATTTAAGCAGAAATTAACAGTACAGATTATTTTTTAAAAATAAAGCAATGGATAGATGGGTGATAATTATAAAAAGCAATATTTAAACTGAGAGGTTTACATTCTAGGCTATTACAGAGGGGAAAATAAGTATTGAGCATGTCAACATTTTTCTCATTAAACATATTTCTGATGGAGCCATTGACCTGAGATTTTCACCAGATATCAGTAACAACCCAAGTAATCCATACATGCCTCTTTTTCTTCATGTCTTCAATACTTATTTCCTGTGTCATTCCACTTTATTAAATTTAACTTGTTTTTTGAACACAGATGCCTTGATTTCTTTGTATGTATGGATTACTTGGGTTACTGATTTCTGTAGAAAATTTCAGGTCAGTGGCTCCATCAGAAATATGCTTAATGAGAAAAATGTTGACGTGTTCAATACTTACTTTTCCTGCTGTAGATAGGAATTGCTATTTAAAACAGTCAAAGCATATTAAGGTAAAAGTGCACAGATAAAACACATTTTGAATATGACATACAAGTTACCTAATGGTCGATAAGTCAATTGAAGGTCTAATTTAAGCTAAAAGTACTAACTAATGCTGTAGCTAAACAGTTGTTAGTAAACATACAGTAGCTAGCTTCAATTATATGGCTAGTCATTAAAATGCTATCTAGCATTATGGTGTAATAGTAGAACATTTGTAATTAAGGCTAAACTGTACAAATGAACCACATTTGAATACACAGTGTAAGATAACTGGTTAAAAAGTTCACATTTAGTTAAAACGGTCAATTGAAAGCGTGATTAAGAGCAAGTACTAGCTAATGTCACGGCTAAACAGCTGTTAGCAATAACAGTAGTTAGGTTAAATTGTGTGGCTGGTCATTAAAATGTTATCAAGTACTATGGTGTAATACTAGAATTTTTTTATTTAACATGACAAAACAATGGATAATTGGAAACGGCATTTGTTTAAAGTCAAAGAAAAACTTGAAATTGCAGCCTATTATGTTACTGTTTAAAATAGGGAAAAATGTACCAATGAAACACATTTGAATTTAAAATGTAAGATAAATAATGGTCAAAAAAATAAATAGTTGAAGCAGTCAATTGATGGTGTGGTTAAAAGCTAATGCTATGGCTAAAGAGTAGTTAGCAAAAATAAAGTATCGAGCTTCAGTTGTATTGCTACCCACTGAAATGTTATATAGAATTATGGTGTAACAGTAGAATCTGTTAACAGTACACAATGTATTTTATTACAAAATAATGGATAGTTATATAATTATAAACAGCAGCAGTTTAAAGTTGCAAAGGAAAATTTGACATTGTAGTTTATTAGATAGGTATGATTGCATACAATAATTAAGACATACTGAAGTAAAACATTTACAAATAAACATATTTGGATATAAAATGTATTTGTCAAAAAGTTAACAACTAGTTGAAACAAAGGTGTGATTAAAAGTTAAAAGTACTAGCTAATGCTATGGCTAAACAGTTGTTAGAAAAACACAGTAGCTAACTTAAGTTGTATGCCTGGTCATTAAAATGTTTTCTGGCATTATGGTACAATAGCAGAATTTTTAGCTAACAGTACAGAATACATTATTTTATGGCAAAACAATGGGTAATTTGATAAAAAGTTGTGAAGAAAAGGCTGACGTCATATGCAGGTTAATAGGTATAGCAATAATAAGGATAAGCCATCTTTATTGTCATTCAGATCTATACAGCCAATCATGTACAGTAGAACGAAATTATGTTTCTCTTATCTACAATGTTAAACACACATGTATAGAATCAGAGGGGTCGCTGCCATGCAAGGCGCCGCCACAAATTTCCCTCCTCCTTTCCATTATTGCTAAGCACCAAGTTGGACTGCAGGAAGTTCCGCTTTTTTTTTTTATATGGTCTTCGGCATGACCTGGCCGGGATTTGAACCTCAGCCTCCCGGGTGTGAGGCAGATGCTCTATCAACTGATCCACCACTCTGGTAATTTGGCACATTTAAGCTGTTTTTTTCCCCCGTTCATATGAGAGCTAAAATTTTCCGGAAAACCCACACACTAAACAAGTGTAACATCTGCACCCTCAGTAGTTTTGAGGTTTGTGTGGGCGAGGGTGAGGGTGACCTTTCCTGGCACCAAGTTAAAGTACCAACCACTTCTCTAATGTAAGCCCCTTATTGCTTGGACCCTTGAGACCACTGGGGAATTGTGGGTAATGAGCAAACATAAGATGCTGTTTGTCTGCGTGTGTGCATTTTCCAATTTCTTTGCCACTTCCCAGCCAGTCGTAACCTCAACAACTTAAGGATGAAAGCACAGGTTTGACAGGTGTACCCCACACCAGCCTCTTCCCCCGACGTGCATCAGGGATTTACTCTGTCAAATCGTAAGGAAAAAATACCTTCTACAGTGAGAAACATAACTCGTACCAGCCAGTTCTTCAGACATCAAACCTCCAATCCCTGACCAGGCTGTCTCTAGCTGAGCATAGAAAGGAAGGAGAAATCAATGGCACTTTAAACCCCCCTTCAAACCCGAGAGGGAGGTGCGGGGCTCTAGCCGTGTTTTCCTCTGGAGGTGCAGCAGATCCAGATGAAAGGAAAGATTTGAGGAGGCCCTCAGCTCTGGAGACGTCCGTGGACTAGAATATAAATGACTAGTTTTTAAGCGCACGCGTGTGTGTTTGTGCATGCCCGAATGTGTGCTCAATTTAAAGTGTTCTCTTTGATGAGCTTGCAAGTGCCGAGTCAAGTGCAGTTTACTTGACGCCGTTTTATGTGTATCCCCGGCATCGGCTCACGGGCGTACTCGCTTGCTTTGCAACTTTGTGCGGGCCGTTAACTAGGTACCTTTCACACGGCTCCGGGTCTGTGCGGCGGTGACTCACTGTCAGGTCGAGTTTGTACGCTGCCATTTATGGCGTGTCCTCCTAGAAGGAAAGCACACTTACAGAGAGAGCAATAATAGGATCGCTAACAGCTTTAAAGGGGCAGACGGTGAATGGAAGCAACCAGGCTGAATGCAGGTGGAATTCAACAGTGGCCTCTAGCAGAGGCAATTCTAGAGTTTCTTGAGGCCCCTTAAACCAGCATCCATTACCCTTATATAATAAATAACCTGGCAGTAACAAAAAAAATGGAACACCCATCTTCTTTTGTCACTAAAACACGAGGAACTTTGCTTCATTTTGATAATGCCACTTTCACTTGTTTGTTTACATCTGATGCACACTGGTACTTGCCAGAGTTTAGGGAGTTCTGTGCCAGGCCTATCACTGTCATTGCAAACTCTACACATTGTCGTTGCTGTAGTGATTCAAAGTTGGTCAGCCCTTGGAGGGCCCCTTTCTGGCTTGGGACCCCAAGCATTTGCCTGCGGGAATGCAGCGCCTCTGGCCTTAGTATAGTCATTGTTGCTGAAAGGATATTGTTATATGTAGTATTTAAATGAAAAAAAAAAAAGTTTCCAAAAATTAGGATTAGATGATAAGAGATGCACTAATTGTGAAATCTTGGACCAATACCAAATTGGTCCTTAGCCAGTTCTTTCATTTGTTTCTGTTTTCATCTACGTACTCAATCTTTAATGTCAAGGAGACAAAAATAATGCATTATAAACACAACTGAACTTTAATACTTTAAAGCTAGTCAGTCCCGGTCATATTGTGAATTTGCAGCTGCAGGCTACTGCTACAAGTTGGAGGGCAAAATCGGTGCCACAGGGGTTGCCAACTCTCACCCTGTAAGTGTGATTCTCACTCATTTTCGCCTTTCACTCTCTAACACCACACACCCTATTTCTAACTGTAAAATGAGGGATAAAAGCATTTAGATACTGTAAATGTGGCCGGTTGAGCTACTGGCAAATAGAATGAAGTTGCTAGTTTACAAGTAAGAAAAAAGCTGAAAATTTACAGAAAAATATAGCAAATTTTATTTCAAAAAAAGTTGCTAGTTTATTTAAAAAAAGTAGCAAATTTACAAGCAAAATACTGCAAATTCATGAGAAAAATGTCACAAATTTATAAGGGGAAAAAAAGTTGCAAATTTAAAAGAAAAAAGTCACAAATATTTAAGGAAAAACAGAAATTTTACCAGAAAAAAAATGGCACAAATTTACCAGGAAAAAAAAAGTTCAGGGTAGTTTTTTTTTCCCACAATATCTTTATTGAACCTTTTTTTTTTTTTAACAAACATGATACAAACAATCAAACACTAACACTAAAGTACTACAAAAAAAAAAAATGCACTAAAAACACCAACAACCACCAACAAAATCAAGTCTTCAACAATGCTCCTCTGTTTAGTCTAGACAATCCAATACATAAGTATACATATTATGCTCACCAGTTTGGAATTTACAAGGTCCACACACATCATTCACCTTCTTCTTCAAGAGTTATGTTTAAATTTTTACATAATCAATAAAAGATATTCATATATTCTCAAACACAATTTCCTTTGATTTTAGTATATATGTTATTCTTTCTAATGGAAGGTTTGTTAACATCTGTCTTAACCACTGAGTCACATCTGGTCTATGAGTCTTTTTCCATAATAGTGCAATACATTTTTTGGCATTAAGCAAACTGAGGTCTATGAATGTTCTTTCACTTTTATTAAAATTATGCTTTTCTGGGTACAGACCCAACAAAAACAGTTTAGGATTCAATATGATTTGTTTTGAGATTATTTTTTCAATTGTTACCCTCACCTCTTCCCAAAACATTCTTATTAATCTACATTCCCATAAACAATGAAATAGGGTTCCTTTACTTTCCATGCATTTTGTGCATGTATCTGGTATATTTTTGTTATATCTATTTAACTCCTCCGGTGTAACATACATCCGCATTAACCATTTGAAATGTATCAATTTAAGGCGTGCATTTATTGATTTGGTTTGAGCTTCTGTACAAGCCAATTCCCATTGTTCCTCTGAAATTTCAATTTGCAGATCTTCTTTCCAGTAGTTTAATCTTTTCAGTGAATTTTCACTTGAAGATAGTGTCAATGAGTTATAAAACTCTGAAATAATACCCTTTCTTTTACTATCTTTCATCATCATTTTTTCCAAGGATGAATAAATAGGTCGAGTGAGAGCTTTATTTTGATTTGATCGAATAAAGTTTCTAAGTTGAAGATATTTAAAAAAATGTGTTCTATTGAGATTAAATTTGATCCTCAGCTCTTCAAAAGACATTATGTTGTCTGCACATGGCAAATATAAATCCTGAATCTTTTGTATCCCTTTTAAATTCCATACTTTAAATACAGCGTCCGCTCTCCCTGGTTTAAAATATTGATTACCCCATATTGGACTAAATTGTGACAATAACTGTGGTTCTTTTAAATAGTTTTTAGCTTCACACCATATTTTGATCATATGCTTTACAAATGGATTTTTAACTTGTTTTTGTAATTTTTTTGCCGAATCTGAGTATATGAATATGGGAAGAGGTAAAGGTAAATTGTATGATTCCATTTCAGTCCAGTGAGGGAGATCATTTGATGAAAAATAATATGTCATAGACCTCAGTTGTGCCGACCAATAATACAACATAAAATTTGGACATTTCAGACCTCCACGATCAAATGGTAAATATAATAAAGACAAACGTAATCTAGCCCTCCTGTTGTTCCATATAAATTCCACTAACTTTTTTTTTATTCTTGAGAATAGATCTAAAGGTGGTGATAAGGGAATGTATTGAAATAAATAAAGTATTTTAGGTAAAATATTACTTTTAAGTATATTGATTCTCCCGATCATCGACATTGGTAGTGACATCCATCTCTGAGTTAACTCACTGATATCTGACATTAAGGCTTCATAGTTGACACTGGCGACTGATTCTAGCTTAGGCATAATTTGGATTCCTAAATATTTAAACTGATTTACAACATTGAATTGATTTACCTCAGGGGCTGGGTAATTTCTCTGGGTCTCATTTAGCATTAATATTGAAGATTTAGTTTTATTTATTTTATATCCTGATATTTCCCCAAAATTCTTTATTAAATTCAACAAGGTTGGAATTGATTTTTTTAGATTCGACATAAACAAAATTATATCATCGGCGTACAGGGAGATTTTATGTTCTGTTGGTCCAACTTTAATTCCATATATTTGTGAATGTAAACGTATCGCTATCGCTAAAGGTTCAATTGCCATAGTAAACAGTAAAGGTGAAAGTGGACAGCCTTGTCGACATCCTCTATTGATTTTTATTGGTTTTGAAATATTGTTATTTGTTAGGATTTCTGCTGTAGCATTATTGTATATTATTTGAACCCATTTTATGAAATTATTTCCAAGTCCAAACCTTTGTAGGACTTCAAAAAGAAAGGGCCATTCAACTCTATCAAAGGCCTTTTCGGCATCCAATGATAGGAGAGCTGTATCCGGTGCTTCTTTATTAAAATAAATAATATTAAATAGTCTTCTTACATTATGGAAGCCTTGTCTACCCTTTATAAAGCCATTCTGATCTCGATTAATAATATTTGGTAAAATTTCTTGTATTCGTCTTGCTAAAATTTTACAGATTATCTTAAGGTCGGCGTTTAATAGGCTTATTGGTCTCATATTTTCACATTTATTAGAGGGCTTACCTGGTTTTGGCAGCAGTATAATTAAGGCATTATTTATGTATGATGGTAAATTATTATTTTGAAATGCTTCTAAAACCATTTCCAAAAAAGGTTTTATTAATTTATTCTTAAATTTTTTATAAAGGTCAACTGGAAGACCATCTGGTCCTGCACTTTTTCCTGATTTCATATTATCAATGGCTAGCCCAACTTCTTCTTGACTAATTTTAGACTCCAATATCTCCCTGTTTTCATTTGGAATACACGGTATAGATAGTTCGTTCAAAAACCCATTTAGTTTTGTTAAATCAGGTTCATTTTTGGTATCATATAATTTTTCATAGTAATCTCTAAAGGCTCTATTAATTTCTAAAGGATCTATAACTACCTGTCCATTACTTATAATACTGGTAATTGGTGTTTTAATTTCCAATTGTTTAATCTGCCATGCTAATAATTTTCCTGATTTTTCACCTTGTTCATAAAAAGATTGTTTCAATCTTAGAAGACTCGAGGCAGCTCTATTCGCTGATTTTTTGTCGTATTCAGCTCTCAAAATCAGTAATTCATTCTCCAACCTTGGGTCACTTCCTGCATACACTTTTTCCTGAAGATTTTTTATTTTATGTTCCAATTTAGCTCTCTCCTCTCGAGTCTTCTTAGATTTTGATCCTGTATAACTAATAATATGTCCCCTAATAAAAGCTTTGAAAGCCTCCCACTTTACACATGCTGATGTTTGTGTAGTATTGATGTCAAAGAACTCGTCTATCTGTTTTTCTATATACTTGACAAATTCCTCATCCTGAAGCCATTTATGCTGAAATTGCCATCTACCTGATTCCTTTGTCAATTTTTTATCTACATATATTAGACAACAGGGTGCATGATCAGAGATCACGATGTTATCATAAAAGCAGTTTTGAATCTTGGACCTTAATTCTGTGGAAATCAAAAAATAATCAATACGTGAGAATGTCTTGTAGGTACTGGAATAACAAGAATAGGCTTTAACTTGTGGTTTCATTTCTCTCCATATATCTAACAATCTCAATTCTTTCATAAAATGATTAATAGTCATCCTACATCCAATGTGCGTACAATCCAGTCCTGTTGATCTATCCACACCTGGATTCAATGTACAATTAAAATCCCCTGCTATTATATGTTGCCCTGTAAGTGATGATAAGATGAGAAATAAATTAGCAAAGAACTTCTGATCATCTATATTGGGACCATATAGTTCAGGGTAATTTTAAATCTTCCTCCAAAAACATGGTGTAGCTTGGGGCCCCTTAGTGGCTGAGGAGGCCTGTTGCATTTGTGTCGTCTGCTTTACAGCCAGAAATGACTGTGCTTAAAACCAAAAATTAAGATAAAACATCTGAGTTCCAAGTATAAACTGGCTTGTTGATAGTAGACCTTTGTTCTAAATATATAATGTATGCATTTTTCTCTTAGAAATTTTACAGCTTTCTTCTTGCAAATTTGTCGGTTTTTTTTTTTTTTGACTTTTCTCATTTTTTTCATATTCATCATTTTTTTCTTGTAAATTTGTAATTTTCCTAGTGAAAATTTTGAACTTTTTTCTCTTAAATCTGCAACTTTTTTTCATAATTTTTTTTTTCTCAAAAGATTACAACTATTTTTCTCATAAATTTGTGACTTTTTTTTCTCAAAAATTTGGAATTTTTTCCTCAAAAATGTGACTTTTTTCGCATAAAATTGCGACATTTTTTCTGGTAGATTTACTTTTCTCAAAAATTTGTAACTTTTTGTCTCATAAATTTGCAACTTTTTCTTAATAAATTTGTGACTTTTTTCCTGTAAATTTTCATCTTTTTTCACATAAATCTGTAGTGTTTTTCTTTTAAATTTGCAGCTTGTTTCTTATGAATTTGTAACTTTTCTCAAAAATTTGCATTTTTTTTCTATAATTTCTCAACTTTTTTGTCATAAATTAAAATAAATACTCTTGCAAGTTTATACCTAATTTACATGTATACATTTGTACCTCATGCTAAATTGGTGAATTCATCCCCCTTGTTAAAAAATAATAGATTGCCTACTGGTCGCACGCCTCATTTTTATTCCATCTGTCTTCCAGGGTGAGCTCGGACCAGCAGGACCAAGAGGTGAAGATGGTCCAGAGGGGCCGAAGGGTCGTTCAGGGCTCCCTGGAGACCCCGGTCCTCTGGGCCCCAATGGTGAGAAGGTGAGCTCCTTTGTTCTGGTTCTGCTCCTACACATAAGGCACTCCACAGACGGATGAAAGAGAATAAAAAAATATGTAATTGTGTTTGATCTGTGGTGATGATAGCGCAGCGGGGTTTAAAGAGGAAAATAGCTTTACAGATCGTCCTCTTCAAAACAGGAACCAGCTTTTCATCACTGCTGCTCCTCACCTGCTGGGAGCACCAATGAATTCAGATACTTGAGGTAGTTTATTTCTCATGTGACGACGGAGCAAATCTTTGGCATTGATGTTTTTCTGCAAAACGCTAACACATCATAATAACACAAATATGAAGAGGATGCAGCCTCTTTCCCTAATGGTTTAACGATTATCTTTAGTGGGTGTTTATTAAAAGTCATACTTTTTTTTAGAAATATTCTTTCTTCAAATAAGGCAAAAAAACCAATGAAGTTGGTAAGTGTTACTTTTGTGCTGATGTATCCTGAAAAAAAAAACAAACTGCTGTGATATAGAAGCAATATTTAAAGGAGCCCTCAGGTTTTTTTTATACACCACTGGTTGGCGCACTAGAACTCCCTTCTCAAACCAAAACAAAGCTTTGTAGCCACACCAGCCATCATCATCACCATCCGCATTCTCTGCTAGCTGAATCCACTGTAACGGCTAGCCATATCTGTCAGAGGTGAACTGGCTTCCCTCCCTGCCCCCTCCCCAACATTCTAGCTGAAGAGTCTCCGATGGTTCCTTTGCAGCTTCCAGCAAGCTGGTTGGTTTTCCTTCCCTTAGCCTCAGGTTCCAGCTATTTAAAGTCACTGGAGACTCGCCTTCCACCACTATCACTCAGCTACCAACGTATTTCCAGGACCACCAAAACGTGGAGGTGTGCCATATGACTTGATGGCAGAACCAACTGGAGATGTTGGGCATTTAGTCGAGGTTTTGGTGATGCTACCTATTGGCTTAAATAACATCCCTTGAGAGCCCTAGGAAGAGAAAAGGCTAACAACAATAACAACAACAACAATAAGTAATGCTAACAACAATAACCAATGGATATGCACATACAGTAAGTTAATAATAAAAGAAATCATATACTGGGACTAAAACATATATTTCACACATTCATTAAAGCTTATGCAGTGTTATCTGAAATGGCTAAATGACGGTAACAGCATGATAGCTAGGCAAGGCTAGGCTAAGCATGGTAGCGACATCATCCATGGGCTGCTGCATACATAAATTAATAATAAACCAGATCACA
Source organism: Pholidichthys leucotaenia (assembly GCA_020510985.1). Taxonomy (NCBI): domain Eukaryota; kingdom Metazoa; phylum Chordata; class Actinopteri; order Cichliformes; family Pholidichthyidae; genus Pholidichthys; species Pholidichthys leucotaenia. The sequence continues at coordinate 30,586,575 of CM035850.1, forward strand.
CCTGGGAGTAAGCTACAGCGGGGAAAATAAATATTGAACCCGCCAACATTTTTCTCATTAAACATATTTCTGATGAAGCCATTGACCTGAAATTTTCACCAGATATCAGTAACAACCCAAGTAATCCATACATAACAAAAAAATCAAGGCAACTGTGCTCACAAAACAAGTTATATTTAATAAAGTAGAAAGACAGAGACAATAAGTATCGAACACATGAAGAAAAAGAGGTGCAAAAATTCATAGAAAACCAAGAAACCAGCTGAAATCCATCAGAATTTAGGAAGCCCTCCCATCCCCCCAACAGTACAAATTAATTTCAGCTGGTTAAGTCCTGACAGGCTTTAAAAAGGTCTGTGAATATCAGATTGTCACACCACAAAGAACTCATGATGGGTTGAAGCAAAGAGCTCTCTCTAGACCTTTGCAACCTTATTGTTGCAAAACATAATGATGGCATTGGTTACAGGCGCATTTCTAAACTGCTGAATGTTCCAGTGAGCACTGTTGGAGCATCATTCAAAAGTGGAAAGAACATCATTTTACCATAAACCGGCAACAACCAGAAGCTCCTTGCAAGATTTCTGCCAAAGGAGTCAAAAGAATTATCAGAGTTATCCAAGAGCCAAAGACCACTCATGGAGAGCTCCAGAAAGACCTGGCGTTAGTAAGTACTGCTGTTTCAAAGAAAACTAGAAAAGCACTCGGAGAGCGCAGACCTCTGCCAAGCGGCACAGTTCCCCCCATACAGTGTTTGTGTGTACGTTTTCAGATTCCCTGAGCATGAAAAGATATGACTAGCAATTGGATTCACAATGATTATTTGTTTATTTGACATGGACAGTGCAATAAACAGACAATTAATGAATGACAATCAATGTGATAGTGGTAGGATTAGTGGTTCAGTGGTGTAAAACGGGGCTATAAGGGACGGCGGGTTAATAAGGGACACTTTTCTGGGAAATGTTTTAAATGTAATTCTGCTTTTTTTATTTTGAGCAGGATGCTGAGTTGTGTTGTTATTGTCAAATATCCATGAATCCTTCATCAAATCTAGGCGGAAGCAAAATTAAAAAAGCAGAATTACATTTAGAAAAGTGTCCCATATTACCCCGCCGTCCCTTATAGCCCCGTTTTACGGTTGTAAAAGCATTGCCTCCTTGGCGGAGGTAATAAACTGAAGTGTTGGTGTGTCCATCTCCTCCACTGACGGATGCAGATTGGTTAGACAGGTTGCCGTGGATTTTATATTATATTGGGGTTGCGCTCCGCGGCAAAACAGAATTTAGAATCTTCCCCGGCAGAGAGGTCGTTTTTACGCAGCGCCTATAGCTGGGCAGGGAATTTGTGGCAAATAATCGGGCGGCGGACAGGTGGCCGTGTCAGGTTTTGCAGCGTGGCGCAAAAACAGGCACGCTGGCGGGCCCAGGCCAGCAGTGTTTTCCGCATGCTTTTGTGCCTAAAACGTTGAAGAATGCGGAGTTTGTGTTGGTCAGACACGACGACCAGCGCAATGTGCGCAGCGCCTATGGCTGGCACAGGCACGCTGGCGGGTCCAGGCCACTAGTGTTTTCCGCATGCTTTTGTGGCTAAAACGTTGAAGAAGGCGGAGTTTGTGTTGGTCAGACACGACGCCCAGCGCCCTCCATTGCGCCTGCACACATGTTGAAAATGGCCGTATGTCACAGTGTGGAAAAAAATGCTTTACAAAATTCCTGTATGCAGACGGTGATGCGGATCATCCCCAAAATTTAATCAGTTCTTCCTTGTACCATTTCCAACAACGCCTGAAAGTTTCATTGAAATCCGTCCAAAAGTTTTTGAGTTATCTTGCTAACCAACAGACAGACAGACAGACAGACAAACAGACAAACACACAGACAAACACACAGACAAACCCCGGCAAAAACATTACCTCCTCCTGGCCTTTCGGCCTGGCGGAGGTAATAACAAGTAATGCAGTCAACCGACATGGGCTGTATGCTCGCTCACCTCACAAGACTCTGTTGCTGAAGAAAAAGCATGTTGACGCTCATTTAAGGTTTGTTGCACAACATTTGGACAAGCCAGTAAAAATACTGGGAGAATATAGTCTGGTCAGATGACACTAAAATTGAATTTTTTGGATGCCACAACAGCATGTTTGGAGGAGAAATGGCATTGCACATCAGCCCCAAAACACCATACCAACAGTTAAGTTTGGAGATGGAGCATCATGGTGTGGGGGTGTTTTTCAGCACATGGTACAAGCAAACTTCATATAATTGAAGGAAAGATGAATGGACAAATGTACAGAGACATCCTTGATAAGAACCTGTTGCCATCTGCCAAAATGCTGAAGATGAAATGAGGGTGGACATTTCAGCAAGATAATGATCCAAAACACAGCCAAGGAAACTCTCAACTGGCTCCAGAGAAGGAAAATAAAGCTGCTAGAATGGCCAAGTCAGTCACCTGACTTGAATCCAATTGAAAATCTATGGAACGAAATGAAGACCAGAGTTCACAGAAGACACCCACTGAACCTTCAAGATTTGAAAACGGTTTGTGTTTAAGAATTGACTAAAATCACTCCTGAGCAATGCCTGCACCTAGTTTTTCCATACAGGAGGCATCTGGAAGCTGTTATTACCAACAAAGGCTTTTCCACTAAATATTAAATGAATTTCACCAAGCGTGTTCAATACTTATTCCCTGTGTCATTCCACTTTATTAAATATAACTTGTATTGTGGACACAGTTGCCATAATTTCTTTGTATGGATGGATTACTTGGGTTGTTACTGATATCTGGTGAAAGTCTCAGGTCAATGGCTCCATCAGAAATGTGTTTAATGAGAAAAATATTGATGTGTTCAATACTTATTTTCCTCACAATATATGTTTCAGTGTAATTCATGGGTTCATCAGAGCCCATGTAGTGTTGTTTGGAATGTGTAAATGATAAGAGATGTGAACAAACACGATAACCATGCTATGATATGCTAACTAGGTTAACAAATGATAAAATTAACCACAGGATGCTCCATGCATGCGTTAATAATAAAAACTGAGAGTAAGATCAGAATCAGAATCAGGTTTATTGCCATTGTTCATGTAGTACACAAACTAGGAATTTGTCTCGGTACAATGCTGCAACATTAAACATGATAAGATAAGAGAAATAAACTATACATGTAATAAAGTGTAGGATAAGATTAAGTGATACTGGTCAACAGTTAAAATATATATTAGCCAGCAGCAGATACTGTGGAGAACTATATAGTGCAGTCGGTAATGCAGGAAGAAAACAGTGATGATTGACATGAGTCTGGTTGAGCTGCTGTACATGGTGCACGAGAGTCACTTAGTGTTCAGCAGTCTAATGGCAGAGGGGAAGAAGCTGTTCATGTGACGGGAGGTTTTAGTCTGGATGGACCGAAGTCTTCTACCAGAGGGGAGGGGGGCAAACAGTACGTGACCAGGGTGTGAGGGTGTTTCAGTGTTTCAGAGGGTGTTTCAAGATGTTTCAGTACGATTCACAGGGTCAATAGAGCCCATGCAGTATTATTTGGAATTGGTAAATATTTAATTGCAATGCACTACCATAAGCCTTTGCAGCACGACAGCACCTGATGTAACTTTGCCAAGCAGCAGTGAAGGGCCAAAGGTTTCAGGGGGAGGGACTAGTAGGTGACGGGGCATGTGGTGCAAACAAGAGTCTGAGAATAAACAGAAGGAGAGCTGGGGAGAGGGAGCTGTCAGCAGGGGTGAACAACACTTAGCCATCGCTGAAGATTTCAGTTAATCTATTTTATTAAAGTGCAAAATTGGAATTTGCTGCACCTTTAACAGTTTGTGTTTCTTTTTAACTAATTTGTGCCAATAAAAGAAGCTTTTAAAGCCTTTTCATTGTTACTCAAAAATGTTTTGTCTGTGGCACTGGTGTTTTTGTCTCAAAAATAGGGATAGAGCAAATTATTCTGTTAATGGCTCAAATCAGCACAAATAATGCTAAACAATGGCAATTTTTTTTTTTTTAAGTGTCTGAGCCTGCTTCGCTCACATGTTAGTAAAGCCCTCTCTCACTTAATCCCTTGTTCTAAATCTCGATTGCATTTCTTACATTTGCATAATGGTTGTTACACTGGATTCATAAGTGGATGTCGGTCTGTGTATCACACGTTGGGTAACAGATGAGTCATTTTCATATTCAGTTAGAGCCTCCACAGGCGCCAGCATCTCTCCTGACTGAACACAGAGCTGCGTCTTATAAATCCGTCTGTGGCGCTCGCTCATGTTTTTATGTAAATGTTACAAATAGGATTCTCAAAATTTATATTTGCACATACATGAATATTGTGAAGCGTTAAATGATTGCAGTTGTGTTTTATTAGCTCATTTGGTGTGTACTCACCCAAGTTATATTATGTGCACACCACTGGGAAACAGTGTCTCCCAAGACAAACTGGTCCTGGGTGAAGGGCCAGACGAAGAACGATCCAACAGACTCTCATGATAAATTGTATATCAAGGATTCAGTGTACCCCGCCCGGTATGGGGTTACCGGGGCCCCACCCTGGAGCCAGGCCTGGGGGAGGGGCTCGAAGGCTAGCGTCTGGTGGCCGGGTTTCCACCCATGGGACCCGGCCGGGCTCAGCCCGAAGGAGTTACATGGGTCCGCCCTCCAGTAGGTTCACCACCTGCAGGAGGGATCATGGAAGTCCGGTGCTATGTGGATTAGGTGGCAGTCAAAGGCGGAGACCTTGGCGGACTGATCCCAAGCTTTCTAAACTGGCTTTTGGTACGTGGAATGTCACCTCTCTGGTGGGGAAGGAGCCTGAGCTGGTGTACGAGATTGAGCGATACCGGCTAGATATAGTTGGCCTCACCTCAACACACAGCTCCGGTTCCGGAACCAGTCTCCTGGAGAGGGGCTGGAGCTTGGCCTTTTCTGGAGTTGCCCCGGGCGAGAGGCGACGAGCAGGGGTAGGTATTCTTGTATCGCCCCACCTTGCTGCCTCTATATTGGAGTTTTCCCCGGTGGACGAAAGGGTTGCTTCCCTGCGCCTTCGGGTTGGGAAACGGGTCCTGACCATCATTTGTGCCTATGCACCAAATGATGTTTCAGAGTACCCACCCTTTTTGGAGTCTGTGACTGGGGTGCTGGAGGGTGCTCCTCCTGGAGACTCCATTGTCCTACTGGGGGACTTCAATGCGCACGTGGGCAACGACAGTGAAACCTGGAGGGGGGTGATTGGGAGGAACGGCCTGCCCGATCTGAACCCGAGTGGTGTTCAGTTATTGGACTTCTGTGCTAACCACAGTCTGTCTATAACGAACACCATGTTCAAGCATAAGGGTGTCCATATGTGCACCTGGCACCAGGACACCCTAGGCCGCAGGTCGATGATCGATTTTGTTATCGTATCATCAGACCTGCGACCGTATGTCTTGGACACCCGAGTAAAGAGAGGTGCAGAGCTGTCAACTGATCACCACCTGGTGGTGAGTTGGATCCGATGGCAGGGGAGGAAGCCATTCAGACCTGGTAGACCCAAACGTATAGTGAGGGTGTGCTGGGAGCGTCTGGCTGAGGCCCCTGTCCGGGAGGTCTTCAACTCCCACCTCCGGAAGAACTTCAACCACATTCCGAGGGAGTCTGGAGACATGGAGTCTGAATGGGCCATGTTCTCCACCTCTGTTGTTGAAGCGGCAGCCCAGAGCTGCGGCCGCAAGGTGGTCGGTGCATCTCGTGGTGGCAACCCCCGAACCAAGTGGTGGACACCAGTGGTGAGGGGGGCCATTAAGCTGAAGAAGGAGTCCTATCAAGCTTGGTTGGCTTGTGGGACTCCCGAAGCAGCTGAGGTGTACCGGCAGGCCAAGCGGAGTGCAGCTCGGGTGGTTGCTGAAGCAAAAACCCGGGTATGGGAGGAGTTCGGTGAGGCCATGGAACAAGACTTTCGGTCGGCTTCAAAGAGATTCTGGCAAACTGTTCGGCGGCTCAGGAGGGGAAAGCAGCTCCCCGTCCACACTGTGTATGGTGCGGATGGGACACTGTTGACTTCAACTGGGGATATCGTCGGGCGGTGGAAGGAATACTTCGAGGATCTCCTCAATCCCACTGATACGCCTTCCACAGAGGAAGCAGGGTTTGGGGACGAGGGGGATGACTCGCCTATCACAGGGGCTGAGGTCGCCAAGGTGGTTAAAAATCTCCTTGGTGGCCGGGCCCCGGGGGTGGACGAGATTCGCCCCGAGTACCTCAAGGCCCTGGATGTTGTTGGGTTGTCATGGTTGACACGCCTCTGCAACATTGCGTGGAGGTCGGGGGCAGTGCCTTTGGCATGGCAAACCGGGGTGGTGGTTCCTCTCTTCAAAAAAGGGGACCGGAGGGTGTGCTCCAACTTTAGAGGGATCACACTCCTCAGCCTCCCTGGGAAGGTCTATGCCAAGGTATTGGAGAGGAGAGTCCGGCCGTTGGTCGAACCTCGGATTCAGGAGGAGCAATGTGGTTTTCGTCCTGGCCGTGGCACATCGGACCAGCTCTTTACCCTCTCGAGAATTCTTGAGGGTTCGTGGGAGTTTGCCCAACCAGTTTACATGTGTTTTGTGGACTTGGAGAAGGCATTTGACCGCGTCCCTCGTGGATTTTTGTGGGGGGTGCTTCGGGAGTATGGGGTATCGGGCTTGTTGTTACGAGCTATTCGGTCTCTGTACGACCGTTGTGAGAGTTTAGTTCGCATTGCCAACACTCGGTCGGAGTCATTCCCAGTGAGAGTTGGACTCCGCCAGGGCTGCCCTTTGTCACCGGTCCTGTTCATAATTTTTATGGACAGGATTTCTAGGCGCAGCCAGGGAATGGAGGGTGTCATGCTTGGTGACCACAGGATCTCATCTCTGTTGTTTGCAGATGATGTTGTCCTGTTGGCTTCATCCAGCAATGACCTACAGCTCTTGCTGGGACGGTTTGCCGCTGAGTGTGAAGCGGCTGGGATGAGAATCAGCACCTCCAAGTCCGAGTCCATGGTCCTCAGCCGGAAAAAGGTGGATTGTCCTCTCCGGGTTGGGGACAGGCTCCTGCCCCAAGTGGAGGAGTTTAAGTATCTTGGGGTCTTGTTCACGAGTGAGGGGAAAATGGAGCGAGAGATCGACAGACGGATTGGAGCAGCATCTGCAGTGATGCGGACGTTGTACCGGTCTGTTGTGGTGAAGAGGGAGCTTAGTTCTAAGGCAAAGCTGTCGATTTACCAGTCAATCTACGTTCCTACTCTCACCTATGGTCACGAGCTTTGGGTAATGACCGAAAGAACGAGATCGCGGATACAAGCGGCTGAAATGAGCTTTCTCCGTAGGATTGCTGGACTCACCCTCAGAGATAGGGTGAGGAGCTCAGTCATCCGGGAGAGGCTCAGAGTAGAACCGCTGCTCCTCCACATTGAAAGGAGTCAGTTGAGGTGGTATGGGCATCTGATTAGGATGCCTCCTGGACGCCTCCCACTTGAGGTGTTTCAGGCACGTCCCACTGGGAGGAGACCCCGGGGCAGACCCAGGACTCGGTGGAGAGACTATGTCTCCCAGCTAGTCTGGGAACGCCTTGGTATCCCCTCTGAAGAGCTGGAGCAGGTGGCTGGGGAGAGGGAAGTCTGGGCTTCTCTGCTTGAACTGCTGCCTCCGCGACCCGGACCTCCGGAAAAGCGGTAGAAGATGGATGGATGGATGGCACTGGGAAACAACTGTAGTGCAGTAAGAGGTGTTTACTAATTAATTCTATGTAGTTGTATTCAAGTTGCTTTTTCTTTAGATTGTACTTTCATGCATAATCTTATTTCTAAGAAAAAAACACAAATTTATAAGAAAAATGTCAAGTTGGAGAAAAAAACTCAAACTGATGAACAAATTTATGAGGAAAGCCCAACATTTGTAAGAAAACAACTAATCTGTGTGGTTTTTTTTTTATTTATCATGTGCAGTAAAAATCATATCAGCGTTTAATTTTGTAACGTAATCAGTTTTTTAAGGTTATCAGTATGTGTTTATCGGGACATGCCAAGTAGATGAATTACAAAAGTAGCAGCTGATTAACAAAAACAGACTTTTAATTTGTGTGTATTGTAAGTTTAAAGTGTTTCCTCCTCTGTCTGGCTATTACAAAAACGTTTTAACTTTTTTTATGCAACTGAAACATTTGTTACACGTTAAAACTCTTGATTGTAGACTGACATGTACATCCTTTTTTGCATATGAAAAATTAGCGACATACGCAATAAGCTTTTGACGCATCATTTTTGCTTCAACATAACTGACAAACTAAAAGCCATTTATGTTATTTTGCAGGGTAAACTTGGAGTTCCTGGATTGCCAGGCTACCCAGGAAGACAAGGACCAAAGGTAAGTGTGCACGTACACTTACAACTTTCTTTTTTTTTTTGGCGGTTCAGTTTGTAACTACAACTCCTTGTTCGGCAGAGGCCCACATATGCTGAATACAAATCATTTTCATCAAAGCTTTAGTGTGACCAGTTTTTATGTATTTATTGGAAGGTCCCATTCACTCAAACACGGTGTGTCTGTGGATTTTAACCTTCTAAAATGCTTTCTTGGATCATATGACTGCAGTAAAAAATGTAAAATCTGCCTTCACTCAGAAATACATATATTTTAACATTTTGCAGAATAGTCAGAAGCTGGTTTTGCTCTTGCAGATCTTTTTTTCCCCACAGCATCACTGATGGTCTTCAGTTGCACCCATCACCGTGCTGTTAGCTGTGATGATCCAGGCCCCGCCAAGAGTTTCTCAGCCCAAGGCGTTAGCTTCAAAGCTAACAGCGCTACTAGAGAGTTAGCTTACCAAGCACATTTTATATTATTTTCTTTACATTTCAGTCACCTTTATAGACATCCCTGTCTCCACCTCTCAGGTAACCAATGGAATTGGAACGATTCTGGTTGAGTTCCGGCACCTTTGGCTGTACTCTGGCAATGGCTCACCAAAACTCAGCCAGATCTGGACCATTAACGGTTGCCAGATCTGGCTGGGTTTTGGGTGCCCGGATGAGGCCCATCGACGGTTGAGATATGACACATTTAGAACAGACTGTGGTCACCTTTTTTGCCCAAGATACAGATCTGGTGATGATGCTGGGAGGGAAGGGTATTTTCCGGAACTCCATTTATGTACAGTAATACACATTAATGAATTTAATCAGTGTTTATAATATGAATTATTAATACTTGCCCGTCAGATGCAGGTGGAGTCGGCCCACATCTGGTCCTGTGTGTCGGACAGATTCTGGCGTGTCACTCATTCCTGTATCTGGCATGACTCTGGCTTTCTGGCCTGCCAGATTCAGGCCAAAACATTCTGGCTACTTGGGCCGGTTCACTAATTCACAGTTGATAATATATCTCACGTCACCCTGGCTTATTTTGTTATACTGTATATTTGTCATGATTCTACATTGAACCATTAGCATCAGCTTGGCTAGACAGTCTGAATCGGTCAGTCTAACCACATTAGAGCTTGCCGCAGTGGGAAGAGGCTGACCAAGCCGCTAGCTAGCATCAGCTAGCTGCATTGGGCGACCATTCACTCATTGGTGAATGTTTCTGTGCTTATTGTACTTCAGGGACTGGTCATATCCTATCGACCACTGAAACCACACAACTCTGTCCACTAGTGATAATTTATTTCATTCATTCTTTAAGACAAATTTACATTAGTTGGCTCAGGCTTGAGCTACCCCAGCTAGGAGCTAGCCAGCTAAGATTAGCATCAGTGATGAAAGAGGGAGGGTGGGATTAACTACATCTCTTGGGCATTTAAAGAGACATGCACTGAAATGAGCCGTTGTGAGGAAGGCTGCAAAGGATGATTGTCAGTGATGCTGCAATAATTAAATAATTAAAGGCAATTTGGTCCAAGTATGTCACAGACATCTCATTAAGACTTGTGGGAACTGTCAACATGTGGGAAAAAGTGCAGTAAAAGGGACCTTTAAACAATTTCAATATTGAACTATTTGAATGTCTCATTTTTTTTTTTTTTTTTTTTTTTTTTTTTTAAACAGCTGAAATTTTGTAGATTTTGAAAATAAATCTTAAGTACCAGTGGGGGGTTTGAGTACAACTGTATGTGATTCGGACTGAGTAAGAATAAAGCTGAAACTTTATTGGTGATGGGCACCATTTTGCTGGCTTGAACGTCCCTACATCTGTGTGTTTAAAAGAGAATGGAAAATGCCCTGCATGTTTGCCTAACTTCTGATGGCTCATCCGTTAGCTTCTCTGAGGCAAAGCCCCCAGCAGTCTGACAAGTGGACATGCTTGAAGCTTCCTGATCAAAGAGCTGAGGATTTGAATATGCTATTTGGTGTCAGCCTTCTGCTGCTGATACGATAACAATAAAGCTCACATTTTATTTATGCACATGCTATCGTGGCTTGGATTTAATAAGCCGGGGATGCTACAGGGAATAAACAAGCGATGTGATGTTTATGGTTTGTCTCTCAGATAATTAATTACTCACTTTCTGTCTCTCTAAAACACACAGGGATCTCAGGGTTTCCAGGGATTCCCTGGTGCCAACGGAGAGAAAGGAACTCGGGTATGTATGCAGATGGACTTGTTGTTATTCTTGTCATTTCTTCCATGGTTTGATATGGGCAACAAGCTGCTGTCCCTGCTTCAGATTTAACAGTCAAGTTGAAGCTGCTTCAGAACAAAGGTACTAGTGCATCTCAGCAAATTAGGATAGCATGATTTGTAATTTGATTTTTATTAAAAAAAAACAAACTAAAAACAATTGTTTGTTTATCAAAATTAAACCAAAAAAAGTTTGACATATTAACTGTGGATGTAATGAATACTGAATATAAAAGAGTTTATCTTTTTGAATTATATTTACTGAGATGCACTGGTGTACGGTGGCTCAGAGAGGTCAGCACGCTGCAATTTAAAAACAAGGATTTTTGTGACTTATTTTGTGTACTTGATTAATCCCAGAAGGAAATTCAGGGCATCCACCCGGATGGATGAGCTGGCCACGGTGCGACGCCAATCCCTTCACCATTCACAAACACATTCACACATAGGGCCACTTTAGAGTCTCCAATTAACCTAACTTGCATGTTTTTGGCCTGTGGGAGGAAACTGGAGTACCTGGAGTAAACCCACGCAGACACAGGTAGAGCATGCAAACTCCACAGAGAAGGGTCACCAATGGTCAGGGGGTGGGATTGAACCCACGATGGTCAGGGGTGGAATCGATCCCGTGACCTTTTACTGTGCTGCCACAGTGCTAACCACTGTTTGACTGAGCTGCCCACCGAGCTGTCTACAAAGTCAGAGAGTCCAAAGTCCTCCTCCACAGACACTAGGACTAGGACTACCCCTTCTTCTGGGACGGGTGCCCAGCTGTTCCGGAGCTGGGTGGCCTCGGGGCATTTGTGCTCTGTGGGGACTGCAACCACTTCATATCCCTTCAGTTCCCTCCCCCATTTCCCCCTATCAGGCCAAGCTTAAGTAAGACAATTTAAATAAAACATTAAAGTTATTATACAGCAAGAGGAGTCTATAGATACCATTTATATATAGCATATATCAAATATGAGCAGAGCTCCTTTTGGCAAAGTAAATATGCTTGGCACAGTAAGTCAAGCAGATTATTGTTTTGCTTGTCAAGATGCTGGACAGGACAAAAAAAAGAGAATTTAGGACTATAACTCTGCCTAAAACACCTCATTTGGATTGGCTGTTCTCTTCTGCGAGCTTGTCATGTCATTACTTAACAGACCTGATACAGACCTGTCTCCTGGATGGTCTGGTACACCCTCTCCTCAGAGGAGAGGGGTAATTTTCCCCACCAAAGCAGGGAGCTCATATAGCTACAGTGCAGCTAGCTTAGCTAGCAGTCTAATTGTAGATTTTAAAGCTGTTCTTTGTAAATTCTAGTCAGCCCATCCATGGTCCAGGCTCATTCATAAACACACAGTTCAGAACATATCTAACATTATTTTGGCCTATTTTATCATTTTTTTCCTGGACTGGAACTGTTAGCATGGCTAGTTTAGTGACATGAATCAGCATGACCAGGATTGTTTCAAGTTTTTTTTAATATTCTAATACATTGTAGTCGCTGTACTAAACTAGCTCATTCATTAATCCACAGTCCATAATACTGTATATCTCGAGTCATTTTGGCTTATTGTGTTATTTTTTTTCTGGCATGATGTGTACTTTGGTCATTAGCATTGCTAATTTTGTGATGTGAATTCTATTCACCGTACTTGACCATCTCATTCATTATTCCACAATCAATTACATCTGCCATGCTATTCTGAGTTATTTTGTTATATTTTGACCATGATAGCCAAGCAGATTTGGCTGTTAAAGTTTGCTCCTTGAAGCAGCCTTCTGACTGACCTTGGGGTCAACGTCCTGGGTACAACAGAGAGAGGAGTCCACTAGTCTAGCTGCTAGATGTCCGTTTATGTCTATATTCTAGATATTCCATCTAATCCCGCTCGATACCAGTTTCCCAGCCCAACCATCTACAAACTCTTGACCATGTGTTTCATTCATACTGTATATGTTATTTTAGCTTATTTTATCATAATTTATTATACTGTGGACTAGACATCTCAATTAGCAGTAGTTGGCTGCTGTTAGCAGAGTCAGCCATTCACTCATTCGGAATTGTTTCTGTGCCTGTTGCGTCCCGGGGACCTGTCATATGCTATCAACCAATCAAGCCACACAGTTCTGTCTCTGATAATGTTTTATTTGGGCTGTAACAGCCAGTATTTGTTAGTGACTTAGTGCAATAACTGAAGCTATACGCTAACGTTAGCCTCAAACATGGCGTTGCTGTTGAAAGAGATCTCAGAGAAATTATAAAAAAGGGAAGCTGGGGTGAATTTTGTGGTCCGTCATTTTATTGTGTGTCTGGAGTCACAACCAGTGGGTGATTTGAGCGGGGGGTGAGGGGTTCCATTCCCGTTGTGAGCAAAATGACCCAATATCTTCCCCCTTCTTAACCTGCAATCCCCTCATCAACATCCCATTTATAGCTATAAATAGAGAGGGCGACACCCCCCCCCAACCTGGATAAAAGAGAACTGTCCTCCCCAGTATCATCATAAACCTTTTTATGTCATGTTACAGAACTGAATAAAATACCAATACGAAGCAGAAATGCAATTTTTTTTTTATAAATCTGCAACTTGTCTCAAAAGTTAGCAATTTTTTTACTGTAAGTTTTCAACTTTTTCTCATAAATTTGCAACTTTTTCCTGAAAAATGTACAACTTTTTTTCATAAATTTGTAATTTTTTTTCCTGCAATTATTCCACTTTTTTTCTCATAAATCTGTGACCGTTTTTCTCATGAATTTGCAAAAATCAGTGTTTTTCTTGTAAATTGTGCCACATTGATCTAAACACTGGTTAAATTTTTATTCTATGTAATGAAATTACAATTTACAACTTTTTAAAAACATGTAATTTGGCATCTTTTATCATAGTTTTGCACCCTTCTTGCAAATTTGTACCTAATTTACATTTATACCTTTGTACGTTTGGGTCATTATGTAGTTTTTAATTTTTTTTAGTCACTGTTTCATTTTAATATAAATTATACATTGGGGAGGAATTATTTAGTCCATAATATTTGTGATGTATGGTTTTCAATCAGTAATTAGTGTATTTCTTCCTTATTATTTCTGCATGTTTTTTTTTCTAGTCTATTTATTTTTTTTTTGCCTATTAGTTTTTGTTTTTCTACTCCATTATCTCGGTATTGTTTTTTCTTACTTTTTGTGTATAATTCTTGGTTTTTAGTGTACTTCTTATATTATTCTTCTATTTTCCTTATATGTTGGCTGTTGCATCACTATCTTTTTTTCTCTTTTGACCACATTGGAAATAAGATTCAAGATTCAAAGATTTTATTTTTCAATACTACTATACGTACAGGACATACAGGAGAATTGAAATGCTGTTTCTCTCTCTTCAGTGGTGTGCACAATAAAAAAAAAAAAAAAAAAAAAAAAAACAAAAGGAATAAGGCTGGAAAAACAACAGCAGTCTATGTACAGTAATGCTACCTGTAGTGCAAATGACGGTAAAAGATAAAACCCAGACATCCCATAGTGTAAATAAAGATAAATGATAAAACCCAGCAATCCTAAAAAACACAAAAAGGTAGAGCAGTAACACTCGTAGTTGCAGGTTCAATGTGGTAGTGTAGGTGCAGACAGTGACAGATTGGACTGCACATGATCAATATTGCAGTAACAGCAGCAGATATGGCATTTGTGCATATGGTTGCAGTAAGGTGCAGAGACATACAGCAGCAAATGTATTACTGTTGGTGTGCCAGTCTTTCTGTGCCAACAGCTGAGGTAATTATTGTGTGGGTGAGTGCGTTATCGTTGGGAAGGGGGGGGGTGAACAAAGTTGTTTAGCAGTCTTGTGGAGCGGGCCCGAAGGCTCCGGTACCTTTTCCCAGAGGGCAGGGGCTGAAGAGGAAGTGTGAGGGGTGGGAGGTGTCGCCTGCAATGTTGATAGCTCTGCGGGTGAGGTAAATGTCCAAGAGGGGGCTCAGAGGGGCACCGATGATCTTGCTGGCTGCTTTCACTGTGCGTTGTAGTGTCTTCTGGCAGGAGGCGGTGCAGCTTACATACCACACTGTGATGCAGCTGTTGAGGATGCTCTCAACGGTGCCCCGGTAGAATGAGCACATGATGGGGGGTGGGACTTGTGCTCTTCTTAGTTTGTGGAGGAAATGGAGGCAAGTTTGAGCCTTCTTGGCCAGTGATGTGGTGTTATTAGACCAGGAGAGGTCCTCAGAGATGTGCACTCCCAGGAACTTGGTGCTGTTCATCCTCCCCACAGATGCTCCATCGATGATCAGAGGGGGGTGCTGTGTGTGTCCTCTACTGAAGTCGACCACAATCTCCTTGGTTTTTCTCACGTTCAGGAAGAGGTTATTGTCTTTACACCACTGGCCCAGTTGGCTCACCTCATTTCTGTAGTTGGCCTCCTCATTGTTGGTGATGACTCACCATATAATAAGTGTGCTAATGGTATGCTTTTATCTGTTATCCTTCATGTTTGTTACATATGTATTTTTAATGCATGTACATATGATTTTTACTCACTAAACTCCATCAATCAATCAATTCCTTATGCTAAATTTGTGAATACCCCCCCCCCCCCCCCACACACGCGTTAAAAAAGACAAATTGCCTACTGGTCACAAGCATTGTGCTGTGAGTATTCACAGCGAATTTGTGTTTGTGAGCCTTGTGACTTTTGCCACATCTCTGTACAAAAATTCACAACACAAATATAATAATGTGATGCAATTTGGAAAAACGGTGACACAATAAAGTGACAGACCACAGAAGTCCGTCACATTATTGTGTCCCCGAAGTCACTTTTGTTGTGTTTTAACCACTTGGCATTTAAGCCAATTTCCATAAATTTAGCATACACAAAGAAAATCAAATTCTTTCTTCACTGAGTGACAGTAGAAAATTTGAAATGTTCCGCCAGCGGAACACCGAAATTTTAAGAGGTTTAATTTGCAACTTTTTTCTTCTATATTTTTCTTGTAAATTTGCAACTTTTTTCTTGTAAATATGCAACTTTTTTCTCAAATATTTGCAACTTTTTCCGATAAATTTGCAACCTTTTTCTCAAAAATTTACAACTTTTTTTCTGGTCAGTTTGCAATTTGTTTCTTGTAAATTTGCAACTTTTTTTTTCTGAAAAACTGGCAACTTTTTTTTCTGAAATATTTGCAGCTTTTTCTTATCAACTTGTAACCTTTTTCTCAAATATTTGCAACTTTTTTCTTGTAGATTTGAAACTTTTCTTTTAGCCCCTTAGCATTCCAGCCAATTTCCCTAAATTTAGCATATACACTTCTTCCTTCACTGAGTGGCAGTAGAAAATTTGAAGTATCTCGCTGGCGGAACACTGGAATTTTAAGAGGTTAAATTTTTGCAGCACATTTCTGAATTTGCACGCATTGTGCTTTTGCAATGCATTTCTCTATTTGCAAGTGTTGTGAATTCTTGCAACACTTGTGTGTTGCCGTTTTGATGAAGATGTTAATTTGATTGTGTTTTGTCTCCTCGCAATCGTTTCCTTAAGTCGCAGTGCGTTGAGCTCTCTGGGCCACAGTAAAGATACTTTACAGGACAGAAATACAGTCGCTGTTACAACTGCTTCTCATTACCACTTACACAACTCATTTGGATACACCAAAAGCTTTGTTTATCACCTTGTGTTTGAGTAATGTTTCATTTTCTTTGTTGAAGGAATGGGTCATTAGCCCGCCTGCAAGAGTAATGGTTTGCCACCGCGAGTGGAGCAAGGCACGGAGAGCTTTTCATCCCCGCAAAACATTTGTGGAGTTTATGAGAGCGAAACAGAAGGGGGATAATAGTGCAGTTTAACTCAGCTCCTCAGCACTTATTTGGAAACTTGAATGCCTCACAACAGATCTAATTGTTTTTCCCATTAAAGCATGTAGCCGCTAGGACTTTAACACTGCCATAAGCATGGCTGCGTTGTGCATTATTGATTATTAAAATGGCGCTTTGTGAAATAGCAATTACTCACATCTAAATGATGATAAATAATAATGGCGATTTCCATGCAGATACCGGCAATTAATAATAAAAAAACGATCTCAGAGCTCTCAGTTCCGTTGAGATGCGTGTGCAAATGTCGGCGTCTGTCGGCATTAGGCTTGTTCTCCTGGAGGACGCAGCCCCCTTCATGAAGTGATTGCCACTCCTTTGATCACTGTGTGTGTTCTCCATGTCCTCAGGGAACTTCGGGAAAGCCAGGCCCACGCGGACAGAGGGGACCAACGGTTAGTCTTACTCAGCAGACTCACGCTCATATACAGATGGCCGTCTTGGCACCCGAGTGGAAAAATAGAGGTTCAACCTGGAAGGGGATCAAAATGGAGACGATAATGAAACTGAATATTAATCATAAATATGTCACTGCAACCTTTGCGTGATTTATTTGTTGTTGTTGGATTTTTTTTAAATTTTTTTTTTTACCCAAGGGGCCCCGTGGAGAGAGAGGGCCACGAGGACCAACAGGAAAAGCTGGACCAAAGGTGAGTTAGGAAATGCTGTAAGCATTAAAATTAAAAGGGGACACATGAGGAAATTTTCACTTTTGTGTTCAGTGTTTTGTGTTGTCTTCAGCACTTGGGTTCCTGGAGTGTGAAAAACTTTGCTAGGGTCAGCCTTTGTCTCAGTACCATTAAACGGACAGTTCTGATTTTGGCCCGGAATGATCCCACCCCTCCACCTTTATCTCCACCCATTTTAATGTTGGTGGTGGGATCCCTGTTAATGTCCAAACCCACATTGAGAGTGCTGCCATGGCTGCTTTTCCCTTTTTTTTAAATTCTAGTTACATCTATGTTCTGTCATGGATTTTCCTTAGATTAGTAAATGTTCCTTGTTGATCTGGTTAATAAATAAAGGTGCAGAGTCAGCGGTGCCTTTTCTGGGTATTTATTCTTGATCAAGAGGAAGATTTCATGCAGCGGTTCAGCAGAAATGTTCACAGTCAAAATGGTGCGAGCAGATTGAAACAAAGATAATGTTATGAGAACGTTCTGTGGGAGTATGGAACCTAGCTGTTTCCCGGAACTGAGCTTGACAGGTCAGAGCCTCAGTATCACAGGAAGAAATGTGATATACGGCGTCTAGAAACATAATAACAAGGACACAGTGTAATGTTAGCCCTCAGGTTTCCCTCCTTTTTACTACCCTTTGAGGATCCTCGAGCCAAAAATGTACACGCAAAAAAAAACCTGCTATAAAATCATCATATATCCAAAAAATTCTGCTTTTTTCTGTGCAAGTCTCTTAAACCATTTCAGCTCTGCTCAAAACTACCAAATGCTCAATAATTTTCAGGATTTTAACCCTTTAAATGCCAGTTTGAGTAAATGATGCCACTTGTTTTTTGAAAAAACAAAATGACATATTTTGTGTTGTTAAAGGGTTTACCTTTATGGACCCCTCAGCCATTTTGGTACATTTGTCATTTTTTCATTTGGTGATCATTATGGCTGCATTACAGCTTATGGCATGAATTTCTGCAAGAATGTTTTTTTTTTTTAATCTAATGTAAATTACTCTTACAGGTCTATTATGCACTATAGACACTTTTTGCACTCTTTGGGAACCCTCAAGCCAAAAATGTACACAAAAAAAACCTGCTACAAAATCACCATATATCAATATTGTTTCTGCTTTTTTCTGCATAAATCTCTTAAACCACTTCAGCTCTGCTCAAAACTACCAAATATTCAATAATTTTCAGGATTTTAGTGATGAAGAATATTGTCTTGCGTTGTTTTTTAAAATATATTTTGTTATATTTTGGCTGTAATAGGCCAGAATATCACCCCGCTTTTGAAGATTGCCTCAGTGGAGAGAGCACAACAAATTAGCCTGCCTAGCATCAGCAGAGTTAGAAATTTGCTGCTTCTGGGTCGTTTCTGTGCTCTCCATACCTCACACCCCTGTTGCAGATGCTTTATTTAGGATCTGAACATTCTCAGAATTCAGTCTATTCATGTTAGCATAGCCTGCCTTCGCCACTGAAGCTAAGAGCTAATCACCTAACATTAACCTCAAAATGGAACCTGACCTGCCTCAACCAAACTTCTGGTGGTGATGAAAGTGGGAGGGTAGGAATGGAGGCTCATGAGCATTTAAAAAAAAAAAGAAGCATACACTACTAACTGAGAAAGCCTGATATAATGAGTTGAGAATGGTGCTGAAATGATTAAAACTTGTATTTTGACCAAGGCATATAACAGACATTTCATTAAGACCTCTGTGTACTGTGTGATCATAAAGAAAAAGTACATTTCAATAGTGAATGTACATGAGAACAGGGAAGGGTAAAAAAGTACCACATAAAAATGGACAAACAACAACTTTTTAAGACCGTAGGGACTTTGCCTTTCAATTTATAGTGAGGTGAATGTTTCTGTGAACCGGCGCTGTGTAAAGCTGTATTGAAAGGAAGAATAAAAAAAAAACATAGCTCAGAAATGAGACGAAAAAAGGGATCTGAATTGGGAGGTGAGACAAGTCAAACGAGAACACATTCATGGAAAAGCTTAACAGCATCAGTGAAATTCAACAGAAGTTTGTATAGAGACTAAAACCTCCAACTTTTTGTCACTTTTCAGGGTAACTCAGGGAACGACGGTCCACCAGGACCTCCTGGTGAGAGGGTATGTATCTTCTTCTGACTTGTACCTTCATTCTTACTGGTTTTGAATTGATTATTGACCTGGAATCACATGTTTTTCAGGGCTTGCCAGGACCTCAGGGACCAACAGGCTTCCCGGGACCAAAGGGCCCTCCTGTGAGTAAACTCCACCCTGAAAGACCATTATTCCTTTATAGACATTTTTTATACTATGACTTAGCTCTTTGAATTAAATTATGAATCATGATATTCTAATAGTACAAGTGAGGCACGTGATGATATAAATACGAACAACTGGAAAAATACTGATTGGTCTCTATTGTTCTATATGGCAAGGACATGAACACTATGAAAATTCTAGACAATTAGGCTAATTACTGTATTGAATCTCACACAGACAGGAAACATGTCAATGAGCTGTTCCCCCTGGTGCTACACATAATGCATTAGCAAAGATTAGCATCCATTTCCATAATGATTTACCTTCATAGTAAACACAACCCCGTAAACACAGGAGTGACTGAAACGGTGTTGTAATGGGAAGAGTATGATGACTTTCTGCTCAGCTATTGTGATGCTAACTCAGACAGCATGCTAATTAATTAGCCCCATAATGCCAGCTCTCTCTAAAACTGTACGATACCAGCTTCGGGTAAGATGAGGGGAGGGGGTGTATGTGTGTTTATAAACAACTCGTGGTGTGGAGATGTACAGACTGTTTACAAACACTGTTCGCCTGATGTGGAGTTTTTACTGCTGAAATGCCGTCCCTATTATCTACCGAGGGAATTTACCACTGTTTCTGGCCGCTGTTTACATTCGCCTGCAAAGCAACTACACAGTAGCCCTAAGCAAACTCCATGACGCCATCAGCGCGGTAGAAACGACCCACCCCGATGCTGTTTTTATTGTTGCTAGTGACTAACCAATGCAATCTACGGACTCTACTCCCCAAATATTACCAGCATGTGGACATTCCCACCCACAATAAATGCACACTGGATCATGTTTACACAAGCATATGCGGTGCTTACAGAGCAGCACCCCACCCCTACTTCAGACAGTCAGATCACATCTCCCTGTTTATGTACCCAACCTACAGACAAAAGCTGAAACAAACAAACCCTGTTATTAAGCAAATTAAACGCTGGACTCCAGAGGCTGAGAGCACCCTGCAAGACTGTTTTGCCTGTACAGACTGGGATGTGTTTAAAGCTGCAGCCACCCGGGAGGACTCTTCTGTAAACATACAGGAATATGCTGAGTATGTGGCTGGGTACATCAGCACATGTGCTGATAGCATCGTACCCACCATACAAGTCAGGAAGTTCCCCAACCAGAAGCCCTGGATCAACAGTCAGGTACGTCGGATGCTGTGTGCTCACTCGCTTGCATTTAAATCCGGCAATGAGGTTGAGTACAAAGCTGCAAAGTATGGACTGAGGAAGGCTATAACAACAGCCAAAAGGCAGTACAGGGAAAAGCTGGACAGCCTCTACTCCAGTCCTGACGCGGGGCGCATGTAGCAAGGCCTGCATAACATCACAGACTACAAGAGGACCAACAGCAGCACCACAAGCTCCACAGACAGCCTGCCGGACGATCTCAACATCTTTTACACCCGCTTTGAGACCTCCAGCTACAGTGCAGAGAGGAGACACACACCCTCCCCCTCCATTAACAGTCTCACCAGGCCAGGTAAACAAAGCACTGAGGAATATCAACCCACGCAAAGCGGCAGGACCAGACAACATCCCTGGGTGGGCCCTCAGAGCATGCGCTGCCGAGCTGACTGACATTCTCACATCCATCTTCAACCTCTCCCTCAACCAGAACATAGTCCCCTTCTGCTTCAGAAAATCACAACCATCATCCCTCTCCCCAAAAGGAGCCAGTCGACCTGTCTGAATGATTACAGACCAGCAGCACTCACTCCAATCATCATGAAGTGCTTCGAGAGAGTGGTGCTGCCCCTCATTCAGGACAGCATACCGGATACATTGGACCCCCTGCAATATGCCTACCAGCCCAACAGGTCCATCTCAGATACCATTGCTGCAGCACTCCATTACTCTCTTTGCCACCTGGAAGATAAAGACTCCTACATTAGGATGCTCTTTGTCGACTACAGCTCCGTCTTCAACACGGTCATCCCTCACAAACTCACCGACAAACTGTCTTCACTTGGCCTGCACCTCACCCCTCTGCGACTGGCTACTAGACTTTCTAGCTGGCAGGCCCCAGATTGTCAGGATGGTTAACGGGACCTCAGCCAGCATCATCACAAACACAGGTGTCCCACAGGATTGTGTTCTCAGCCCCATCCCCTACAGCCTCTTCACTCATGACTGTGTTGCCTCCCACAAGGACAATATCATCTTAAAGTTTGCGGATGACACAGCAGTGATAGGACGCATCACTGGTGACCACAAAACATCCTACAGGAGGTAGGTGGCCAGTCTGGTGTCATGGTGTGAGGACAACAACCTCACCCTCAACACGGACAAGACAAAGGAGATGATAGTGGACATGAGGAAGAGGAGGAGGAGACCCCATCGGCCGCTGTTCATCCGGGAGCTTGAGGTGGAGAGGGTGAGCAGCTTTAAATACTTGGGCATCCACATCAGCGAGGACCTTACGTGGACACACAACACCACAGAGCTGCTTAAGAATGCTCAACAGAGGCTGTACTTTCTGAGGAGGCTGAAGAAGTTTGGTATGTCCCCCAGGATCCTCAACAATTTCTACAGTTGCATCATCAAGAGCATCCTGACCAACTGCACCACTGCGTGGTACGGCAGCACCACTGCCCTGGACCGCAAACGCCTGCAGAGAGTGGTGAAGACAGTGGAGAAGATCATCAGGACTCCACTCCCCTCTCTGCAGAGCATCTACCACCGCAGAGTCCAAAGGAGAGCTGACACCATCCTCTGGGACCCCACCCACTCCCAGCACAGACTGTTCATACTTCTACCCTCAGGCTGGACGTACACAAGTGTGAAATATAGGACAACCAGACGAAGAACTCCTTTCCCACTGCCATCGACTCCTGAACAAATAAACTCCCAAAATTCCGCAGCATAGCTTTGCAAATAGGAACTCGCACACCAGTTGCTAAATTTGCACATTGCTCATTTGTACAGTTTACATAGTCTCACCCCGTCTGATGTCCATATCATCTCTCCTGCTAATTATCATGTACAGTCTACTGGTATTATCATTACAGAGAAATCTGCGCACTGGGTGCTAATTTGTAATTTGTATACTGCTCATTTGCACACTGTACATAGGCTTATGCCATCTCAGGTTCATATCTCTGATATCAATGTACCACTGTCCACTATAGTCACCCAGGGAATTTCAAATTTCATTCTTCTTGTTTCCTCTAGTTATTCTGTGGTTTGGTTCTGTGTTATTACCTCATTAGTATTGTTGTGTACCTATTACCTTGACATTCGTTTGAAGAGCAGAATAAGAATTTCATTGCTCAGGAAATGTTGCATTTCTTAACTGTGCACATGATAATAAAGCCTTTGAATCTTGAATACCATGATAAAATCTTTTCAGCACATAATGTTTTTTAAACTAAATAACTTTCAAACAATTGTTGCAATGGACATAACCTAGGGAAGCTACAGCAAAGGTGTGTTAGCACAAATAGCATTATTTACAAAGTTAGCAGTTAGCATAAAGTAGCAGGCAGGTACATCCACAATGGCCACACATACAGTATACACCTTAAACTCTGATTGTGAATAACAGCCACAAACAATAATTAATTTAGCATATTTCTCGTATAAATCCTGCTATTATTTATTAACTTTATTGACTTATTCCATCTAGCCTGCTGTTATTTATTGACTGCATTTTTTAGGAAAAAAAACACAGGGAAGGAGTCTGTTCTCTACATCATTTATTTACTAAAGCTTTGATTTATCTGAACCTCTCAGGGACCTTCAGGGAAAGATGGACTCCCCGGACATCCTGGACAAAGAGGAGAGACTGTGAGTTAACTGGCTTGGTTATTCCAGTTTTCATTCTTCTGATTTGACTGAATCACTGGTATGACGCGTTTGTTTGGTATGAAACAGGGATTCCAAGGCAAGACAGGCCCTCCTGGTCCTCCAGGTGTTGTTGGACCTCAGGTGAGTTGCTATGGTGCTGTTTCCATGCATGTCTTAATGTAGTTCATGTGTCAGTACTGCATGTACTTGTAGTAATTAGAGTAACCATAGAGCTTGCATTTTATTCCTGCATTGTTGGTGTTATTTCTGAATTTCTTGTAAGTGTAGAAAAAGGCCATTAGTCCCTTCAAACTTTGCTTTTGTGACCTGGATGTTTGCCCATTTTCATTTACATAAGGTCTGATTAAAACAATTCATGAACTGAAGCTGATATGTAATTTTACTAAAGTTTACAGAAATGTTTAGAATTTTTTCAACATTTATGACTACAATGTAAGCAAAGCTAGAAGAGGGGAAAAAGTAGCCAAGGAACAACAAAAGTAAAAATTTTGTTGCATACAGTGCATCCTGAAAGTATTCAGTGCTTCACTTTTTCCACATTTTTCTTGTTACAGCCTTATGCCAAAAGGGATTAAATTCATATTTTCCCTCAAAATTCTACACGCAATACCCCATAATGGCAATGTGAACATTTTTTTTTGAGATTTTTGCAAATTTATTAAAAATAAAAAGCTAAGAAATCACATGTACATAAGTATTTACAGCCTTTGACATAAAGCTCAAAATTGAGCTCAGGTGCATCCTGTTTCCACTGATCATCCTTGAGATGTTTCTACAGCTTAATTGGAGTCCACCTGTGGTAAATTCAGTTGATTGGACATGATTTGGAAAGGCACACACCTGTCTATATAAGGTCCCACAGTTGACGGCACATGTCAGAGCACAAACCAAGCATGAAGTCCAAGGAATTGTCTGTAAACCTCCAAGACAGGATTGTCTTGAGGCACAAATCTGGGGAAGGGTACAGAAAAAATTCTGCTGCTTTGAAGGTCCCAATGAGCACAGTGGCCTCCATCATGCATAAATAGAAGAAGTCTGGAACCACCAGGACTCTTTCTAGAGCTGGCCAGCCATCTAAACTGAGCGACTGGGGGAGAAAAATTGGGCTGCACGGTGGCGCAGTGGTTTAGCACTGTGACAGCACAGTTTTACTCTCGGCTGGGGGATCGCGGGGATCATGAGATCGTGGGTTCGATCCCAGCCCCCGACCAACAGTGAGCTGTGTGGAGTTTGCATGTTCTCCCCGTGTTGCGTGGGTTTACTCCGGGATTTCTCCGGTTTCCTCCCGCATACCAAAAACATGTAGGTTTAGGGCGCTCGCGCACGCAGCGACCAGCAGCCGGTGGCTTGTCACCAGACTGCAAACCAAGTCTACCTACGGGTACAAATAAGTAACAAAAAAAAAAAAAAAAAAAAAAGCCTTAGTCAGGTAGGTGACCAAGAACCCAATGGTCACTCTGTCAGACCTCCAGTGTTCCTCTGTGGAGAGAGGAGAACCTTCCAGAAGGACAGCCATCTCTGCAACAATCCACCAGTCAGGCCTGTATGGTAGAGTGGCCAGACGGAAGCCAGTCCTTAGTAAAAGGCACATGGCAGTCCGCCTGGAGTTTGCCAAAAGGCACCTGAAGGACTCAGACCACGAGAAACAAAATTCTCTGGTCTGATGAGACAAAGATTGAACTCTTTGGAGTGAATGCCAGGCGTCATGTTTGGAGGAAACCAAGCACTGTTCATAACCATGCCAATGGTGGTGGCAGCATCATGCTGTGGGGATGTTTTTCCACTGGCAGGAACTGGGAGACTAGTCAGGATAGAGGGAAGGATGAATGCAGCAATGTACAGAAACATCCTGGATGAAAACCTGCTCCAGAGCGCTCTTGACCTCAGACTGGGGCGACGGTTCATCTTTCAGCAGGACAACGACCCTAAGCACACAGCCAAGATATCAAAGGAGTGGCTTCAGGACAACTCTGTGAATGTCCTTGAGTGGCCCAGCCAGAGCCCAGACTTGAATCCAATTGGATATCTCTGGAGAGATCTGAAAATGGCTGTGCATCAACGCTTCCCATCCAACGTGATGGAGCTTGAGACTTGCTGCAAAGAGGAATGGACCAAACTGCCCAAAGATAGGTATGCCAAGCTTGTGGCATCATATTCAAAAAGACTTGAGGCTGTAATTGCTGCCAAAGGTGCATCAACAAAGTATTGAGCAAAGGCTGTGAATACTTATGTACATGTGATTTCGTAGTTTTTTTTATTTTTAATAAATTTGCAAAAATTAAAAAAAAAAAATTCACTCTGCCATTGTGGGGTATTGTGTGTAGAATTTTGAGTAAAAAATGAATTTAATCCCTTTTGGAATAAGGCTGTAACATAACAAAATATGGAAAAAGTGAAGCTCTGTGAATACTTTCTGGATGTACTGTAGTGCACATAATCAATGACTCCCTGCAGAGGAAAAAAATTAAAATTTGCTTAAGATGTCTCAGATTTAGGACGAAAAGTGCACATTTAAAAAGAAATTACAAGTAGGCAAAAAAGTAGAAAATTTAAGAGAAAAAATACACAAATGCAGAATATAAAAATCAATGCTTTACCAGTAGAAAATCACACATTTATGATGTAAAAGGTTGTAAATTTGCAATAAAAAACAAATAGATTCAAGAGTAAAAACTTTACCTATTATTAATGTTGATAGTCCAGTTTATAGTTATACTAACTTGGCAGTTTTACCAAGTATTTTTGGAACAATACAATAGCTTTCTCCCCTGAAAAGGCTGCTCACATAATTTTTAGCTCATAACACAATCTGAATGGAGCTAATGCGATGGCGCGGTGTCCTTCTGTTTGCCCCCCCCCCAAAAAAAATATATAATTAAATTATGATTATATAAAATATAAACTAATAAATAAAATAAGAAAAAAATTAGGAAAACAAAATAAAAATAAATTTTAAACAATTCTACAGAAAACAAGAGTATATTAAAGAGAAATATTGGAAAAAGCACAAAAGAGAAAATTAAAAAATACATAAAGTTTAAAAAAAATTAAAGCACTTCCATAAAATGAAAATATGAATATGTGAAAATTAAACAAAAGATAATTCTTAATCTGGCTAAGGTTACAGATGCAATTAGCCTATGTGTTATATTTTTTATTCTTGTTTGGAGCAACTGTAACAAATGGATTTTTCCCAGTGGGATTAATAAAGTATTTTTCTAATATATATATATTTTTTAAATAGAGATTTTTCTCTGCTGCACAGAGAAATGAACACTTAAAAACCTTGACTGTTGTGGATACAGTTACACGTTCTTAAACACAACTGATCAACAGACTTTTACACCATATAGTTTGGAAAATTGGAATGCCTCCTCTTATATCTCGGGAGCTGTGACTTGTGTTGTGTATCCTCTTTTTATGTTAGCGTTGGGCTCATCCATTATGCATAAAAATGCTTTAACAGATTTTTGCTCCCAGCCGTTCTGCTAATGCTAGCCGATTACATTCACCATAACAAAGCTGCATGTGCCTTTAATGACTCGTCTGCCTCCCACACAGCAAATGCTAAGTGTCTCCTCGCCATTTTTTTCTCCTAACAGGGACTGAAATTGTAACATTTTTCTCGTATTTGAAATAATACAGTTGCACAGTGTCCTCTTTGTTTTCTTCCTACTACAGCCCGTCTTCTTCACACCTCCTCTGCAACAGAAATGCCCATGATTTTTGTTGGTTTTTTTGTTTGTTTTTAAACCGATATTAAATTCACAATTGTAGGGAGCAACAGGTGAGACGGGACCAATGGGAGAGCGAGGTCACCCTGGACCTCCGGGCCCACCCGGTGAGCAGGGTCTACCTGGTGCTGCAGGAAAAGAAGGAGCCAAGGTGAACAGATGTTTAATATTTCATCTTTGTCAGCACAATCAGTGTGCTATATATGCCTAACACAGGCCGGTGTTTTATTTTGAATTTCACCTCAAGGGTGACCCCGGTCCTGCTGGAGCACCTGGTAAGGATGGCCCTCCTGGACTGAGAGGTTTTCCTGGAGAGAGAGGTCTGCCTGGCCCTGTGGTGAGTAGAAAATATCAATATTTCTCACAGATTGGTTATTGCGTAACAGTTCTGGCTGTTAAATAACTTGTAAAAAGTGGTAAACTTCGAGAATCGAAGATGATAATCTATCCTTTCTTTGTGCTTTTTATTTTTAAAGTTTTAAACTTGAAGCTAAGAAGTTATGCAATTGACTTTTCCTTTTCTAGAAATCCCTTGTAGAAACACATTTTTTCCATTCACTTTAGAATTCAGAAATTATGCCGTTCCCTGGCTCCTTTGTAATGTAAAGGATGTTTGCAGCAGTTTGGGTAAATAGCAGCTCTTCCCTGTCGACTCTCTGCTTCCGCTTTGGAGACTATAGGAGGTTTTCCACCTCACGCTGGGCCTGTTTGAAGATGGGGAGTCCAATGTGAGGCAGGATGTGCCACCTCTGCAGATGTTTGTTTTCTGAAGCCTCCATTTTATTCTCTTCTGCAGGGGGCTCACGGTCTGAAAGGGAATGAGGGTCCTCAAGGCCCACCTGGCCCTGCTGTGAGTACAATTTTTCTACATGCACATCCTCATTTTGGCTCTTCTTTTATATTCTTTATCCATCCCACAAGATTGTCTCCTGCTCACTTATATAGTGGTGCAGCTTTTTTTTTTTTTTTTAATAATTCTGTTTTCAAAAGATCCACTTTTATATTCTGCATTTATCACACACAAAGTAAAGTTTTTCAAGCCTGCTTCGCATCACAAATCACAATATTTGGCCCATAATTGCAATCACTTTTCTGTCAAATTGTGCAGATCTGTAATATCCTTTTAACACTAACATGCTATTTTGTACTGTTTACTACTTACATAACAGTGGGCTGCTTTTTTTCTTAGGAATTTGCATAGTTGGGTAGTAATAAATACTATATTCAAGTATATACTTCACACTGCTATATATTTGTATATATGCCGTTCTATACTGCACTATACTAATTATGTACTAATACTATACTAATAGTATGCAGTTCTATACTAAAACTATTCTGTACTGATACTACACTATTCTATACTACAACTCTACAATTCCATACTAACACTGTACTATATTCTATACTAATGCTTTACTGTTCTATATTAATACTATCCTAACATTATACGATTTTATACTAATACTATACTATAGTATACTAATTCCATACAATACTATACTATTCTATGCTAACACTGTACTATTGTATACTAATTCTATACTTTACCATTCTATACTATACTATTTTATACTAATGCTATACTATACTATTCTGTACTAATACTATTCTATACTACTGTAATATTTTGCACTAATATACTATTCCTATACTAACACTATACTATTGTATACTATACTACTCTATATTAACACTATAGTATACTAATTCCATACTATTCTATACTAACAGTATACGATTCTATACTAATACTATACTATTCTGTACTGATACTATACTATTCTACATTAACAATATAGTATACTATTGCATACTATACTATTTTGTACTAATACTACTATACTATTGTATACTAATTCTATACTATACTACTATGGACAAAACTCAAGTTTTAGTTATTGATCCTGAAGCTCAGAGAAACTTTCACCAGAATTACAAACATTGTCTTTTATTCCATCAAAACAAGTTATTATTCCTTTAACCATTTTATTCTCTATTTATTTTTATTCATGATCTTACTCTGCTTCTTATTGTATTCTATTGTACTTAATTTTATCTTATGTTATTTTTAGCTCTAGTGTTTCCTCACTGGGGGGGCTGTCAGCACTGGGAGCTGTAACTGGCTCTGGCAGTGGGGATGCTGCTGTGGTGGTGGCCCTGGCTTGGTGGGATGGGGGAGTTCAGTCACAGCCTGTTGGTTGTGGTGTGGACTCCTCTGTCTGCCTGGGCCGGGGTGGCCCCTGTGGCGATATCTTTGCAACTGTGGGCTGAGACCGGCTCCTGGTGCCGACGGCCCCCCCCATGATGGCGTTTCCTCACTCTGGTCCTCAGTGCTCAGCCATGTTTTAACTATGCCTGTTATTACTTGTGGGTGGAGTGGGACGATTATTTTGGTTGTCGACTAATCAAACAACTATTTTTTTTTTTCGATTAGTCGACTAATCGCGGTTATTTCTCTCAAGTTCGCCATCTCTGCTTCCTGTTGGCACAGCTTCTGGTCACGTTTTACCTCACCTGTTTAAGCCTGCACACCTGTGAATATCACTTTGCTGGCAGTCTCTGCCTTAATATAATGTAGCCTATTATAACAAGTTCCCATAGCTAAATAAAATAATGACCCATCAAACATGAGTTGGAAACTTGAACTTGACAGCTTAATCAGAAGTGTTTGTAGCAACACAACTAAATAATACATGCTAAAGAGCAGTCTTTTAACTCCCAGAATAAAGTGCAAAAACTCAAATAGCAGCCTCTGCTCCTCCATAAAAGGCTGTTATAATGCTGCATGTTCAAAACAAACTAGAGTAATATTCAACTCCATTAAAGTAAAAAAAAAAAAAAGAGAGAGAAAATAACAAGGTAGTCCATTCTGTTTTAAACCTTTCTGGGTCTGCAAGTTTAAAAGTTTAATTAGACTTCAGATGAAAATTAAAATAACTTCTTCCAGTCCAAAATAATTTACAAACACTTTAAATATCAGTGCAGGAATGTGAGCCTTCACCACAAAGTAAAATATTTATCAAGCAGTTTTAATTTATTTGTGATGATTTTGGTTATCACTTAATTAAATTACAAATCATGGCATTCTAATGTACAGAGATTGACTAATATTCAGAATGAGGGCTTATATTACCGTGACAATAATAGAGAATACAAAAAAGAGTCAGCTGCTCCTGTAATTCACCCATTTACTGCAGTTAACATGTTAGCCAGCATAATGGAAGCAGCTCAGCTGTCAGCAGCCATCATCAAAGAGAGATTATTGTCCAACAGCAGGTAAACTATTTAAACAGCTTGTACTAATAGTGTGGTCAGTTTTCTAAAGAGTCACCCATTGAAAATAAGAAGTGCTAACGTTACTTGCTAACCTTACTGGTGCAGTCCGCTGACAGGTGGCCGGAGACGGAGGAACGGAGAGGAGGAGGGAATGGATGCATCGCTGTAGTGCAGCTGTGATATGACAACACTGCTGTACAGTCTACATTTAACTTTTCTTTTATTAATTTTTGGTAAAAGCCTCCAATACTTTGAAAACTTCTGGCCTTCTCCGTGATGCGCTCCTCTTGTTCGCTGGAACAGTTTAACTGAACATTTCTGCAGCATGCATATAAACTTTAAAATTAAATGATTCGTTGACAATAAAAATCTGCATCAACAAATTTTTATGATTAACATTATCGACAACGTCGACTAATCATTGCAGCCCCAGTGAGTTGAGGGGTCAGGTAGATGGGCGGGAGTAGGCGCTGGGCGGGAGTAGGGGCTGGGTGGGAGGGCTCTCTTTGCCTTTTTTGTTTTATCTGGAGTTGTCTGTTTTTAACGGTAAAGCACTTTGACTTGTTCTTTGTTGCATGAAAGTTTGAAGTTCATACTAATACCATACTATACTATTCTGTACTAATATTATTCTATACTACTTTAGTATTTTATACTAATACTATTCTGTATTAACACTATACTATTGTATAATAATACTATACTAATACTATTTTACACTAATACTACTATATTATTTTTGAGTGATTACTCTTACTTGTACTTAATAAATTTTGTAAAATAATACTACTTTTACTTTAGTACAGTTTCTGGCTACTCTACTCACCTCTGTTTAATTATTGGAGATCTTAAAGGTCATTTTCAGTATTTGATGTCTTTATTTTTTTTCTGCCAAACTAATGACCTGCCTTAGGGTTCCCCTGGTGAACGCGGTCCAGCCGGGCCTGCTGGGCCTACAGGTCTCCCCGGACGTTCTGGCCCTCAGGGACCCCCAGGCCCAGCTGGAGAGAAAGGTGCACCGGTAAGAGCAGTCATAATATCAAAATCACTGTGACATACAAAAATGCTACATGTTTGTCTTGTTGACAACATTGTGTCATACTAACTTTATTTCAGGGAGAGAAAGGACCTCAAGGCCCTGCTGGAAGAGATGGTATTCAGGGACCTGTGGGTCTACCAGGACCTGGAGGACCCCCGGGACCACCTGGGGAGGATGGAGACAAGGTGAGTAACAGCTCATTACTCGTTAAATTATCAATTTCTAACTCATTCCGGAGAAGGCAAAGTCAGCTTTTGCCAAAGTGCGTCTGTCTTCCGTCCATCAACATTTCCGGAGAATCGGTACTCCTTCTAGGCAATTGCCCAGATGGTCACCACAATCACACGCAGCGCTCCTCGGGTGGGTACCTCCGTCCCCCACCTGATTTACACCTATGCTTACGAGTTCCTAACAACATGCCCTTACAGGGAGGTTCTTGCAGTGGAGACACGAACCATGGGGAAGCCTGCTGTAAAACAGGTTCTTTGACTGTTCCTATAATGGAAACAGTACTGTTGTGTCATTTCAACTTCCACTATATATATATATATACTGTATATATATACTGTAGAGAGAGAGAGAGAGACGGATGCTTTTTGTGACCTCGGTGTGTGTTCATCAGGCTGGAATGACAGTCTGGTTGAAGAGTCTGTATTCATCTCCAAACACTGTCCGTGTACAAACAAAGCTGCAGGAGACACTAATTTTTACAGCTGGGACCTCTGCCAGATATCCTCTTTTGCCTTTCTCTGTGACCTTTAATGCTCTGAGGGGAATTTGTCTGACAGTGTTTGCATCGATTAATCGAGCAAGCTGGGCACTGTTGCCGCTTTGTACTGACAGACAGAGGAAAAGGACACAAAGTGTGAAAGTGACCCTTTAGTATTCAGATGCATGCAGCTCCGCGTCCCTTCCAAAAACATTTGCTGCTGCAGGAATACTCGGAGGATAATCTCTTATGCTTTGCAGAATACCTCGGTTTTTATTAACCAGGCTCACACCAGTCCCTGCAGTGAGAACAGACATGCCGATTACACAGGATATTTGCCATGCAGATAAAAAGGAATCTCGCTAGATAATGTTTACTTAAGTTCAGCCTCCGTTTTATTACAAACCCTCACCATGAGGGGATATGCGCAACTCCAAGGATTTTTGACTGAATTTGTTTGATTTTGGTAGTCATTAGTGCAGTTTCCCCAAACACCTGCAGTATGTGGAGGGTGCAAGGTCCTTCCATCTGGTGCAGTCAGGTTCAGACAGTAATTATCCATTCTGCTTACACAGTTGTTACCTCCAGAGGCTGAGCCATAGTGATAACCTCCACAGAAATGTGAAGTGTAGACGTAATTGAGACATTTAGTTAAAAAGCTGTCTTTTCACAGGCTTTAGTCTGCTTTGATATGTCACTCTCTGTTATACTCGGTAGGCAATTTGTTATTTTTTAACAAGGGGAATGGAGGTATTCACCAGTTTAGCATGAGGTACAAATGTCCATCCATCCATCGTCTACCGCATTTCTGGAGGTCCGGGTCTCAGAGGCAGCAGTTCAAGCAGAGAAGCCCAGACTTCCCTCTCCCCAGCCACCTGCTCCAGCTCTTCAGAGAGGATATCAAGGTGTTCCCAGACCAGCTGAGTGACAGTCTCTCCAGCGAGTCCTGGGTCTGCCCTGGGGTCTCCTCCCAGTGGGACGTGCCCAAAACACCTCATGTGAGAGTTACATGGGTCCGCCCTCCAGTGGGCTCAGGACCTGCAGGAGGGACCATGGGGGTCCAGTGCTATGTGGATCAGGTGGCGGTCCAAGGCAGAGGCCTTGGCGGTGTGATCCCAAGGTATAAATGTGAAAATGTAAATTGGGTACAAATTTACAAGAATAAGGGTGCAAAGATATGATAAAAGATGCTGATTTTAAAAAGTTGTGAATTACAGTTTAATTACACAATTTAATAAGCATCCAGAAGAATGTTTGAAAATTTACAAGAAAAAAGTTGAAAATTTATGAGAAAAATATTACACGTTTTTGTGAAAAAGTAGGAATTTCATAAGAAAAAAGTTGCAAATTTACAAGAAAAAAAGTTGAAAATTTGAGAAAAGATGAAAATTTGCTGTCACAAATTGATGAAAAAAGTTGAAAAATTACAATAAAAAGTAGCAATTTTTTGAGAAAAGTCAGGTTTTTGAGGAAAACGTTGCAGATTTATTAGAAAAAAGTTGTAGATTTATGAGGAAAAAATATGCAAATTTTTAAGAAAAAAGTTGAAAATCTACGACAAAAAGGTTGAAAATCTGAGGATAAAGGTTGAAAAAAAATGCAAATTTTAAAGAAAAATATTGCAGTCATGAGAAAAAAGTTGCACATTTTTAACAATAAAGTTGCCAACATTGAGGAAAAAGTCACAAATCCATGAGAAAAAAGTTGAAGATTGATGCAGATTTATGTGAAAAAGTTGCAAATTTGAGAAAAAAGTTGCAAATTTATGTGAAAGAAATTTTTAAGAAAGTTGCAAATTTATGAGAAAGAAATTTTTAAGAAAAAAGTTGCAAATTTATGTGAAAGAAATTTTTAAGAAAAAGTTGCAATCTATAAGAAAAAAGTTGACAAAATTTAAGAGAAAAAGGATGGAAATTTACAAGAAAAACAAATTTTTGAGGAAAACGTTGCAAATTTATTAGAAAAAAACTGCAGATTTATGAGGAAAAAAGATGCAAATTTTTGACACAAAAGTTGAAAATCTGAGGAAAAAAGGTTGAAAAAAAATTGCAAATTTTAAAGAAAAATATTGCAGTCATGAGAAAAAAGTTGCACATTTTTAACAATAAAGTTGCCAACATTGAGGAAAAAGTCACAAATTCATGAGAAAAAAGTTGCAGATTTATGTGAAAAAGTTGCAAATTTGAGAAAAAAGTTGCAGATTTATGTGAAAAAGTTGCAAATTTATGTGAAAGAAATTTTTAAGAAAAAAGTTGCAAATTTATGTGAAAGAAATTTTAAGAAAAAGTTGCAATCTAAGAAAAAAGTTGAAAATTTAAGAGAAAAAAAGGATGGAAATTTACAGTAAGAGTCACAAATTTAAGAAAAGTTACAAGAAAAACAAATTTTTGAGGAAAAAGTTGCAAATTTTTTAGAAAAAAGTTGCAGATTTATGAGGAAAAAATATGAAAATTTTTGACACAAAAGTTGAAAATGTAAGAAAAGGGTTTGTTTTTTGCTGTTCTGTTTGTTGATTCGTTTTTTTTTATTTAATTCTCCTTAATTTCACTTTTTCTTTCACTTTAAAAAAAAAGGGGGGGTGCTGTAATAACTATCCTACCAATGTTGTCAAATAGCAAAAAATAAGGGAACATGTGATGAAAATGTAAACAATGCAATGCTGTAATGACCTGTATACCCTTTACAAAAACTTAAATTAAAAAAAAAAAAGGCAAATTTTCAAGAAAAAAGTTGTAGTCATGAGAAAAAAGTTGCACGTTTTTGACAAAAAAGTTGCAAATCGTAGAGAAAAAAGTCACAAATTCATGAGAAAAAAGTTGCAGATTTATGAGGAAAAAAGATGCAAATTTTTGACAAAAGTTGAAAATCTAAGAAAAGGGTTGAAAATCTGAGGAAAAAGGTTGAAAAAAAATTGCAAATTTTAAATAAAAATATTGCAGTCATGAGAAAAAAGCTGCACATTTATAACAAAGTTGCCAACATTGAGAAAAAAGTTGCAGATATATGTGAAAAAGTTGCAAATTTGAGAAAAAAGTTGCAAATTTATGTGAAAGAAATTTTTAAGAAAAAAGTTGCAAATTTATGTGAAAGAAATTTTTAAGAAAAAGTTGCAATCTATAAGAAAAAAGTTGAAAATTTAAGAGAAAAAAGGATGGAAATTTAAAGTAAGAGTCACAATTTTAAGAAAAGTTGAAAAATTACAAGAAAAAATTTTTTGAGGAAAAACGTTGCAGATTTATGAGGAAAAAAGATGCAAATTTTTGACACAAAAGTTGAAAATCTAAGAAAAGGGTTGAAAAAAAATTGCAAATTTTCAAGAAAAAAAGTTGTAGTCATGAGAAAAAAGTTGCACATTTTTGACAAAAAAGTCACAAATTCATGAGAAAAAAGTTGCAGATTTATGTGAAAAAGTTGCAAATCTACAAGAAAGGTTTTATTTATGATGGTATTGGGTGGGACAATTCTCTTTTTTCTACTGTCCCCCACTTCATTTCAATGTACTTTATTGATCCTAAACTGGGAAATTACTCCTATGAATGGGAAGGGGGGGTGTGGCAGGCTAACAAGGGGGATGCTTTGGGTCACCCCCCTCATGTTGCCTACTGGTTCTACTGTAGGAATTGGCTGATAACATTTTATTCATAACCATTTTCCCCTCTATTATGTGTGTGTTCTGCTTGTTTTACTTCACTCTTATTAGTGGACTAGACATTAAATATCAGTCATATGCTCATGCTATAGCAGAAATGAGAGGTGAGGAGGCCCCCCCAAGTGAATCAGTCTCCTTGGAAAACCAGGTGCTTCGGTTCCTTGAAAGCAGAAACATAAAGGTTGATGCGAAAGCAGTTTCAGCCTGCCATACACTACCGAGAAAGGATAATAAAACAAAGATATCAATTGTGATACGTTTTGTGAACAGAAGAGTAAAAAATGACATACTGAGGCAGGCCAGAAAACTGCGGGGTACAGAAGTTTACTTAAATGAACATTTAATAAAGACTAATGCTGAAATAGCACGGTAAGCACGGATGCTGAAAAAACAAGATACAGGTAACATGGACAAGAAACTGTAGATTCTGGATTAAACTAAATGGAACACCTGAAGAAGCAAAGGCCATAATAAGAGATCTCACTGACTTAAATAAATATAGATGAACACTGATCAAGAAAATTAAGAGACTACAGTAATCCATATCCACACACATGGCAAGAACAGTCCTTTTGTGACACAACATGATAATGTACTTTAAAACAAACAAAAAACAAACAAAAAAAACCCAACTCATGACTGACTTCAGTAGACGTAAATCATCCCCAATTGGAGGAAGTCATTTGACCCAGAGAGGAAATTCAGACACTGAAAACATCTCATTAGGCTGAACATAAACTACAGGAGATGGAGAATGATATTGATCCTGATTACCACTTCTTCAATAATATTCATAATCACTGTGAATATTACACTGAAAAGCAATTCAAAAGTCAAGTGCAAGTTGATGGTAAACTATCAATAATATACTTTAACAGCAGAAGTCTTAACAAAAACTTTCCACAGATTCAGGACTATTTAAAACAGCTGGATAGAAAATTTACAGCTATAGCAGTCTCTGAAAAGCAATTCAAAAGTCAAGTGCAAGTAGATGGTAAACTATCAATAATATACTTTAACAGCAGAAGTCTTAACAAAAACTTTCCACAGATTCAGGACTATTTAAAATAGCTGGATAGAAAATTTACAGCTATAGCAGTCTCTGAAACTTGGCTCAATGAAGAGCAGACTTCTTTGATGGCAATAGAGGGATATCAGATGTTTCATATTAACAGATCTCAAAAAAGGGTGGTGGTGTTGCACTGTATATTGATGAACTGTATAGGTGTAAACTTGTAAATGGAATGTCTTTTGCACTACCAGGGATTCTAAAATGTGTTACTGGTCACGGTTACATGGGCAAAATTTCATCAATCTGATTACAGTTCAGATCAGAATTTTACTGTTAACATGGATCCTGAAAAAGCTGATCTGATTAGGACGTGCGTTTTCATGTGT
Source organism: Pholidichthys leucotaenia (assembly GCA_020510985.1). Classification (NCBI taxonomy): domain Eukaryota; kingdom Metazoa; phylum Chordata; class Actinopteri; order Cichliformes; family Pholidichthyidae; genus Pholidichthys; species Pholidichthys leucotaenia. Next base: position 30,623,654 of record CM035850.1, read on the forward strand.
CACACGTTTGAACGGAATAAATCATTTTGACATGCGCACGTCGACATTTCGACATTCCGAAAATAGTAGAAGAAGAAGCAACTTCCGGTGTTAGCAAGCCCGGCTTCGTGTCGAAATTGACCTGTATTGTGTTATTCAGACTGTACTTTTGCTTCTGCTGGTCTCCGTAATGAAGCTACAAGTACATAGGTCTGCATATGACAAACAGAGGGAGACAGCAGGACGATACAGACCAGTTTTGTTTTACTCCCGCTATGTTTTCCGCTAGCTGCTGCTAAGGCGGAAATACGTCATGCCGACGTGCGGCTGGTGTACAGACATGCGCAGTAAACATATTTTCTGCCCTACGTTCGGAATAAGTGTTTTCATGCGCACCATTCAGATTAACAATCGGCATAACCCACCCCTCTCAATCGGAATGAAATTTTGATCCGAATGAGTGTGATCGGGTTAGAATATTCAGATTGGCGTGTTTACATGAAGCATTTTTATTCCGATCAGGCTTTTAATCCGGTTACTTGTGTCCATGTAAACATAGCCACTGTTGAGATTGACCAACATAAAACAAAAAATCTAATTTGAAGTTGTATATATAGAATGCTGGGAACTTGCGTTGAGACATTCAGAGATAAGTTAGTAGAACTGTACAACAATATAACTAATAAGAAAATGGTTGTAATCTGTGGGGACTTCAATATTGATTTACTAAATCCATTTCAACAAAATGTAACTACAGAGTTCATGAATTCTATGTACAGCATGAGTCTATATCCCACAATAACACATCCCAGTAGAATCGCAGTCCACACTGCTACACTTATTGACAATCTGTTAACATTATTGATAAGAAAATAGAAAGTGGACTGTTGATAAATGACATAAGTGACCATCTGCCAGTCTTTGCACTTATCCATGGCCACACAGGGGCCAATACAGAAAAAAAACTTTAAATTCCTTCAGATATAAATCACAAAATGCAATCATTTCTTTTAAAGAACACCTACTGAAGCAACACTGGACAAAAGTTTATGTATCAGATATAAATGAAGCCTATGATACATTCATGAACATTGTAACTGCTCTTTATGAAAAAAAAATTGTCCACTAGTAAAGAGAAAGCTTAAACAGAAATTTGTTGACAAGCCATAGTTAACCAAAGGATTACAAAAAGCGTGTAAAAAGAAAAATTCATTATATAAAGATAAAAGAAAAGGACAAAAGATGCAGAGCAGTGGTATAAAACATACAAAAATAAGTTAATATATATCATGAGATGTAGTAAAAGAGACTATTACAGTAAAGAACTGGAGAAAAACATAACACTAAAAATACATGGACAACCAATCTTTCAAAAAAAAAAAAAGACTGTGTGAATGCAGACTCATCTGCAGATGAATTAAATAATTTTTTTAACATTGGTCCTAATCTGGCTCGAGAAATACCCATTATGGCACCTACAGATGATACAATAAGCAAAAACATTGCTATAAAAGACTCCATCTTCATAAAGAACACAGATGAGAGAGAGGTCATTGAAATTGTTAAATCGTTTAAAAGTAAAACATCTACGGATTGTGATGGTATTGACATGCTCTTAGTCAAAACTATCACCGAATACTTAATGAAGCCACTGACGTATATCTGTAACCTGTCTCTCCAAACAGGTATATTTCCCAATGCAATGAAAATAGCCAAAGTAATTCCGATACACAAGACGGGTGACAGAGGGGAATTTTCAAACTATAGGCCTATTTCACTATGGCCACAATTTTCAAAGATGCTCAAAAAAATATTTTACGAGAGAAGTGACAACTTTATAATAAAGAATAATTTATTGTGTGAACAGCAATATGGGTTCAGACACAAGAGGACAACTGCATTTGCTCTAATGGAATTTATAGAAAAAATATCAACTGCTGTAGAAAATAGAGTATTCAGTTGGGGTATTCTTGGATCGTAAAAAAGCATTTGATACAGTGGATCATAAATTATTATGAAAGAAACTACAAAAATATGGTATTGGGGGTTGCACTGTCCTGGTTATGTAGTTACTTAAAGAACAGATAGTACGTGTGTGTAGGTTGCAAAAACTCGCAGCTACTGAAGGTTACTTGTGGAGTCCCACAAGGTTCAGTTTTGGGGTCATTGTTATTCAATCTGTATATAAATGATATTTGTAAAGTTTCAGAAAAATTGGATTTAATATTGTTTGTGGATGATGCTAATTTATTATGCAGTGGAAGCAATTTGAAACAACTTTTGGATACACTCGGAAAGGAATTAGGAAAGCTTAAACTGTGGTTTGATTCAAACAAATTAACGCTCAATTTAAGTAAGACAAAATTTATCATTTTTAACAACCATCACAACAACTCAGTATTTAAACTCAGTGTAAATGGTGTAGAGATTGAAAGAGTATCCAAAATCAAATTTCTTGGAGTAACAATTGATAATAAATTGTGTTGGAAGTCACATATTAATTAAATTAAAGGTAAAATATCCAAATCAATCGCAATACTACATAGAGTGAAATATTTGCTGAATCAACCCACACTATATACTTTGTATCATTTATTAATACTCCCATACATGACATATTGTACTGCAGTATGGGGAAATACATATAAAACAAACATATATCCAGTTCATATGCTTCAGAAGAGAGCTATTAGAATAATAAGCAAAGCTGCTTACAGGGAACCAACAAACCCACTTTTTCTCAAATTAAAAGCTCTCAAGTTGAAAGATCTGGTTGATTTTAAAACTGCAGTAATAATGTTTAAAGTGAAGAATCTATCACTGTCCGCAAATATCCAAAAGTTGTTTCAAATAAGGGAGAAACAATATCATTTCAGAGGAACATGTATATTTCAAAAACCTTCTGTGAGAACTACCACCAAGCAACACTGTGTCTCAGTGGAAGCAGTCAGACTGTGGAATGCGTTTGGAGCTGAATTAAAATCATGTACAACGCTTGGTCAATTTAAAAAAAACTAAAGGAAGAAATACTCCAAACATATATACAAGATGACATGTAAAATCACATAAGGATTATCATATCCAGTCTGTGTTGCTGCTTAGTTTTGTTTTGTCCTGTTTTAGCATTTTGTTTTGCAATTACTTTTATTTTTTTGACTTCTTAGATGGCACATGGGTGGGCAATATAAGTTGCAGCTTCAGCCATCACCCTTTTCGGATAATTTATGTTGAACTGTATAATCTGAGGAGTTAATGTTTAATTCAACCTCGTTGAATTTTTTTTCCCCCAGGTATATTGTTCTGTTCCTTTCTTTTAATCTATCTGAAATAAAGATTCATTCATTCACTTCACAGGGAGAAATCGGAGAGCCAGGCCAGAAAGGAAGCAAAGGAGACAAAGGAGAACATGTATGTTATTTAGCCATTTACAGCTTTATTTCCTTCTTTAGCGTTTGATAACAGTGCACAGATGAATCAATTTGAATTCCTTTTTGCCTCATTGCAGGGCCCACCTGGTCCTACTGGCCCTCAAGGACCTGTCGGAGCACCTGGTCCTGCTGTAAGTGATCACTTTTCATCGTTCCCATCTGTTCATCGATTATTTCAGACTGTATTGTCACCTGGTTATCTGTTGCGGTGTGCAGGGTGCAGATGGTGAGCCTGGTCCCAGGGGTCAGCAGGGTATGTTTGGCCAGAAGGGAGATGAGGGATCAAGAGGATTCCCTGGACCTCCGGGCCCAGTTGGAATACAGGTGCAAACAACAATGAATAATGATTTTTTTTTCTTTGTTATCCTGGTGGGATGTCTTCATTTGAGAACAGATGATTAAATGCATTATTAAACTCTGCAGGGCTTACCCGGTCCACCTGGTGAGAAAGGCGAAACCGGTGATGTTGGCATAATGGTAAGGGCTTATTTAAAACCATAGACTCTATATTAATATGGACTGCATGAGAGGTCTCACAAAGTGAAGCTAACGCATCTTGATCACCCTCTGGTGTCTGGCTGCAGTAAGACCATAAGCTCTGCTTTACCCCATTACTGTGTGCAGCATTTTGCTAAACCGTAAACTAAAAACACTGAGCAGATTTTACCAAAAGATTATTTTCATTCTCGTAGGTGTTATATCAGAAACCACACAGCACAGAAAGCTTCTTAAGGAACATACAACTCCACTTTATTAGGCCAAACACTCAACTATATACAGAGTGGGCCGTGCCCGCCGGACGTCACCCTGTGGGTGGGCACGGTATCCCAGACACCCATATTCTCATACATAACAGTAGGTAGTTCTGGTTAAGCTAATATATGTTCAAGTGCTCGTTTTTAGCTTATCTTTGTCCTGAATCCAGGAAATAGAGCTTCACTTTTCTACAGTGGATGTAAGCAGCGGCACGTCGTCCATATTCATATACAGTTGCAAACACTTTCTCATTCAGTTACTTTATAAAGTGAAAAACATTTGTGTGCTTAATCCTACAGGGTCCACCCGGCCCCCCTGGTCCCAGAGGTCCCTCGGGACCCCCAGGAGCAGATGGTCCCCAGGGACCTCCCGGTGGTATCGGAAACCCTGGCTCTGTTGGAGAAAAGGTGAGAATCCTTCATTTCATTATCATTAACACAGATGACCCACATTCTGTCTACCAGAACAATAACATGTATAGCAGTGTAGCAGAGTGAACTGATCGTCTTGAGAAATTTAAAACTCATACAGACAAGAGCTAACGGAGACTGCATAACTGTACCAAGGGAGGCAATAATTGTGTGTGTGGCAGCAGTTTGGGTTGTGGTGTTCTGTTGTACCAGCAGATTTTTTCAAATTTCAACCGTTTACTATAAATTTGCTATTTTTTCTTGTAAATTTTAATTTTTTCCCTGTAAATTTGCCATTTTTTCTCGTAAATTTTTAACGTTTTTCTCTAAAAAAATTTGCTAAATTTTTTATTGTAAATTTTCAACTTTTTTCCTGTAAATTTGCTATTTTTATTTGTAAAGTTCCGCTTTTTTCTTGTAAATTTTCAACTTTTTTCCTCATAAATTTTTACTTTTCAAAAAAAAATTCAACATTTTTTCCTGTAAATTTTGCTATTTTTCTCATAAATTTTCAATGTTTTTCTTGTAAATTTGCAGCTTTTTCCCATACAGTTGCCGTTTTTCATGTAAATTTGGAACTTTTTACATAAAACATTTTTTGTGAATTAGCAACTTTTTCTTTTAAATTCTTCCACTTTTTTCTCCTAAATTTTCAACTCTTTTTCACATGAACTTGAAACCTTTCCTTAAATTTGCTATACTTTCTTGTAAATATGCAGCATTTTCCTCATGAAATAGTGACTTTTCTACTGTAAATGTTCAGCTTTTTTCTCATTGTGAATTTGTATTTTTTCCCCTTTTTTCTTGTATATTTGTGACTTTTGTAAATTTACAACACATATAGCTCCTGGTAAAATTTTTAATCTGTGCAATGCTTTTATTTATTTTTAACGTCATCTAGACATAGCCAGGTTCATCACTTTCTGGACACATATGGCAGCATGCTACTCTGTAGAAGCTGCTGATTTAGTGTGTTTGTTTTGTGTTGCTGTAAAGACTGATTTATACTTCTTTACAATCCTTTTTGCATCCATTAATATTTCAAACACCTATTTACATTACACCCTTTTAAATGGGGCAGGATGTTTTTTTCCTAGCACAGAGTGACAGATGCGCACCAAAACTAACAGACAGGCTGTCATTCCGCACAGTCGCCTGCTGATGGGTGGGGAGGGATATAAATAAGCAGTCAAAGGGATCACACTGCAGCTCGAAAAAGACGAGTGCATTATTTAAAGGCCTCGCTCATAAAGGGAGCTCTTTATTTGTTTCTGCCGTTTCATTATAAAAGGTGCTGCTTCTCACCGCCCCGCTGTCCAACCGTAGCCACGCCATGATTCGCTTTATCTGGTCCAGTCAATAGAATCACCTTTTGCTCCTCTATAATCTCCCCCAGGATATCCCGTCCTGCTTCTGTGCAAACAAACACGGCCGCTCTTCAGGCCTAATCGTGCTTCAGCTGATCTGGCATTTTATTGGACAGCCCGGGGCGCTGGCAAGCAGCACGGAGCTGTATTTGTGATGTGCAGCTGTCTTTTGAGGTTCAAGTTTTTTGCCTCTTCTCAGCACATTTCAGCAGCAGTCTATCCCGCGGTCGGTCAATAAAGCAGGCTGTTCTGAAAATAAGAGTCGAGGCCTGCAAACACAGGAGGATCCATGCAGGCATTCGTTCATGACGGCGAGTTCTGGAATGCAGCCAGATGCTAACGCAGAGCAAGCCCAGATATGCTTATTGCTACACATCCTGCACAGGCGTCCACTGGCTCTGCCAAACTGCACTATCGATTGGCTCTTTGTTTTCCAAATGTGACACGGGCTAATGGTTTTCTTCGGTGAAACAGTTGTGGCAGACCACGGGGAGGACAGTGGGGCCTAAGTGACAGTGAGTAACGATAGTGCCCGGCCTATAGGTGAGTCAACGGGGGCAACTATCCGACGAGGCGACAGGATGAGGACAAGATGTATGAGCCGGGTCCGGGGAGAACGGTGAGGTCAGCACCCCACTCGCTCTTTCCACCCAATCTACACACCCTTGATGGATTGAAATCTCTTGTGTCATCTCTTTCTGTTCCCGTTTTGGCGACAAGGTCACGGGGACAGTGAGGGCCCCTGTAAATGATAGCATTTTGAGAGCATGGACGGACATTTCATGTCACCATTGGGGGGGGGGGGGGACAATAAACGGAACACATTCTCCAGAGTAAAGACTGAGGGGGCCACTATAGGTAGTTGGGCCCTGATGCAAGATTGTGTGTTTAGGGGCCCCTGATTTTCTAATAGGGAAGAGTTCAAACCCTTAAAAATGAAAACTTCAAAAAAACAAACCTGAGTCATTGTCTCGATGAAGAAAGAAAATTTAAGGCATTACATAGAATAAAAACTTAACCAGGATTCACGTGAATGATGCAAATTTAAAAGAAAAAAGTCACAAATTTACAACAAAAAAGTTGCAGATTTATGACAAATAAAGTAGTTAATTTATGAGTAAAAATGGCACATTCATGAGGAAAAAAGTTGCGTGTTTACAGAAAAAAATTGAAAATTTAAAGGGAAAAAAGTTGCAAATTTATGAGGGGACAAAAGTTGCAGATTTATGAGAAAAAAGGTTGCAAATTTATGAGAAGTTTTGTAGATTTAAAAGGAAAACGTTGCAAATTTATGAGAAAAAAGTTGAAAATTTATAAGAAAAAAAAATGCAGATTTTAAAAAAAGTTGCCACTTTATGAGGAAAAAGTTGCCATTTTAAAAGGAAAAAATCTAATTTATGAGAAAAAGTTGCAAAATTATGAAAAAGGAATCCATCCATCCATCTTCTTCCACTTAATCCTTTTTGGGTTGCGGGGGGGCTGGAGCCTACCCCAGCATCTTTGGGCGAGAGGCAGGGTACACCCTGGACAGATCGCCAGTCCATGGCAGGGCCAACACAGAGAGACAGACAACCATTCACTCTCACAGTCATACCTAAGGACAATTTAGAATCCTCAGTTTGATGCCAGTTAACCTAACTAGCATGTTTTTGGCATGTGGGAGAAAACCGGAGAAATCCCGGAGTAAACCCACGCAGACACGGGGAGAACATGCACTGTTGGTCGGGGGCTGGGATTGAACCCAGGATCCCCCGGCCAAGGGTGAGTTGCTGTGCTGCCGCAGTGCTAACCACTCCGCCACCGCGCTGCCCTGAAAAAGGAATTGCATATTTAAAAGAAAAATGTTGTAAATTTATGAGAAATGTTCCATATTCCAAGCTTTTTTTGTGTGTGTGTTTAGCATTGGTGCTTCAAGTCTTACTATGTAACACGATTTATGACAATATAGGATGGGGGAGGACAACTCTGTTTTTTCCAGATTGATTTCCACCTATGTTTAAGAGCTACATTGAATCAACAAATCGCATTAATAACAATGAATGTGTGTCTCTGATGCCCCTCCCTCACTCTCTTCCATCAGGGCGACGCTGGCGAACCAGGAGAGCCGGGACTTCAGGGAGAAGTTGGCCCACCAGTACGTCAGCTAATTCATTTGCTCTTTTCTGCCCCCCCCCCCTCAAAAACAAAAAACTGTGGTTTAACAGTCTGCTGGTCTTTCTTAACTGAAACTACGATCATGCTTCCTGTTATTCCAGGGTCCAAGAGGAGAGCGAGGAGAAAAGGGAGAGGCGGGTCCAGCCGGGGCAGCTGGACCTCCTGGCCCTAAAGGACCCCCTGGAGATGACGGTCCCAAAGGAAGTCCAGTGAGTTCTCTTCCAACTTTAAGTGTTAATCGGAGCCGTTTTTTGACTGTAAAGCAAAGTATGCAAATGCTACGAATCCCCGCAGCCACCATCAGGGTGTCAAGCTACAAGTTTACCCTTAAGGATTAAAATTACATTCAGCCTTTTTTTTTTATTAATTTGCAACTTTGTAAAAATAAATTTTCAATTTTGTTTCATACAATTGGGACTTTTTTCTTTTAATTTATGCTTTTTTTTCTTGTAAATTTTTGGCTTCTCGGAAATTTTCAACTTTCTTTCTTGTAAATTTGTTGCTTTTTTCCAATAAATTTTCAATTTTATGTCAAATCTGAATCTTTTTTCTTTTTCTTATAAATTTTAAACCTTTTTTCTCATATTTTCAACTTTGTTCTTATAAAATCTTTTCATAAATCTAACTTTTAAAAACTATTTTCTCATAAATTTTCAACTCTTTTCTCATGATCTTAAAACCTTTTTTCCATAAATTTGCTATTTTTCCTTGAACATTTACAATATTTTTCTCATAAATTAGTGACTTTTTATTGTAAATATTCACCGTTTCCTGATAATTTTTTTAAACTATTTTTATTGTTTAATTTATTACTTTTTTAAATTGTAAATTAGCATTTTCCCCAATAATTTTCAACTTTTTTCTTATATATTTGTGACTTTCTTCTTGTAAATTTGCAACATTCATATGGTTTCTGGTTAAATTTTTAATCTTTGTAATTCTTTACTTCTTTTTATCTTCCCTAATTTCTCCGCCCCATACACCAACATGGTGTGAAGGGAATTAACTAATTTCTCCATTGTGGGACTAATAAAGGTTAATTTTTTTGCCTCTTTGGGAGAGGACTGATTTTTTTTTTTTTTTTCCAATTTAAAGGGTTTCAATTCTTCCCCATTTCAAAAATGGGAACCTGTAAACACAATTTTGCATTGGGTCCCCCAAAATAATGACTTTGTCATATCATATTATAATGATAGTAATGCAGCTTTGCTTTATTTTTAGGGTCCGAGTGGTTTCCCTGGAGACCCTGGCCCCCCTGGAGAGCCCGGTCCAGCTGTATGTATAGTGTAACTTTTCTGATTTCTCAGCAAATGCTAGTTTACCCTAGCGCCTTAACAGAGGTTGTGTTTGTGACTTCATCACAGGGTTTAGATGGCCCAGCTGGTGACAAAGGAGATGATGGAGAGGCTGGTCAGCCTGTGAGTATTTGTTACTTTTCATTGTGTCATCATAAAAGGAAGTGTGAAATAATATTTAAATGGCCTCTCTTTCATTTCACCTAGGGTTCACCTGGACCTACTGGAGAAACTGGTCCCCCTGGACCACCTGGAAAGAGGGTAGGGGTTAAAATACAAACAGTTTCAGCAACAAATACTACTGTATTCCATATGCGAACTTGTAAACATAAATGCACGATATATATATATATTTTTAATAGGGACCTCCTGGACCAGCTGGACCTGAGGGAAGACAAGGAGAGAAAGGAGCAAAGGTGACCAAATCAATAAATTATCAGGCATTCGTGTCATTAAAAGAAAATTAAAAGTGGCATTTAAAAATACTGAGATTTGTTTATACCTGCAACCTTCTATTTATTACCTATGTGCCTGTATGTATTAATTATTTGACAGTAATATAAAAATAACCAATAATTCTCTTTGTGTGAAAGGGAGAGCCTGGCTTAGAAGGTCCCCAAGGGAAGACGGGGCCTGTTGGCCCTCAAGGTTCACCTGGCAAGCCCGGTTCTGAAGGTCTTAGGGGGATCCCTGGTGCTGTTGTAAGTAGCTCATTCCTCACACAGGGCTTTGTTTTTTGGTTTTTTTTAGCATTGTATAAATGGCTTTTAACAGAGTTGTTTCCCATTAAACATAAAGGGCTTGTGCTTATAGACACCAGTGTGTTGCGGTAAATGTTGGTATGTCTTTGCAGGGAGAGCAGGGACTTCCTGGTGCCCCGGGACCTGATGGACCTCCTGGACCTATGGTTAGCACAAGTGCCCTGATCCCCATTTTCAAATGTGTTATTGAACTGTTTGATTTGATCTGATCTTCTGTGGAACATTTCTCTCACAGGGTCCTCCCGGTTTACCTGGATTGAAGGGAGACTCTGGCGTCAAAGGAGAAAAGGTTAAAGTTTAAACCCTTAATATTATAACTAGTGGACCTATTTAGTTGCCAGTGAGCTGATGTTTGCCATTTAAAGAGCCCTTGTTATGCACCTTTTCCATTTTTATCAGAGGAGTTACTAAAAACTGTTTGATCCCGGTCATGGATAGTCACCTTATCATGGTGGGGGGTTTGCATGCCCCAGTGATCCCAGGAGCTATGTTGTCCGGGGCAATTTGCCTCTGATAGGGTCACCCAAGACAAACTGGTCCTGGGTGAAGGGCCAGACTAAGAACGATCCAACAGACTCTCATGATAAACACTAGAACAAGGATTCAGTGTACCCCGCCTGGTATGGGGTTACCGGGGCCCCACCCTGGAGCCAGGCCTGGGGGAAGGGCTTGATGGCTAGCGTCTGGTGGCCGGGTTTCTGCCCATGGGACCCGGCCGGGCTTAACCCGAAGGAGTTACATGGGTCCGCCCTCCAGTGGGCTCACCAAATGCAGGAGGGATCATGGGGGTCCAGTGCTATGTGGATCAGGTGGCGGTCAAAGGCGGAGACCTTGGCGGACTGATCCCAAGCTTCCTAAACTGGCTTTTGGTACGTGGAATGTCACCTCTCTGGTGGGGAAGGAGCCTGAGCTGGTGCATGAGGTTGAGAGATATCGGCTAGATATAGTCGGCCTCACCTCAACACACAGCTCCGGTTCCGGAACCAGTCTCCTGGAGAGGGGCAGGAGCTTGGCCTACTCTGGAGTTGCCCCGGGCGAGAGGCGACGAGCAGGGGTGGGTATTCTTGTATCCCCCCACCTTGAAGCCTCTATATTGGAGTTTTCCCCGGTGGACGAAAGGGTTGTTTCCCTGCGCCTTCGATTTGGGAAACGGGTCCTGACCATCATTTGTGCCTATGCACTAAATGATGTTTCAGAGTACCCACCCTTTTTGGAGTCTCTGACTGGGGTGCTGGAGGGTGCTCCTCTTGGAGACTCCATTGTCCTACTGGGGGGACTTCAATGCGCACGTGGGCAATGACAGTGAAACCTGGAAGGGGGTGATTGGGAGAAACAGCCTGCCCGATCTGAACCCGAGTGGTGTTCAGTTATTGGACTTCTGTGCTAACCACAATTTGTCCATAACGAACAACATGTTCAGGCATAAGGGTGTCCATATGTGCACCTGGCACCAGGACACCCTAGGTAGCAGGTCGATGATCGATTTTATCGTGTCATCAGACCTGCGACTGTATGTCTTGGACACTTGGGTAAAGAGAGGTGCAGAGCTGTCAACTGATCACCACCTGGTGGTGAGTTGGATCCGATGGCAGGGGAGGATGCCATTCAGACCTGGTAGACCCAAACATATAGTGAGGGTGTGCTGAGAATGTCTGGCTGAGGCCCCTGTCCGGGAGGTCTTCAACTCCCACCTCCAGAAGAACTTCAACCACATTCTGAGGGAGTCTGGAGACATGGAGTCTGAATGGGCCACGTTCTCCACCTCTATTGTTGAAGCAGCGGCCCAGAGCTGTGGCCACAAGATCGTCAGGGCATCTCGTGGTGGCAACCCCCGAACCAAGTGGTGGACACCAGTGGTGAGGGGGGCCATTAAGCTGAAGGAGTCCTATCAAGCTTGGTTGGCTTGTGGGACTTCCGAAGCAGCTGAGGTGTACCGGCAGGCCAATCAGAGTGCAGCTCGGGTGGTTGCTGAAGCAAAAACTCGGGTATGGGAGGAGTTCAGTGAGGCTATGGAACAAGACTTTCAGTCGGCCTCCAAGAAATTCTGGCAAACTGTCCGGTGGCTCAGGAGGGGGAAGCAGCTCCCTGTCCACACTGTGTATGGTGCGGATGGGGCGCTGTTGACTTCGACTGGGGATATCGTCGGGCGGTGGAAGGAATACTTTGAAGATCTCCTCAATCCCACTGATACGCCTTCCACAGAGGAAGCAGGGCTTGTGGACGAGGGGGACGACTCGCCTATCACAGGGGCTGAGGTTGCCAAGGTGGTTAAAAATCTCTTTGGTGGCCGGGCCCCAGGGGTGGACGAGATTCGCCCGAGTACCTCAAGGCCCTGGATGTTGTAGGGCTGTCATCGTTGACACACCTCTGCAACATTGCATGGAGGTTGGGGGCAGTGCCTTTGGCATGGCAAACCAGGGTGGTGGTTCCTCTCTTCAAAAAGAGGACCGGAAGGTGTGCTCCAACTTTAGAGGGATCACACTCCTCAGCCTCCCTGGGAAGGTCTATGCCAAGGTACTGGAGAGAAGAGTCCGGCCGTTGGTCGAACCTCGGATTCAGGAGGAGCAATGTGGTTTTTGTCCAGGCCGTGGCACATCGGACCAGCTCTTCACCCTCTCGAGAATCCTTGAGGGTTCGTGGGAGTTTGCCCAACCCAGTTTACATGTGTTTTGTGGACTTGGAGAAGGCATTCGACCGCGTCCCTCGTGGTTTTTTTGTGGGGGGTGCTTCGGGAGTATGGGGTATCGGGCTTGTTGTTACGAGCTATTCAGTCTCTGTACAACCATTGTGAGAGTTTGGTTCGTATTGCTAACACTTGATTGGACTCATTCCCAGTGAGAGTTGGACTCCTCCAGAGCTGCCCTTTGTCACTGATCCTGTTCATAATTTTTATGGACAGGATTTCTAGGCACAGCCAGGGAATGGCGGGTGTCATACTTGGTGACCACAGGATCTCATCTCTGTTGTTTGCAGATGATGTTGTCCTGCTGGCTTCATCCAGCAACGACCTACAGTTCTTGCTGGGACGGTTTGCTTCTGAGTGTGAAGCGGCTGGGATGAGAATCAGTACCTCCAAGTCCGAGTCCATGGTCCTCAGCCGGAAAAAGGTGGATTGTCCTCTCCGGGTTGGGGACAGGCTCCTGCCCCAAGTGGAGGAGTTTAAGTATCTTGGGGTCTTATTCATGAGTGAGGGGAGAATGGAGTGAGAGATTGACAGACGGATTGGCGCAGCATCTGCAGTGATGCGGATGTTGTACTGGTCTGTTGTGGTGAAGAGGGAGCTGAGTTCTAAGGCAAAGCTGTCGATATACCAGTCAATCTACATTCTTGCTCTCACCTATGGTCACGAGCTTTGGGTAATAAGATAAGATAAGCCTTTATTAGTCCCACAATGGGGAAATTCCAGGATTGCAACAGCATAGGGATAGCAACACTCAGAGCAACAATCAGAAGGCAAGAAAAAAACATCTAGTAAACATATGTCCATATTACTATAAATGTATATATATATAGACACACAGTGCAGAGCATTATGGCTGGTGAATGTGCAGCAGAAAGTCTAAGCTCTCTCTCCGCGGATGCAGCGGGCCAGCTGGAAGTCTTTGGGCATGATGGTGACCCCCTTAGCGAAGAAGAGACCACCAGGTGGGCCTCGCTGGTCTCCTGCAGAGCCATGACGGCGAAGCTCAGGAAACGCAGGACGGTCTTGAAGTCCTGAGCGATCTCCCTCACCAGGCGCTGGACGGGCAGCTTACGGATGAGCAGCTCCGTGGATTTCTGGCAGCGACAGATCTCTCTCAGAGCCACGGGCCTGTGACGGCGAGGCCTCTTCACTCTGCCGGTGGCCGGAGCGCCTCTCCGAGCAGCCCTGGTGGCTAGCTGTCTCCTGGGGGGGGGGGCTTCTTCCTCCAGTAGATTTTTCGGGCGAATGACCGAAAATGACCGAAAGAACGAGATTGCGGATACAAGCGACTGAAATGAGCTTTCTCCGTAGGATCGCTGGACTCACCCTCAGAGATGGGGTGAGGAGCTCAGTCATCCGGGAGAGGCTCATAGTAGAACTGCTGCTCCTCCACATTGAAAGGAGCCAGTTGAGGTGGTATGGGTATCTGATCAGGATGCCTCCTGCACACCTCCCACTTGAGGCGTTTTGGGCATGTCCCACTGGGAGGAGACCCCAGGGCAGACCCAGGACTCGCTGGAGAGACCATGTCTCCCAGCTGGTCTGGGAATGCCTTGGTATCCTCTCTGAAGAGCTGGAGCAGGAGGCTGGGGAGAGGGAATTCTGGGCTTCTCTGCTTGAACTGCTGCCTCCGTGACCCGGACCTCCAGAAAAGCGATAGAAGATGGAGTTACTAAAATGTGTGTGATATGTTTTGATCAAAACAACTCAGGGTTTAATTTTTGCAGTACCATTTTACACACGAGGAAGTAGCTCTCCTCAGAAATGGCTGTTTTAATGGTATACTGCTTTAAATGCTAATAAGCCCCAATTCACCACACCCTCCTTCTTATGTCATTCCTCTGAGATCTCTTTTTGATGGCGATGCCATGTTTAAGGCTAACGTTAGCTTTTAGCATAGTTGTTGTGCTAAGTAACATACTAGTAAATACTGGCTGAATGTTAGTTTAAAAGTCCAAATAAAGCATTACTGGGACAGAGGTGTGTGGTTTGAGTAGTTGATAGCATATGGCCAGTCCCTGAGGTGTAGTAAGCATAAAAACGACCTTGAGTGAGGGATGGCTAACTCTGCTAAGGGCAGAGGTGGTGTCTGGTCCAGAGTATAATAAACTATAATAAAAAACAAATCACTTAAATAACGTATGAATAAAATATATGGCCAAGGGTTTGCAGGGAAAGTGGACTCCTCTCTCAGCTTGTCCACCTTGAAGTCGGTCAGAAATCCCGGCTATGGCTGCTTAGACAAGCCAACATTAATAGACCAATCTACCCGGGTGTTACAACCATAGTGTAACAAAATAAGCCAAAACTGAGCAAAATATGTACAATCGACTGTAAATTAATTAACAATCTGGTCTAGTACAGTAGCTACAATTTATTTTTAAAAAAGAGCCATAAAACGTCTGATCCTGTTGGTTTGTGTCGCTAACCTAGCCACGCTAACTGTTCCAGTACCCAAGGCATGCCAGGAAAGAATAACAAAATAGACCAAAATTAAATGAGATGGTTGATCGACTGTGGATAATGAATGAGCTGGGACCATGGATGTCTAGTGAGGTGACTGGAATTTATAGAGATCTCTAAGAGCCATTGTCGGGCCACGAGCTAGCTTGCAAGGTGATAGCTAAGCTAGCTGCACTGTAACCAGTAGGTGATTTGAAGGGAATTCGAGGGAATGCCACCCCCGTTAGTAAAATGACCCAAAATCATTCCCCTTGTTAACCTGCCAGCCACCCCATCGTCATCCCTGTTCACAGGTGTAAATCAAGGCAATCTGGAAAACAGAGAATCCCCCCCATATCATCAAAAACCTTTCTATATCATGTTACATAACTGAATAACTTCACTTTGAAATTGTAAGCAGAAATGCAAAAAAAATCCTATAAATTTTCAACTTTTTTCTCATAGATTTGCAATTTTTTCTTGTACATTTGCAGTTTATTTGTGTAAATTTTCACCTTTTTTTCCATAGATTTGCAACTTTTTCTGTTTTGAATTTTTCCTCATAAAATTTGTAACTTTTTCCCCATAAAATTGAGACTCTCATAAATTTGACTTTATAAAAAAATTACAACTTTATCTTTTTTTCTCATAGATTTGCAACCTTTCTAAAAAAAAATGCATTTTTATCAAATTTGCAGGGTTTTTTTTCTTAATTTGTAGCATTTTCCTCATAGATTTGCATTTTTTCTTATAATTTTTTTGACTTTTTTTCTTATCAGTTTGTGACTTTTTATTCAGAAATCTATCACTTTTTCTCATAAATTTGCAACTTTTCCCATAACTGACCTTTTTTCTTCTAAAATTGTAATTTTATCTTGTAAATTTTCTAAAACAAAAAATTCTGACTTTTCTCATAAATCTGCTTTTTTTTTTTTTCCTTAATTTGCAGCTTTTCCTCTCCCAAGTTTGCGATGCTCATCTGGACGCTCGTGAAATTTTTATTCTGTGTAATTAAATTGTAATTTGTGACTTTTAAAAAAAAATTTAGATTGACATCTTCCATCATATCTCTTTACCTTTATTCTTGCAAATTTGTACC
This sequence comes from Pholidichthys leucotaenia, assembly GCA_020510985.1. NCBI lineage: Eukaryota > Metazoa > Chordata > Actinopteri > Cichliformes > Pholidichthyidae > Pholidichthys > Pholidichthys leucotaenia. Next base: position 30,640,028 of record CM035850.1, read on the forward strand.
CTAAAATGGTGACTACCCCTATCCCCCATGTTAGGAAATAGCAAATCGTCGACTGATAATAGGGGCACTGACTGTTACCATCACGGTTGGAGGATGTATGACTGTGTGGATAAATGTGTGGGTTGTTCTGTTTACAGGGCCATCCAGGTCTTATTGGTCTTATTGGACCCCCCGGTGAACAGGGAGAAAAGGGCGACAGAGGTCTTCCCGGCCCTCCAGGTGGGCACGGTCCTAAAGGAGACACGGTGAGTAAACAAACAAAATCAGAGTCCTGAGGGAAAGAGCCACATTGTGCATTTTAATTCAGTTTGCAAAACGTAAACTTTACAGCAAGCACTATAATATTCTCCTGTTAGCTGGCTCAATCAAAGTTATTGACTGCGGTTTCTGTATTGTGGTCTTTTTAATTTAGCAAAGACACAATGTAGCCGCCGGTGTTAATATAACTCGGTCGATATTGCTGCTTCAGGAATTAACACGTCGTCTTCTGTTGCCACTCGGTGCTTTAGCATTTTCACTTTTCTTTTTAATTTTCCTTCAGGGCATTGCTGGTTCTCCAGGTCAGATCGGTCCTCTTGGTCCTCCTGGATTACCCGTAAGACATATACTCATCATATGTGTCTACTACAAGTGTCTAAACTGGGAGGAAGTCATGTTGTATTGATTGCTTCTTTGTCTCTGTGTCCTTAGGGTCCTCCTGGTCCCAAAGGAGCTAAAGGGTCATCGGTAAGTGATTCACAGAGAGCTGCCTTACATCAAAAAGAATTATCTTGATGCCAGTTAAGTACGGGTTTGATTTGTCCTTCTCAGGGACAAACTGGACCAAAGGGAGAGACTGGAGTACCTGGACCTCCTGGACCTCCTGTAAGCAAACACACTAGTGCATTCACACTGTTGTTTTGGTTGGCCATTTTTATTTAGCCACACATTTTTTCCTTCTATATGCCTAATCAGAATCATTGCCATTGTTCATGTAGTACACAAACTAGGAATTTGTCTCGGTGCAATGCTGCAACATTGCACCTGCTAATGCTGCCTAATGCTAGAAACTCCAGTCTGGTGTCATTTTTGTTCAACCTTTTAAGGACATTTTCTGCTTTTTATAACATTTAAGTCTATGAGTTATAAACAAGTATCCACAAAAATATAATGAAGGTCATTAAACCTTCTTTAATCTCTATTAGCTTTTAAGGGTAAAAACCTCTATACTGTTAGCTAGATAAAACAACTTTTATTATTCTCGACCACGACACGATATCATATGCATATATAAGGCAGCGGTCGTATTGGAGCTGATGAAAACAAATACATAGCAACCAGTCACACACTGTGAGAAGGGAGCTCCAATGAAATTGATGTTTTTTTGCCATGAAATATGCCTTGAAATTGCAGCGCTCTAGGCTGTCATAGCCACCGTTTGAAGAAAGACAAACCAGTGCCATTCTTTGAGCTGCCAAAGAGACATTTAGAGCCTGAACAAAGGAATAAGTGGCTGAGTGCTTTTCACAGAGAAAATGAGGCGGCCTTAGAGGGGTTAAGCCTGCTTCATGCTCCATTTCGCTGTGGTCCGTGTACGCTTTGGACGAGTCCGGCACGCACGCGGCGCTACTCATGCTCACTTTTTTCATCTACTCAGGCCAAGCGGTTGACGCATGCGCACAACCATCATTTGTAGTTTCACTCCTGCCCGATAGGTAGTGCCAAGGTGCTGATGCACCAGGATTTTCACCAACGAAGAAACGGTGGACTTCTTCGCAAAGTTTCTCTTCAAATATAGAGTCCATTTCTGCTGTTTGACTTCCCAGTTTTTTACTCCTTTTCCACGAAGATGCTGCTGCCGCTGTGAAAGAAAGTATGTATGTATGATTCATGTATGTTTTTATTCTCGTTTTCCGCCTCCCCGTTGTATTCTTCGTCTACTGATGTATGCTGTGTCGATATCACCACCTCGTGAATGGGACGTTCAGTTTTGCGCATGCGCTTTTCAACACGTTCAGGCCGTGGGCAGGTGTCGCGGTCACAAAATTTGGGCTGCACGCAGCCATTCGCAGAGTGGAGACGATGATGTAAATTTCATCACACAAGGTTCCCGGTTACACATACGTGGACAGCAGAGGTGTAGCATTACTGATACAGCTTTGTTTGTTGGCTAATTTGGCTAGCCATGCTAAACTACCTGGTTAGCTTTCGTTACATCAAGAGTGCTTCTGGGATCTGTTAACTGATTCTGACCAAATGTAACCATACTCTTTAACATTGGTCCATCCATCCATCTTCTTCCGCTTAATCCTTTTCGGGTCGCGGGGGGGCTGGAGCCTATCCCAGCATCTTTGGGCAAGAGGCAGGGTACACCCTGGACAGATCGCCAGTCCATCGCAGGGCCAACCCAGAGAGACAGACAACCATTCACTCTCACAGTCATACCTAAGGACAATTTAGAATCCCCAGTTTGATGCCAATAACTTGCATGTTTTTGGCATGTGGGAGGAAACCGGAGAAATCCCGGAGTAAACCCACGCAGACACAGGGAGACCATGCAAACTCCACACAGATCACTGTTGGTCGGGGGCTGGGATGGAACCCAGGATCCCCCAGCCAAGGGTGAGTTGCTGTGCTGCCGCACTGCTGGGCAGCACGGCGGCGGAGTGGTTAGCACTGCGGCAGCATAGCAACTCACCCTTGGCCGGGGGATCCTGGGTTCGATCCCAGCCCCCGACCAACAGTGATCTGTGTGGAGTTTGCATGTTCTCCCCGTGTCTGCGTGGGTTTACGCCAGGATTTCTCCGATTTCCTCCCACATGCCAAAAACATGCAAGTTAGGTTAATTGGCATCAAACTGGGGATTCTAAATTGTCCTTAATCACTTAATTTAACACAGAAGAGGAGACTGCATTGAATGGTAGATGGGCGCAATGGCTATCATCAACCAGCTCATGTGTAAACATTTAGGTAATGTGGTGGGCTAGCATTAGCTGCAGTGCTAACCGTTTAATCGTGGATTTAGTCATTTTTTAGGCCACGTTGGCTTTTATACTAACACTATACAAATTTAAGCTAGTTTTTTTTTAAGCTAACTTATTTCAACACAAGCTATTGCTGTTTTAATGCTAACATTGTGGAGATGTAAGCTATTTTAGCTTTTAAGCTAGCTTGTATCAGTGATGATTTAAAAATTCTAAGTAAAGGTTTAACTAATACTGTTCAAAGTTATTTTAGGCATTAACTAACGATTGTTTTCTCTTTTAAGCTAACATAGCTCAGCTTTAAGCTAAGCTACTTGCCTTATAAGCTACAACTTTTAGCTTTTTTCCTGGTATTTCAGGAAACCATTTTCAGATTGCAGCCTTCACACTCCATTTTCTAGTTTTTGTACATTATTACTCATCATCCTGTTGGTTTTCAGACTGTGACACGTATTTGTTTTCCATAACAGGGCCCTCCTGGTGATGTCATCCACCCGCTCCCCATCCAAGCTCCCATAAAGGGCAGGACACGTAGGAACATCGACGCCAGCCAGATGGTGGATGATGCAGCTGCGGACGCCAACTATAAAGACTACGACGATGGCATGGAGGAGATCTTTGGCTCCCTGAACTCCCTCAAACTGGAGATTGAGCAGATGAAACACCCACTGGGCACACAGAGCAACCCAGCGCGTACCTGCAAGGACCTGCAGCTCTGCCACCCCGATTTCCCTGACGGTTGGTGTCACTGCCATGCCGGTGTTCTCCTTTCTCTGTAGCTTTGAATTTCTCCACTGGAACTATTCATCCTAGCAGCAGCTGCCTATAAACATTTAAGCAAACACGCTGATAGTTGAAAGAACATCAAGCTCCATCAGCAACTGCCAAGCAGCTCCCACTGGGGCTGAAAAAATGAAGTCGGCCCAGAACTGCCAAAGACTGCAAATTCCTCAAATAGCCACTTGTGGCTGGCTCTTAAAATGAGGTGGTCTCTATAGACTCCTGTGTTGAAATGGCCAGCTTTATAGCACAGATATTAATCTTTCCAGCTGTTTGAATAAAACGCATTTTGTTTTTGGCATGTCTACTCCCAGAGTGAATCCTGCACCTGTATAGTACAGTGAGAGGCACAATTAGACTCTGTAATCTGTTCTGTTTATGCTGAACACCAAGCAGAATGCAGAAGCCATTCATGTATATGTATATATAGTTCAGTTTTTACCAGTTGTCCAAATTTAGTTGCAAATTTACACGAAAAAGATGCAAATTTACAAAAAAGTCCAAAATTGTTCCAAATTGAGACAATCTCATAAATTTGCTACTTTTCTCATAAATTTGACTTTTTTCTGTAAATCTGCAACTTTTGGGGCAGCACAGTGGTGCAGTGGTTAGCACTGTTGCCTTACAGCTAGAAGGTTCCTGGTTCGAATCCCCAGGCTGGCAGGGGTTGGAACCTTTCTGTATGGAGTTTGCATGTTCTCCCTGTGCTGCGTGGGTTTACTCTGGGGGCTCCGGTTTCCTCCCACAATCCAAAGACATGCATGTTAGGTTAATTGGTTGTTCTAAATTGTCCTTAGATATCTGTTTCCTATAGGCCCTTAGAATAGAGGGTTAGTACTAGTGAAAGCGTTTTGAGTGGTCTTTGTGACTAGAAAAGCGCTATATAAGTGCAGGTTAGTTTGTTAGTTTTCCCACAAATTTGCAAATTTTTTCTTGTAAATTTGCAACTTCTTTTTCATAAAAGCCAACATGAATTCACATTCAAAGATAGATGTTTACAGTTCATTTAGAAGCCTTAACTCCCACTGTCACTTCTCAGGTTTGAGCCCTTACCCCCTTCTTTTGTTCCTTGTAATTTTCTAGACTGTTGTTAAAATGAGGCAAGTATGCCAATTATTGCCTCAAAAATAAAAACCACAATTCCTTAGTGTGTTTATATAACTCAACAAAAATAATTTAGAAAACACCAATAACAAGATATTTAATGTTCCCCTTAAGCGATACAAAGTGGAACAGTCTATTTTTAGAGCTTATCTTCCCCCTCGGACACATTTCACGCATGACACACATTCATCAAGTAAACATGGAGATGTAACACACACACACACACGCACACGCCACTCCAACATGTCCGACAACATCACACATCACCCTGACCTAAATGAGCACAGCACAGACATGGAATTTTTACAAGGCCGATCTGTAATTGGACCTGTGTGTGTCTGCAGGTGAGTACTGGATTGATCCAAACCAGGGCTGCTCTCGGGACTCCTTCAAGGTTTACTGCAACTTCACAGCAGGCGGGGAGAGCTGCATCTTCCCGGATAAGAAGTCTGGAGGGGTAAGTCTGACCGAGCATGTGCAGGACGAGGAAGGAGTCTGATGAAGGCTCCCAGCTGGTGATTGGCACTAAAATAACATAAATAAATGATTTAGCTTTTTATTTTCTTCTCCTCTGGGACTAACGGATACCTGAACACATCGCGCGACGCAACAGGAAATGTTATTTCACCTGCTGGTGAACTCGTGTAATCATCCTCCATGAGATTACATTTGTGTTCTGAGAGGAAGAAGATGTGGACCCGGACTCTGTTGTCCCAGGAGGGCCCGACTTATTTTACAAACACCCCAAATTTTAGTTCTAGTCGGTACCTAAAGCAGGGTACCGACTAGAACATTTGGCATGTTAGGAAAACATGCCAAATGTGATACTGTTCTTGAATAGTGCAATAATGATATAACTTGCAATATTAAATACTTCAACATAAATGTGCAACTTTTGTTGCATAAAATTTGCTTTTTCCTGAATAAATTTGTAAAATTTTGCAACTTGAAGAAATCTGTGATTAATTTCCATGTAAATGGGTAACTTTTGACATAAAATTTGCTGTTTTTTCTCATGTGATTTTTTTTTTAATGGAAATTTTACTTCTTTTTCCTCAAACATTTGTGATTTTTTTTTTCATATAACTTGATATTTTGCCTCATAAATTTGTCAATTTTGCAACTTTTTTCTGTCAACCTTTTCCACATAAAATGTACTATTTTCCTCATAAATTTGTGACTTTTACGTGTAAATTTTGCAGTTTTTCCAAATAAATTTGATTTTTGTCTCATAAATTTGTGACTCTTTACATAACATTTGCTATTTGTTTCACATAATTTCTTCAACTTTCCAATATAATTTGTCTCTTATGCAAATTTTGCAACTTTTTTTTTTGAGAAATTTTTGGGTTTTTCTCTCATAAATATGCAACTTTATTATATAAAATTTGATACTTTTGTTTGATAAACTTGTGAATTTTTCTTCAAAATTTTACAGCTTTTTGGTATAAATTTAAGCTTTTCCCCCTGCATAAACAAACAACTTTTTCAACAAAAAATTTAATAGTTTTCCCTTATAAATTTTAGATTTCCACAAAAGTTTGCAACTATTCAGATAAATTTGTGGCCTGGTTAGACTGGTGAATGTGAACAAGGTGTCCTTGAAAAAGAGAGATTGCCTCTCAGTGGTCCTCCCCTGTATAAATAACGGTTAAATAAATTTTACAGTGCATTTTCTTATAAATGTATATTTTTTTCCACATAAATTCATGGTTCTTTTGAATCATGACTTTTTCTTGTAAATATTCAAGTTTTTCTTGTAAATTTGAAGCTTTTTCTAATGAATTTGTGACTTTTTTTTTTTTTAGAACTGTGCATTTTTTATTGTAAATTTGCAACTTTACTATAAATTTGAAACTTTTGTTCTTATGTGACTTTTTCTTGCATATTTGCAGGGTTCACATGAATGCTGATTAAATTTCTATTCTATGTATTTTTTCCTGTTCATCTTGACAGTGACAAGTTTATTTTTATGAATATTTTTGATAGAAGAGAAGCTATTCCCCCCCCACACACACACTTTAAAAGGTTTAAACTCCTCCCCATTACATAAATTGGGGCCTTTCATAGGGTCCCCAAAAAGCTAGAAACGGCCCTGATTACCACCACCTACTTTGTTGAAGTGCAGTAGCATGGCGGCGTGTGAACGCATAAGCACATAAAAAAAATATCTTGTTTTCACTGTTTAAGCCATCGTTACACATATCGCTGTTGTTGATATAAATTTCGATGCATTGTGCAGCCCCAAGTTCACTCTAGATTACCCTACTGGAGTGTTTCAGAACGGTGAGGACTTCGGCAGGTGACGCGCACACTGACAGGACCTCTGGTTCATTATGCACGGGTGTGCAGAGGAGAAGGAGAGCAGTCGAGCGGTAAAACATTGGGAATGCAGCCTTTGACAAGCTGAGGGTTGTGTAATAGCACGGTGCTATAGCCATTTTAATGATCCCACTCACCGAGCCTCAGAGGAGCCCCCGGTTTGCTTAAGCTGGGAATAATAAAGCAGACTTTTTATAGCAACACCAGTGAGGGCTGCTCTTTGTTTGTGTCGGGGGTGAAAAGAAGCGTCTCTGTTGTCAGTCTGTGTGTCGAGGCTTCAAATGCTCCCACGTGAGACTGGTGCGGTTATTATGAGAACGTGGACTCACACCATCTGCACACTTTAGAGATTCTCAAAGGCAAACGAGGAGAGAACCAAAGTCACGGCAAGGACACGTTTTCCCTTCTGCTTGGTGCTCACGGTGAAAACAAGTGAAGGTCACCTTCAAGGCAGCGTGGGCCTAATGTATGCCATCCCGCAGCGATAACCGATCTCCGGCCCATCATTCATTAACACATTAAGCTATTGATGACAGTCCCATATCAAACCCTGCTCTCCAATTATAGAGAAATCCATCATTGTCATGGCTGAGGCCATTAGAGCTCTGCCCCATTGGCCAATTTGCAGCTTTTAATGGCATAACAAAGTCAGAGCACAGCTCGAACGCCAAACAGCGGGTCGCTGTGTTTGAGCCCCTCGCGGGCGATCATTTCTTAATTAATCACTGTGTACTCATGAATTTTTCAGCAGCAATTAGCTCCAAGCCACTGTTTGTAATGTACAAAATGCCATAATGGCTACAAAAATACCCTATCCCGACTCAGTCGGTCGAGCTCACTGGATTCTGTTTCAGGTCTGAAAGCACCATTGGACCCCTGTTCACCTGGCATTAAAAACTGGGTTTTTTTGGGGGCATGTTTTAGCAGGTACAAGGAAGTCCCAAGGATTAGTAAGGCGGAAGTGAGGGCAGCTTTGAAGAGAATAAAGAATGGAAAGGCGGTTGGTTCAGATGACATCCCAGTGAAGGTACAGTGCTGTGAAAAATATTTGCCCCCTTCCAGATTTCTTATATTTTTGCCACACTTCAGTGTTTCAGATCGTCAAACAAATTTTAATATCAGACAAAGATAACCTGAATAAATACAAAATGCAGTTTTCAAATGATGATTTCATTTAATAAAGGAAAAAACTATCCAAACCTGCCTGGCCCTATGTGAAAAAGTAATTGCCCCCTGTGTTATATCATGAATTAACTGTGATTAACCACATTTTTTGGAAAGCCGAGTTCAATTTCGGTAGCTACACCCAAGCCTGATTACTGCCAGACTTGTTGAATCAAGAAATCACTTAAATAGAACCTGTCTGACAACCTGAAATAGGCTAAAAGATCTCAAAAAGCAACATATCCCACTGTGATCTAAAGAAATTCAAAAACAGATGAGAAACAAAAACCCAGAACGTCAGGCCTCACTTTGGACACTGGTCCACGATGGAACAATAAGAAAGAGACTGGGCAAAAATGGCATCCATGGAAGAGTTCCAAGACAAAAATCGCTGCTGGACAAAAAGAACACAAAGACTCATCTCACATTTGCCAGAAAACATCTAGATGATCCTCAAGACTTTTGAGAAAATATTCTAGGAACTGGCGAAACAAAAGTTTAACTTTTTGGAAGACGTGTCCTGTTTTATCTGGCATAAAACTAACACAGAATTTCATAAAAAAAAGAACATCGTATCAACAGTCAAGCATGGTGGTGGTAGTGTCATGGTCTGGGGCTGCTTTGCTGCTTCAGGACCTGGACAACTTTCCTCAACTGTTTTTTTTTGTGTGCCGTCTCTCATATCTTTTTACCTTTAAACTTACTTCCTGCTTGTTTCAGGGTCAACAGTTTCTGAAACCCGACATGAATTGTTTTCTATATGTGCTGTTTTTCTTTTAATATCTTCCTGCCTGCCCCAGGGATTACCGATAGAAATTAGTGAGAATGCTATAATCTGGTACAGAGCATCTTTACCCTGTGTTTGATGTTTTTTTTTCTGTACATGGTCCCTGACAAATAAACTAAACTAACTGACAGAACTATGAATTCTGCTCTCTACCAGAAAATCATGAAGGAGTATGTCTGGCCATCAGTTCATGAAGCCCTCCAATGTGACTGAATTTAAACAATTCTGCACAGAAGAATGGGTCAAAATTCCTCAACAGCGATGTAAAAGACTCATTGCCAGTTGTTGGCACCAATGGTGGCACAACCAGGTATTAGGGTTAGGGGGCAATTACTTTTTCATATAGGGCCAGGTAGGTTTGGATAGCTTTTTTTCCCCTTAATAAATGAAATCATCATCTAAAAACTGCATTTTGTATTTACTCAGGTTATTTTTGTCTAATATTAAAATTTGTTTGATCTGAAACATTTAGGTGGAACAGATTTCCAAAAATATAAGAAATCAGGAAGGGGGCAAATACTTAGTCACAGTACTATATGGAGATGTTTAGGAGAGATGGCAGTGGACTTTTTAACCAGATTGCTTAACACAATCTTGGAGAGTGAGAGGATGCCTGAGGAGTGGAGAAGTAGTGTTTTCGTAACAGTTTTCAAGAACAAAGGTGATGCTCAGAGCTGTAGTAACTACAGAGGGATAAAGTTGATCAGCCATACTATGAAGATATGGGAAAGAGTTGTTGAAGCCAGGTTAAGAGGAGCGGTGACAATCAGTGAGCAGCAGTACGGTTTCATGCCAGGAAAGAGTGCTACAGATGCCATATTTGCTTTGAGTGTTGATGGAGAAGTATAGAGAAGTTCAGAAGGAGTTGCACTGCGTCTTTGTGGATTTAGAGAAAGCATATGATAGGGTGCCAAGAGAGGAAGTGTGGTACTGTATGAGAAAGTCAGGAGTGGCAGAGAAGTATGTGAAGGTGGTGCAGGACATGCATGAGGACAGTGAGATGCTGGTGAGGTGTGCTGTAGGATTGATGTGGGGGTGGGATTACATCAGTGATCGGCTCTGAGCCCCTTCTTGTTTGCCATGGTGATGGACAGGCTGACAGATGAGGTCAGGCAGGAGTCTTTGTGGACCATGATGTTTGCAAATGACATTGTGATCTGTAGTGAGAATAGGGAGCAGGTGGAAGAGAACCTGGAGAGGTGGAGGCATGCTCTGGAGAAAAGAGGAATGAAAGTCATAAGCACGACAGAATATATGAGTGAATGAGAGGGAGGCAGGGTTAACGGTGAAGATGGAAGGAGTAGAGGTGAAAGTAGATGAGTTTAAATACCTGGGATCAACCATCCAAAGCAATGGAAAATGCACAAGAGAGGTGAAGAAAAGAGTGCAGGTAGAGTGGAGTGGGTGTAAACGAGTGTCGGGGTGATTCGTGACAGAAGGGTAGCAGCAAGAGTGAAAGGGAAGATTTACAAGATGGTAGTGAGACCTGCTATGACGTATGGCTTGGAGACGGCTGACAAAAAAAAAAAAAAAAAAACAGGAGATGGAGCTGGAGGTGGCAGAGTTTAAGATGCAAAGATTTTCATTGGGAGTGACAAGATGACAAATGAGTATATCAGAGGGACAGCTCAGGTTGAGCGGTTTGGAGACAATGTATGTATATACTGTATATACAAAACACTTTGGAATATATTGAATGAAACTGGATGAAAGCAGCCAGAAGGGCTGATGGGAAATAAATAGGTAGATGTACTTTATTGATCCGAAACTGGGAAATTGCTGTGTAACAGCAGCACGACAGTTGACAACCAAACGACACAAACACGCATGACAAAGAGATTGCCCATGAAATGTAAAACTAACACTACTATAAAAGCCTATATACATCATAGCTGAATAGATGGTAACTTGTAAACACATGAATCATACCCGCTGCACAATGCAGGACTATCAGGAGCAGAGTGAAATGTGAGGTACCAATTAGACTGTAAGGTGCAGTATGGCAGCATAGTTATGACCAGAATACAACAACATAGTGAGTTATTGTACAGTGAAATGGCATACAGCAGGAAAGATTTCCTGTACCTGGCTGTTCAACGGCAAAGCTGTAGTAGTCTACTGGAGAAAGTGCTCCGCTGTTTGTCCAGTGTGTGGTGGAGGGGGTGATCAGGATTGTCCATGATGGATTGCAGTTTATGTAGTGTCCTCCTCTCCACCACTGTCTCAAAGGTCTCTGGCCTGAGCCCAATTACAGAGCCAGCCCTCTTAATAATCTTGTCAAGTCTGTTGGTGTTGCTGGCTCTGATACTGCTACCCCAACAGACAGCAGCAAAGAAGATGGCGCTGGTGACAGTGGTGTGGTTGAAAAGCTCCAGCATCCTGTTGCACATGTTGAAGGATCTCAGCTTCCTCAGGAAGTAGAGTCTGCTCATCCCCTTTTTGTGCTCAGCATCAGTGTTGGATCTCCAGTCCAGCCCATTGCTGATCCTGACACCCAGATATTTGTAGTCCTCAACCACCCCCACATCCTCCCCCCTAATCTGCAATGGCTGAGAAGGCATCCTCATCTTCCTGAAGTCAATCACCATCTTTCTGGACTTGCTGACATTCAGCCTCAGGTGATTTTGCTCTGTCCACTCCACAAATCTGTCTACCAGTGCCCTGTACTTCCCCTCCTCTCCTCCTCTTATACACCCCACAACAGCTGAGTTGTCAGAGAACTTCTGCAGGTGGCATGACTCAGTGTTGTACTGAAAGTCACTGGTGTATAAGGTGAAGAGAAAAGGAATCAGAATCAGATTTATTGCCATTGTTCATGTAGTACACAAACTAGGAATTTGTCTCGGTGCAATGCTGCACCATTAAACATGATAAAATAAAAAAATAAACTATACATGCAATAAAGTGTAGAATAAGAGTGAGTAATACTAGTCAGCAGTTTAAATATATTAGCGAGCAGCAGATAATGTGGAGAACCATATAGTGCAGTCGGTAATGCAGGAAGAAAACAGTGATGATTGACATGAGTCTGGTTGAGCTGCTGTACATAGTGCACGAGAATCAATAAGTCACTTAGTGTTCAGCAGTCTGATGGCAGAGGGGAAGAAGCTGTTCATGTGACGGGAGGTTTTAGTCTGGATGGACCGAAGTCTTCTACCTGAGGGGAGAGGGGCAAACAGTACGTGACCAGGGTGTGAGGGATCGGCTATGATCCGGCCAGCACGCCTCCGGGTCCTGGAGATGTACAGATCTCACAGATCAAGGAGAGAGCACAGTCCCCTGTGGAGCTCCCGTATCACTAGCCACCACTCCAGACAAGACACTGCCCAGCCTGACAAACTGTGGCCTGCCTGTCAGGTAGTCAGTAATCCAGGAGATCATAGAGCTGTCGACCCCCATCACCCACAGCTTCTCACCCAGCAGCAGTGGCTGGATGGTGTTAAAGGGACTGGAGAAATCAAAAAATGTGATTCTCACAGTGTCTGTTCCGCCATCCAGGTACAGATGGGCTCGTTGCAGCAGATAGATGACAGCGTCTTCAACTCCTAAATGGGGCTGATATGCAAACTGCTCAAAATTACAGAAAAGAAGCACATTATTTTCAGCCAGACAGCTTAGATGCAAGTTTGGTAGTTATTGTGCTGTTTTGCTCATGTTATAGAAATACTGTGTGAGCAGTACAAACAAGTAATAAACTACTATAATATAAGTGCTTTTAGGCAGCCTGCATTATTTTGTTAACATCTTATTTGTTTTGAAAGGGAAATCTATTTAAATGTTTTTATTATCTTGCAGTTTGCATTATTAAAATGTTTACCTTCTTTAACTACTTCACTCATATTTGTTTTTTTCAGTTGTGTCAGTTAGTGGAGCAAAGCAGATAAAAGCCATCATGCACTATAAATGATGAAATATCTGTATACATCATATTGCCGTTGAAAGGCCCTGTCATGCCCAAATAAATAAGTCAGTCAGAGTGGTCTCAGTTGAGCTGCACGCCTAGTGGTCCAGTCTTCACGGTCTAGTATACAGGCGGCAAGCTCGTCAGTGTTGGCCGGCCTGGTGTCTCCCTTCAACGTGTCCACGAATTATGTTAATGGACGTCCTGAGCGGCGAAAGCCATGAGTCGGTTTCCAGAGTACTAGGTGGCCTGCAGGGAGGCTCTTGGTGACGGTAACAGTGCCCTGTGAGGCCAAGTCTTCACCAAGCCACCTTGTCTGACATTCTGGGAAGGTGCCCATAGAGATCTTCATTGGAGACGTGGTCTTGCCAGTTTACATTGAGGACGGTGCACAGCATCTGGGTGTGGAAGCCGTCCATTGACCTCTGAAGGGAGACATTTAATGACCAGCACTCTCTTATGTATAGCAGTATGGATTCTACTGTTGCACAGAAGAATCTAACTTTTAGCTCTCTTGAATGTTTGTGCGCCATATAGCGCGCATATTATTGAGCACCCCACGTGAGTGCCTTGAGCACCTTCATATCATGACTAGTACATCCTATCCAGGAGCCAAGGTACTTGAAGTTTGATAGATACTTTATTTCGAACAAAAACGCAAAAAAACCAAAAAAACAAAAACAAATGACAAGTGTAATAAAAGTGACAGTATACAGTGCTCGAAAGGGAGAAGACTACTTCCAGAGGGTTGCCAGTACTCGTGAACAGTGGCGATACAGAGTTAGAAGCATCCCCAGGCGTCATCACTTTGGTCTTCTGGTCATTAATGGTGAGACCGATCCGAACGTATTCCAACTCCACAAGCGACAACAATCTGTGCCTGTGAGATGTTGTTTGACAGCAAAGCAATGTCATCTGCATAATCCAGATCTGCTATTGCTTTCACCGGTATTGTTCGGGATCTACGAGGTGTTAACGTTAGACCCAGCTCTGCTTCTCTCCCATCAATGGCTTTCTGCAGGGCATAGTCTAGGATGATAAACAGGAATGGGGCTGAAGTATCTCCCTGGAGTACTCCTGAAGTGATCTCAAATTCATCCAACTCGCCGTCTGCAGTGATAACCTTGGCACGTGTGTTGGTATACATCGCCCGAATAGCATTACACAGCCTTGATGGAATACTGTAAGTCTTCAGTATCTTGAACATAATTTCACGGTTAATTGACTCGAAGGCGTTCCTAAAGTCAAGGAATGTCAGAACTGCAGAGAGGTTGTTTTATTGTACCTCCTCTAGAATCCAGCACAGGGCAAGAATGTGACTAGTGGTGGATCTATTTTGGCCGAACCCATTTTGTTTGAATCGGAGGTGAGGGTCTAGAGGTCCTCGGATTCAATTCAGTATCATCCGATTATACATCTTAGCTATAACACGTGTGAGGCTTATTTCCCTGTAGTTATCAGTGCATGGGAGATTGCCTGACTAAGGTAGTGGAATGATATTAGAAAGCGACCACTGGTTTGGTTTTCCGTCATTCATTAGTGCAACAATGCAGAGGGCCAGAATGATATCATCCAGGTCACAGGTTTTAAAAACCTCTGGGGGGATATTATCTGGACCTGTGCTGTTTCCGAGAGACAGCGTCGTCTTCACCCCTTCATACTTGTCCACAGTGAAAGGACCATTGTCGATATCCAGGTTGCTTAAAATATCTGGGATATCGTCCTCCTCAGTGTTCAGGCTGTCAGAAGAGCTGCCAAGCAACTTCTTAAAGTGATTAAACCAGTTGGCAACACGTTCTTTTGGACCTGCCCCTGTGATCTGGCCTCTTGTTGACTTTTTATGACCGCTGATCTCGTTAACAACCTTCCAGCACCTCATTGTAGTGTCCGCGTAAGTGAGCTTGTTCCACTCTCATGACTTTTTTCTCTAGATCTTCCACCATTCGGCGTTCATAGGTGCCATACAGTGAGGTCCTAGCCTCTTCTATGGCTGCAGGCATGGCTTGACTTGTGTCAGCTGCCGCAGCATGTCACTATCTCCAGCTTCTCTCTTGCCCTCACTATGTCAGGATACCTCAATCTTAGTGGCTTAAATAAATAAGTAAATGAATAAAATAATACTGCAATGTACCGTGAATCTGTCAGTGTCAAAAAATACCGTGATATAAATTTTTGGACATACTGCCCAGCACTAAGAGGATATACACAAGAACAGAACTCATGGAAGTTACAGAACACTGATTGCATAAGTAAATGGCAGCTTTGTATGCATTTATATCTGTTACTTTGTGTATCAATACCACATTGTTTACATGACTGTAGTGATGTATAGTTAAAGAAAAAAGAGCATAATTTAAGGACTGGATCTGAGCCTTTTTATTTTTTGATAAATTAATACAAGGTGGAATGCTAGGAAGACCTTCTCCGTAACACAAAGGCATTCTTTGTAATGCTGTGACTGAATACTGTGCGGTTTTTGTGTTTTGATGTATGCAAGCTTAAAGCTGTCATTCAATATGTCCTGAATTTCATTCACTATACTGTATTCCCAGTTTCATTCAATATGTTCTGAAGTTCAATCAGTATCTTCCAAGCTTTTCTTTTTAATATATATAATTTTTTTCTTGAACAGCTTGCCATAATATATATATATACACAAGCAATATGGAGGACCTACATGCAACAATGTCAGCACTGCATAATGTCAAGTGTAATATTTATAAAGGCTAGAGTTTGGCAGCATAACTTAAAAAGCTGATGTTTCCAAATGTCGGTAATGGGTTGTTTTTGTGTAGTATTCAAGGACAGTTATTGCTCTAGTATTCCTACGTTCTCAAGGGTATATAAAGCATTAAACATGTACAGTATTTATGTTTTCGTATTTAATTCCTCCTCCAGCATACACATCCACCGGTAAAGGTCAGTTAAAAAAGGTCACCTTTGACCTCTTTTATGGTCAAGCGGTCAGTGAAGCCATGTCATATGTGTGTGTATATATATGTATACACACACTGCATGAAGTGACGCTAGTATTAACGTAATAGAATATACTCAATATGCGCAACACAGGTATTTTATGTATTGCGTCCAGCGAAATGTTTCGATACGTCAAGTGTAATCAGTACATCACGCAGCCCTACTTAAATTGTGATTATTTTGACTTTTTTTCCTGTCAGAAATGTTAGGATTTTTGGCACCTTTTTAATTCCACTGTTTCTGTGCCAGTTCACTGCAGCAGCTTTTACATTTATTTATTAACTTATTAATTAACGACACACAGAGGCCTATTTGTGCTCTTTCTCTTGCAAAATGAAAATGTTCAGTTGACTGCTGAGAAGAGCATAAACACACTAACCCAGTTCCTGTAAACCCAGGTGTAAATGTAACCAAAAAAAAACGTAACGCCAGATGTAAGTGATCCTTGGAGGACAAACAGGAGGGGGTTTGTTATTTTTCTCAGATCTGTTTTCTTTTCTTTAACACTGCTGTTTTTTTCCCCTCCTCCTCCTCTGCCTCTGTCAATCCCACACCCCCAGGCTAGGCTCACATCCTGGGTAAAGGAGAACCCCGGTTCCTGGTTCAGTGAATTCAAACGTGGTAAACTGGTAAGCCCCACTTTACCAAGTCCTTTTCCCTTTCCCTGAATGCTTCTCATATTTTACAGAGCAAAATGGCAAAATGGCCCAAAGACTCGCCAGGCACATGGTATAGTCACTACAAGAGAGGTTCCCTGGTAAGTTGGTCCCGCCTGTGGTCCCAGGGTCGTGGGACTCTGTGTGGCTGCAGGTTCTGCATGGTTCTGGTTCTGCTCATACAGAGACTTGGCTCTTTGCTTGCTCCGTCGTGTCAGGTGCATGATTTCAGTCCGACAGCACAGGCGATGATGCTCTCACAAGGAAATGGAGGAGAGGTTTGTGGACCGTACAGGCAACAGTGGGACAGGCTGGGATTAAATGGAGTCTAACTGATGGGAAGTAGATTTTCCTGACTTTATGATCCACTTTTATATACTGAATACCTCTGCTCCATTAAGAGAGCATCTCTGAAGAGTGACTGTGTGCCATGACACTACCGAGACTCAAATGGTATCGGTGTCGTGATAACTGGCTGAAATAGAACAGAAGTGAATATGTGACCAAGGCTTATTCCATGGAAACTTCTGGATTACCCTGAATTTTTAGGATTTGTGATCAAATACAAGAAAATATAGCCAGTATCATTATATTAGAATTACTATTATTATATTCTTGGGTTTGTGTCCCGGACGAGCCCCCGATATGTTTCACCCCTGCTCAAACGGAGGAGAAACTAAGGAACCAGTGGAGTCCAAAGCCACTTTTGTCATTGTTTCATTTACACACAGTATGAGCTTCAAAGGAGTCAACCCAAGTGACTTTTTCCTCATAAATTTACAATTCTTCATGTATATTTGCGACTTTCTCCTGTAAATTTGCAATTTTTTTCTCATAAATTTTCAATTTTTTTTCCTGTAAATTTTCATCTTGTAAATTTGCAACTTTTTTCTCCTAGATTTGCAACACTCATCTGGATGGTGGTTAAAATTTTATTCTTTGTAATTAAATTGCAATTTGTGACTTTTTTTTAATAACTAAATCGACATCTTTTATCATAACTTTGCACCTTTTATTTTTGCAAATTTGTACCTAATTTACGTTTGTACTTCATGCTAAATTTATCCCCATGTTAAAAAAACAACAAATCACATACAGTATGTACCATTAAAATATTAGAATGCTCACTTTACGAAAAAGTGCACGCTAGCTTTTTTTTTAGCTAAGTTCTTACAGAAGCAAGTTGATTAGACTTTTTGCGGTTTATATCTGCCAAGAGAAAAAAAAAATGGAGAGGGATGAAATACAGCAATCCCACTCAAGAGGTTGTCTTTGTTCTTTTAATGTTTGGAACGAACAGTGACCAGAGTGAAGCAGAACTCAAACGTAATCCCTGCTAAATGCACATGGGTACCTTTAACTACAAAAAGTTTCCATGGATTGACTTATTTCCTCCCTGCGGTTGCCATTCAGCTGCTCTCACATTTCCAGCGTCTCCCCTCAAACATCCCTTAGATCCAGCAGCGCAGCGCCGAGTCTTAACAGCTCAGGCACTCAGTCACCCACCCAGGGGCTTCTGGGTACTCAGTCACTGTTGACTTACGGCTGTGGTGATGATGAAGAGGTAATGTCTCTCTGGCGATGGCGGGCTGCGTTCACACGCTGCGTGGGGGTCGGGGTGGGACGAAGGAGTGGCAGGCTGAACGAGAAAAGCACCAGACCACCGGGCCACGGCGCTGACACGTTCACTGGCATCGATTACCAAAGCACTGCTTACACCGAGCTAATTACACCAGTCATTACTGCCAGAAACAACAGCAGAGTAGCAAATGTTATGGCGCCCCTCAACATTTGTTGTGGGAGAATTAAAATTACCTTCAACTTATTTTCTTGTAAATTTGGCCATCTTTTCTCTTCAACTTGCAATTTTTTTTCTCATAAATTTGCTGCTTTTGTCTTATAAATCAGTGACTTTTTTTCTTGTAAATTTGCCTGTTTTCCCCTCTATGATTTGCAGCTTATTCTTAAGAATTTACTTTTGTTTCTTGTAAATTTTGCAGTTTCTTTCCTCTTAAACTTACAATTTTTTCCCATGAATTTATGGAAATTTTTCCCATGAATCTGTTACTATTTTCTGTTAACTTTTGACTTTGCTGTTTTTTTCCCCACAAATTTGCAGCTTTTTCTTCTAAATTTATAAAAATTTTCTCAAAAATTGGCTGGGTTTTTTTCTTGTAAATGTGCTCATTTTTTCCTCTTAAACTTACAAAATTTTTTCTTGTAGTTTTTTCCTCTTAAACTTGAAAATTTTCCCCACAAATTCATGATTTTTGTCATGAATCTTACTTTTTTCTGTTGCAGCTTTTTTCTGTTGTCTTTTTTCATGTAAATTTGCTATTTTTGCCCCCATAAATTTCCAGCTTTTTTTCTTGTGAATTTGCAATTTCTTTTACTCTTAAATTTGCAACTTTGTGGCTTTTTTCATGTAAATTTGCAGCTTTTTCTTGTAGATTTGTAATGTTTTTTCTTGTAAATTTGTTCTTTTTTTCCTCTTAAAACTTACAAATTTTTCTCATGTATCCACCTTTTCCCTTGTGACGACTTTTTTCTTGTAAATTTTGCAGTTTTTTTTACTCTTAAATATGCAACTTTTTCTTATGAATTTATAAAGTTTTCCCCATGAATCTCTTACCTTTTTCTGTTAAGTTGCGACTTTTTTTCATGTAAATTTGCTATCCCTCCCCCCCTAAATTTCCAGCTTTGTTCTTGTTCTGCAGTTGTTTTCACTCTTAAACTTGCAACTTTCTTATATGAATGTGATTTTTTTTTTTCATGTAAATTTGCAATTTTTTTCCCTCACAATTTTGGTTCTTTTTACTTGTTAAATTGCTATTTTTTCTTGTAAATTTGCCACCTTTTTATCATAAGTTAGCTTCTTTTGTTCCTCTTAAGTTTGCAGCAGTTTTTTCATAAATTTGTGACTTTTTTTTTTTTAAAGTTCCAATGTTCAGTCAAAAAAGAAATAGTTATTCTATGTAGTAGTTTGGTTTTTATATTTAATATTAATGCATTTTTTTCCTGTTCATCTAGACAGTGAACTAAGTTCATTTTTTAAGGGTTTTCCTGCCCCCATTTTAAAGGTCTGAACTCTTCCAAATTACAAAAACAGGGACCCCTAAATACAAAGCCCCCCCCCCCCAAAAAAAAAGGTAGAAACAGCTCTGATGTCAAATTGAGTGTCAGCACTGGAGGCTTTTTAATATGCATGTCTGCTTTAATGTGCACGAACAAATGGCGAGAGAACAGTCTGCTGCTCCGGCTGCATGGCATTGGTTGCTGCATGCGCTCTGCTCTCAGTCAGTCCCCCGTTTGTCTCAAAGACAAAGCGACCATGTGGATCTAATGGATTCCTGATGGTTGGTATCCAAATAGTCATTTGCAGACGTTAAAAAGGAACTGTGACTATTTCCTGGAATCTGTCCTCGTCAGTCAAGATTACTGTAATCAGCTTAGCTCTGTTTCCTGAAGCACAAGTGTGGGGAAGAAAAAAAAAAGTAGATCTCAGGGCTAATTATTGGGTTAATTAGCAAGAAATTAACATATCATTACCGCTGTGTACTTCCTATTAGGAGAATACATTTTCAGGATTTTTATCATAATTTGCTCACATTGTGTCTACATTTTACATAATCACACTATTAAGCTTTAAATGAGGTGTTTAGCTATGCTTTTTGTACTTTAAAGGTGGATTTGTTCCACATTAAACCTCAAACATCACTATGGCTTCCAGGCATTGAGCCTTGGAAATTTTCTGCAGTAATCCTCCACTTTCTAAACATATTTATTCAAGTGTAAGGCTGGTGCTAATCTGTTTTACATTGTCTGAAAATTCATTAAAGATCAAAAACCAACAATAGTTTCATCCACAAGTAAAAATTGTCCGTCAAAGCTGGACAAGAAGGTGGAAATATTCTGATGGATGCAAAACATACAGTAGATTCTAATAAATTATGAAACCACAGTACATGGAGGTCTAAAAAATGACTAATAAAAACACTAAACATTTAGCCAGAGGTAGGTAATGCAGCCAGAAATTATACTCACGTAAAAGTAGTTACTTCATCATATTGATTACTCAAAGACGTCACCCAAAAAAGAACAAAAATACAACAATCTAAAAAAGGTTGCTCGAGTAGTTCTCTTTAAAATTCATGAATTTGTAACTTTTCTTGCTTTCTTTTGTCATAAATTTGTGACTTTCATCCAAAATTTCAACTTTTGATTCACAATTTTGCAATGATTTTTACTGACGACATTTGTGAAGTTTTCTCAAATTGTAGTGCTGTTTGACAATTTTTAGTCACAATTAATCATGATGTCCATAGTTAACTCTTGATTAATCACACTTTTAACTCAAACCTTTACAAGAAAAAAGTCACAGGTTTATGAGAAAAAAGTAGAACATTAATGGGATAAAAGAAAAAGGTAGAAATTTATGAAAAAGTTGCAAATTTATGAAAAAAATGCACATACAAGAAAAAGTTGCAAATGACAAATTTATCAGAAAAATTAAATTTACAATGAAAAAAGTCACAGAAAAATATTCAATTTTACAAGAAGTTTTTTTAAGAAAACCAATTTTTGAGAAAAAGTAGATCATTTGAAGAAAAAGGTAAATTTACAATAAAAAAACAGCAAATTCATGAGGAAAAAGTTGCAAGTTTACAAAAGTCACAATTTTAGAAAGAATTAAGTCATAAGAATAAGGCTTAAATTTACAAGAAAATGGTTCCAAAAAAGTCACAAGTTTATGAGAAAAGTAGAACAACAACTGGATAAAAGTCGAAAAATTATAAGATAAGGAATCAAATTTGTGAAAAAGTTGCAAATTTTTGAGAAGAAAATTGCACATTTACAAGAAAAAAGTTGCCAATTTAAAAAAATGGATTTGTTTACAAAAGTTGCAACTGAGGAAAAAATTTCCAATTTTAAAGAGAAGTTACAAATTTATGACAGACACATTTAATAGATTCAATTTTTCCAAAAAAAGAAAAATCACAAATTTACTGTCAATTTTATGAGGGAAAAATCAATTGAAATTCATAACAATAAAGCTTTAAATTTGTGAGAAACTCAGTTGTATTTTCTTTTAGAAATGTTGCAAGTTTATGAGGAAAAGTGAGAACATTTTTGGGATGAAAATCTAAATTTTAAGAAAAAGGTAACAAATTTATGAAAAAAAATGGGGATTTATTTTAAAAAGTTGCAAATGTGCACAAAAGTCACAATTTTATGAGAAAAAGTTGCAAATTTTAAAGAGAAAATAGTTGCAAATTTACAAAAAAGTCAATTTTTTTGAGAAAAAAGGTTCACGTTCATAAGAATATTGTTCTAAATTTATGAGAAAATGTTGCAAATTTACAATGAAAAAGTCAATTTGACAAGAAAAAAATTTGACAAAATCTAAAATTTATGAGAAAAAGGTTAAAAAAAAATCAATGAGAACAAAGATTCAAATTAACGAGAAAAAGTTTTAAAAAATTACAAGAAAATAGTTGCAAAGTTATGGGAAAAATATTGTGTGCAATTTCTGTTAGCATTGATGCTTCAAATGCATTTTATTCAGTTATGTCACATGATATAAAATGGGTTTATGATGACACTGGTCCCCCCACCCCTCATTGATTAACTCCAGCCTTATACTTCAGTGATTACTTTCGCTTTTATTACTGGCAAATGATTTCCCGTTATCTTTGTCCCTGCATGGACCATGGAAGTATATTAGCCTCGTATCCTTGAATGACACCTTTTATTAACACTGCCAGTAATACACACCCTCTAAGAAGTCCCAGTATGCCAATAGAAGAAGAATGTAAATTACTTCTCATAATTTAAATCAAAGCACCATCCCAAGTGACAAAACGGCTCAGAATGAACTTGAGTGCCTGGAGGATATTGTTGTTAATTACTAAATACCAGAGGTGGGTAGAAATCAGTTAGATTTACTCCAGTGCATGTACTCAAGCCACTAAATTGTACTTTTGTGAGTGGTTTTATTGCAGGATACGTTATACTGTTGAGTGCATTTATAAATAAAAACATGTACCTCTCTCAACTAAATTTGGTTATTGTTATTTTTTTCCCCTCAAACTAATTTAAGAAGGAAAAAGTTGCAAATTTACTTTAAAAAAAAAAGTTGAAAATTTACAGGATAGTCACAAATTGATCACAAAAAGTACTTTTTAAATCTAGACATACGGGGGAAATGAAATATGCAAGAAAAATTAGCTGCAAAAAAAATTACAAATTTACAAGAAAAAAGTCACAAATTAATTGGAAAAAGTGGTAAATTTGAGGGGGAGGATGAGAAATTTCTTGAAAAAAGCAAATTCAGAATCAAAAAATTACAGCAAATTTATATTGAAAAATGTTGTGAGTTACAAGAAAAACCGTACACATTTTTTTGGGAAAAAAAATCCTCCCAAATTGAGAAAAAAGATCAGTTTGAGGAAACACACTAAGATTTTAATTAGGAGAAAAACCTCAAATTGATAAAAGTCTACTTGGTCATAACTTTTTTTGGTAGATTATCTTTTCCTTTTTTTGGTGACTGCTCATACTTGAGGTTGAGTAATTTTCATCAGAAGGTACTGCTACACTGCTGCTTTTATGTGAGTACAGTATCTGTAGTTCTACCCACCTCTGCAAGTAGCTTTTTCCACTAAATTGTACTTTGCTGAGTAATTCTTAAGTATACTTTTATTACAGAATTTTTTTTTTATTTTGGCAAATTTATATCTTTATTTAATTGAAATCAGAGTTGAAGTCATTGTTCTTCTAGCTCAAGAAACATTTTATTACTGTCTGTATGGTCTGGAGTTTATCAGATTGCATGTATGGGTAGTTCATTTTATTTTATTGTTCTCAGATTAACACGTTTAAGAAAAAGATCTCTAAATATTTATCAATAAGAAAATGCAAATTAATGGAAAAGTCACAAAAATTACCACAAAAAGACAATTTACGTATTTATGCATAAATTGTAAATTAACTTATAAGTTAAAAAGTCAAATTTATGAGAAAGATGTCTTAAATTTGAGGACAAAGGCTCTAATATACTAGAAAAAGGTAATAATTTACAAGAATACCCTCATATATAAAAAATTTCAGTGAAAAGTGGCAAATTTATATGGAAAAATTAATTTCTTAAAAACTGATACATAATCCAGTAAGTTAACCTTACTATCCTTAGTATTTTTTTTTTTGCATAAACTTTAGTGAAGTGCAATACGAATCGGTCTCCCTTTTGCAGCTTTCCTATGCGGATGCGGAGGGCAACCCCATCGGTGTGGTCCAGATGACATTCCTGCGGTTGCTGAGCGCTGCTGCCAGGCAGAATATGACATACAACTGCTACCAGTCGGTGGCCTGGTACGACCAGCAGAACGACAACTACGACAAGGCCATCCGCTTCCTGGGCTCCAACGATGAGGAGATGTCTTACGATAACAACCCGTACATCCGCACTTTGGTGGATGGCTGTTCGGTAAGGCTGTGAAGCATTTTTCTTCCACTACAGGAATATTCTGAGTGCTAGGGACTATCCCATTTTTTTGCACATTCCCACTGATAGCTCTTTCAGAGAAGCGAGGTTCCCATTCCAGTTCCATTACAAAATCTCCAAACCTGGAAGGTTTCTGAAGAACCAGCATAACTTCACATCAGTTTAATTGAAACCAAAGTTCCACCACCTTTGCTAACGGATGGAATTACTCAATTTACTTGAAGCGAGGCAGAAGTAAGTGAACAGAAGCAATATGGTGCATCCTGAAAAAGAAAGAAAGCAAGTGACTGACCGCTTTCTTACCAAGGATTTACACTGATTCTGAAAGCAGTCTGTGCAGATGCAATGTGAACGGCCCCTTGCATTCATCCCTACCAGCGCTGTTTATGTTTTGCAGTTGCATAGCTACTGTAAGAACAGAGTTCGAAATACAAGCTTGCGTGAGAATTATACAAAATAACATGAGATCTCGAGAAAGACCCAAGAGTGACCGAAATGAACCGATTGCAGTCACGTGATAACAAGGAAGTGTGATGTAACAGCTCTCCACCTGGATTTTTGGGCTCTAAATAAAACATAAGTAGTATGAAGTGTTTGTATGTTAAATCAAGTTTTTACCTTCTCTGACACAGTGGTGGAGGAGTAGACCTCAGAAAATAACGTACAATTCTTAATGAACAAATGGCTGTTCAATACCGCGAGATACCACAGTATTTCCTTGCAGATTGGATCCGGCATCTGGCAAGAACAGACTCATTGCGTTTCATTAGCGAACCGAATCTGACGAGCTGGGTTCGTTCCGCAGTGGTCCGGACCAGATGGGGAGTAGAAAATTGACAACAATGGGAACTATTTGCTGCGGAGACCGGATCGCATCCGTAACGTACTGCAGCCGGAGTCAGTGTAAATCCAGAGTTGGCCCATCTATCTGTAGCCCTCACACAAATGCGGAGCTGCTCCTGATTGGATAATAGTGTTGTAGTCAAGACAAGACGGAGACCAGAGTGTAGAACAACCAAGACTTTAAAGAGTTGAGACAAAGTTAGGACCATATCAAGACCAATACCACTGTGTATGAAGGTCTTGGTCTGGACATGGTCATGGTTTTGGGAAACTATGATCTGGACTACAACACTATTGGACATCTGTAATTGTGGGTGGCCTCTTCCAGGATTTCCACACCGAGAAATCTGTAATCTAAATGTTTATCATGAGGTTCACATAGCTCAGGCATTGCACTAGATGGGGCTTTTTGGTTTCAGCTGAGAACCAGCTTTTCAGGAACTAGTTTATTTTGGGTGTTACATCTGGTTCAAAATTATGTTCCACAACAGGAACTGGGACGGAACCTTTGTTTGAAAGGGCTATGAGAGTTCAGTTTCTTCTTTTAGTTCCCAAAAATACCTTTTCAGAAAATTTTTTTTTGGTTCCCACATGAGAACAGACTAGCTTGAAGTCCTTGCTTCACTGGCATCATCTGAATCACAACTCCCACAACCATTTTCTCAGCCTGGATTGCTACTGTACTTCCATCTGTTGCATGACGTCGCCCCATAGTTCTTCGACTTGTTACTTTTTGAAGAGAACAGTCTAGATTTGCTCATCTTATTTCTACTGTAAATCCACAATTACTCATTACCGGTAATCCTCCATCTCATCAAGACACGTCACCTCGGAGTGCTGCCGTCCTTATGCGATTGCTTCATCATCAAACAGCTCTCCTTTCAATGGATAGTAGAAATACAACAAGATGAAAAGCCCGCAAGGAATATAGCTCCCCAAAGACATTACCTTTAGGAATCATCTTAACATGGGTAACAGACTATATTTACCTTGTTAATTGTGGCAGTATTTCTCCAGGGTGTGTCTCAGTCATGTGGTGGTGGTTAACTCCTTCTGT
The DNA here is from genome assembly GCA_020510985.1 of Pholidichthys leucotaenia. Classification (NCBI taxonomy): domain Eukaryota; kingdom Metazoa; phylum Chordata; class Actinopteri; order Cichliformes; family Pholidichthyidae; genus Pholidichthys; species Pholidichthys leucotaenia. Next base: position 30,666,085 of record CM035850.1, read on the forward strand.
TAAAACTAAAAAGAGTTATAAATCACCATTCCTCCTAAGCAATTGCCTCTGATGCTTACCAAACTCACTCAATGATCTTCAGGTACGTCTGCATCCAGGTTGTGCTTAAGGTCATTGTCAAAGGTCAGGAGATCTGGGCATTTATGATTTCATGAAAAATGTTGCTTCTCCTCAGCCACTGGCCTGAGGAGAAGTATTGTTTTTCCCATAGTAGTTGAGGAAGTAGTTCATTCCGGCCTGACTAAATCAGTTTGAGAGTGTTTCAATCTCCTGATCGTTGAACTTGACCTTAAGCACCTCCTGGTTGGGTCTACATCTATGCTGTGCTTAAGGTCAAGTTCAACAGTCAGGAGATTAAAGCACTCAAAGTGATTTTGTCAGGCCAGAATGAACTACTTCCTCAACTACTTCTTGATGGTCTGTTTTGTTTAAATAATGCATATTTCTTAGTTTGGGGGATAGATAAGTTGTCTGTATTGGTTATGTTGTTATCTGAAACATCAGTACTGGCCCAAAGATTGACAGTCGTTCCATCCCCAGTTCCAGTGTCCTGCAGTGGGGGAAAAAAAGCTCATGTTTGTGTTGTTTCACTGTTTAAAGAAGGTTTTCCTCCCTGCTTTCTCTTGTCTCCGACAGTTGAAAAAGGGCTATGAAAAGACTGTACTTGAGATCAACACGCCAAAGGTGGAGCAGGTGCCGTTTGTGGACATCATGTTCAATGACTTCGGCGGCTCCACGCAGAAGTTCGGATTCGAAGTGGGGCCTGTCTGTTTCATTGGCTAAGACTTTTTTTTACTGAGTAAATGGAGAAAAAGATCTTTTTTGTTTTCTCAGAAACAAAAGAATAGGACATTTCTATTTGTAAAAAAAAGTTACTTTTTTTCAGTAAAGCATCAAGTCTGAGTAAAAATTTATAGGAATAACCTCGAAACCTCAGTGTGCCTTCATCACATGCAAGTTTTGAAACTGGATGTCACGCCCCACCCCCTACACAAAACACTCGCACACACCGCCTAAGTCCCACGTCATCACACTTACGTTTGTTTGGTCCTAAACGTGGACGACAGCCCTGAAATCAGCAGCCACTTCCAGCCGTGGATCCCATCTGAGTTGTCTCTTGTCTCCTCTTCCTTTTTTGATCTTCTGTCTCACTGCCCTGCCCCTGTTCCTTTGTTGTTGTTGGTTCGCTACAGGAGCTTCATTTGTGCAGAAATGTCTCCCCATTCACTTGGAATGGGCCTTATATATATATATATATATATATAAATATATATAATTTTTTTATGTTTGTAAGTACATTCTGTATATTTTTCCTGATTAACGTTTTATTTGCTTCTGGCTTCAAAACATGCATGTGACTTTATTATTTGTGAGATACGGACAGGACGGCAGCAAAATTGTAGAAGCAATCTGACTCGTGAATTGAAACGGTCCTGTCTGGTTGCCCATGTGGAGCACACTTTGTTGTAATTTAACACCAGAATGAAAATAAAAGACAGAAACACGCTCTGTGGAATTTGATGGGGAAAAAAAAACCAAAAAAAAAACCGAAGACTACATTCCTACTTTTTTCGTGTCCTGCATTGACAGTTTCATTAACTTAATAAACAGCTTCTATCAGACGATGCAGTGGGAGATGATCTCACATTTTAATGAAAACACAAAACCGAGGTGCTATTTCCTCTCTCTTCTGTGGTGCTATGTATTTTTGTGTGTTTGAATGGAAGAAAACGCGCATCACCAGCAGCCCCGCGCCCTCCACTCCTGCTTCGTCCGCTCCCCCCCATTGTCGCTAATTTTTTGGCGGCGGTATTTAAATGCCATTTCTCTCCTGCTTGAGCGGACCAAAGAGATGGGTCAGTGAGCGTATGGAACATTGAGGGAAAACTAAGACGGCGCCATTCGGATCATCTCGGAATGTTTCGTCAAACCAGTGGAGGTGTAACCGTGCCAAAGGGAAGTGGTCCGAATGTCGAAAACCTTCAACCAAAGCTTTTCAAACGTGTACTCTGTGGCTTTTAAGTGGTTTGGGTTTTTTAAATGGGAAAGAGCTTGAAGATTTCTTGGTTTAACCACAAAAAGTCGCATAACACGAATTTTGGAAAATTCTGCTCACGCTGCCAAAAAGTTCTGTTATTGTTTTGCCCTTTATTGTATTAATGCTCTGTTCAAACTATGCACTCTCTATGCTTATGACCACTAGTATCTACCACAGTTGCTCTTCATACATACAGTTTTGTTTCCCTTTTTTTTTTCCTTTTAAATCTTCCAATATGTGACTTGAACCGTTTCTATTAATTCAATATGTTTGTAGATCTTTGGCTTTATTTTTCATTGTGATGCAGTACACCCATTTTTTTTTAAATTTCTTTTCTACTCTCAATAAAAAAGGACAAACATTTTTTGTAAATTTCCAGAACCAGCAGTGATGCTGCCATTGTTTTTTGTTTTTTTTTCGTAGATTTGTTGGTCTGCTTTTTTGTTTGTTTGTTTTCACAGTCTTGTCAAACCTGTGTAAGGAGAAAGAGGATAGAAGATATATTGGTTTTTATGACAATAAATCCAAGTTTACTGTGGCCATCCACTCTTCTGTATGTCTTTTGAAGCATTAAAACCTATCTGTATGCATGAAATTGTAAAGTTTTTTCTCTTGGTTATGATTTTTTTTTCTTTGTAGCGTGACATGATATCCACTCCATGTTTTCATTCATCAAGATAAGTTAGATTTTTATTGCTACGGATGGAGAAAAATCTAAAAAATAATGTCCACAATTGTGAAGTGGAGAGAAAATGATGAACTTGTAACTCTACCAAAGCCAATGTTCGTTTGTAGTATATTTATTGTACTATTTAAAATAAAATGATAAATGATTCCATAGTGTAAGTGTAAGAGCCCCCATCTTTACATGCAAGATTACTAAGGGCCCCTTCACACAGCACGGAGACTGTTCGGTGACCATTGAGAGATCAAAATCTGTCCTGATCACTCAACCATCTAAAGCCTCGAAAAAGCCATTGCTGTGTAAATGTTTGGGAGATCGAAAATTCAATTTTCAGCAGCCTTCATGCCCATCAAGAGAGCTCCTTGGGAAATCTTTCAAGAAACAGAAATTACTGCAAGACTAGGAAAAATTACTGGGGGAATCATTGACAGTTTCTTGGGTGACCGAGGAGCCTGTGGCTATTTATGAGAGGTTTTCAGTGCTCTTCTGCCCCCTTGCACATGGGTGAGGATCTTTGAGAGATCATTGAGAGATTCACAGCATCCAGCAATTGCCAAGATCTCTCAAGGATCTCGCAATGATCTTCCAGTGATCTCCATGGTCTCCTCAAAGTTTTAACTCTGTCCAAAACAGTCTCTCAAAAATCACCAAAGCTCCTTGGTGGCACAATGCTCAAGCCACGATCTTTCAATGAACTCTATTGGTCTTCATTGAAAGACCATAGCGGAGATCACAGAAGGGTCACTGGGAGATTGATGCGCTCCTTGAGCACTCCTTGAGAGATGGCTTCCCTTTGGTGATCTTTGAAAGATTGTTTTGGACTCAAAGACCGTGGAGATCACTGGAAAGATCAATGACAGATCTTGGCGATCGCCGGGCACTCATTGAAAGTTCAGAGATTGGTGTGGATTTTCTTTACATTAATAAATGTCCCTTGTTGATCTGGTTAATAAATGAACGTGCAGAGTCAAAGATGCCTTTTCTGGGTGTTTATTCTTGACCAAGAGGAAGACTGCATGCAGCAGTTAAGCAGAAACGTTCAGTCAAAATGGCTCGGGAATATTTTAGACTTTGGCAAAAACAAAGATAACATGAGAATGTTCTGTGGGAGTACGTAGCCTAGCTGTCTCCTGGAACTGACCTCAATAAGGCTAGAGCAGGAGTCGGCAACCCGCGGCCCTTCAACCCCCATGTTGCGGCTCCCTGCAGTTCTATTTCAAAACACGTGGAAATTAATGAAGCTCATTTTAATTATTTTATTTTTTAAATTGTTTATTGCATTTGGATATATTTCTCAATGGAAACGCATTATGAACTTTTATTAACATAAAATATATATTTTTAAATTGTTTGATAGTTACAGTTTATTGGTTTATTTGTCAGAGGCCATGTACAGAAAAAAAAAAAACACCACAGGGTAAAGATGCCCTGTACCAGATTATAGCGTTCTCACTAATTTCCATCTGTAGTCCCTGAGGCAGGCAACCATGCTTATGGCAATATGTGGTCAACCACGTGTGACTGTGCCACACCTGACCACGGCTGCACAGAGTCGCTCAGCCTCTCCTCAGTGCATGTGGAGAGAGAGCACGGACAACAGCAGCTTCCTGCCACTCTCGATAAGACATGAACAGATCCTGAGGAAGTAAAATCACAGAGGAAAGCAGTCATTCCGTGTGGACAGATTTGTTTGTGTTCATGTAGGTTGTTGTGCAGAGAATTTCTCCGCGAGAACACAATGAAAAACAGCCACCTTATCAGTGTCTACAGGCAGGGCCGGTCCTGGTTTGTATAACACCCTGGGCGGATTGCCCCCCCCCCACACACACACATACACACACACTTTAACTTTTTATTTCTCTCATATCCAAATGTTCAATTTTCTCAACAATAACTGAGGTTTTTGTTTCAACTTTTTCCTGACAAGTTTATTACTTTTTGAAAAACTTGCCATGTTTCACCTTTTTTTTTCCTATTTTCATGATTTTCTTGTACATTTGCATCTATCCTTTCACTGATAGGTGTATCTCAATAAATTAGAATGTCATCAAAAAGTTGATTTATTTCAGTAATTCAATTTTAAAAAAACTCATTCACAAATTGATACATTTCAAGTGTTTTATTTCTTTTAATTTTGATGGTTGTGTCTTATAGCTAATGAAAACCCCAAATTCAATTTCTCAAAAAAAAAAAAAAAAAAGTATAGATTTTTTTTTAATTCAAAGTCAGCACAGCTGTCTACCGGGAAATTTTAGAGCACTTCATGCTTCCCTTTGCTGACAAGCTTTATGGAGATGCTGGTTTCATTTTCCAGCAGGACTTGGCACCCCCCTACACTGCCAGAAGTACCAAAACCTGGTTTAGTGACCATGGCGTCACTGTGATTGATTGGCCAGCAAACTCTCCTGACCTAAACCCCATAGAGAATCTTAGAGTATTGTCAAGAGGGAGATGAGACGCCAGACCCAACAATGCAGATGAGCTGCAGGTCACTATCAAAGCAACCTGGGCCTCCATAACACCTCAGCAGTGCCACAGACTGATCACCTCCATGCCACACTGCATTGATGCAGTAATTCATGCAAAAGGAGCCCCGACCAAGTATTGAGTGTGTACATGGACATACTTTTCAGTCAGCCAATATTTCTATTAATCCTTTAAAAAAAAAAAAAAATTATACGCAATCTTCTAATTTTTTGAGAAACTGAATTTGAGGTTTTCATGAACTATAAGCCATAACCACCAACATTAAAAGAAACAAACACTTGGAAATACACTGTGTGTAATGAATCTATATGACTTTCATTTTTTTTTAACTGAATTACTGAAATAAATCAACTTTTCAATGATATTCTAATTTATTGACATGCAGCTGTACTATGTTGTCCTGTATAAACTCTCCTTGCAGTCTTTGTGGGGATGGAGGGCAGCAGCTTAACGGGATGGTTTGGGATCATTTTGCTGACTAGACGAATGGCCTTTTTAATTTTTTTTGCAACAATTTAGTCATTTGAATGAAGTTTTAATTATTTACTGAAAGAAAAGCTTTTTCAGATTTTTGCAATGATGTTTTTATTTTGAAGAGAATTGTTTTTCAGTGAAAGCTGCCCATTTTTTTTTTGTCATTGACCTTTACATAGTTTATGATGAAGACCATGGTCTCTGTGGCAGTTGATAATTTGTACAAATTTGTGGGGTATTATGTCAATGAGTGTATAGTTATTAAAATAGATACCAACTAAGTAACATATAAAGTTGACCTATTTTTACTAACTCTCATTCCATGTGCCCCCTTTATTTTAATTAATTTGTGCCCCTGCCTCTCAAATGTCTTTGCACAGCCCTGAAACTGTGGACAGTAAACCGAAGCCAACTACAACACATTGGAGAAAAAAATATGTTGCATAACATAAGCTGTGATGACCAAATGTTGCCATTTTAGGGCTCAGTGTTTTAAAATTCAAACTGCTGCATAATTTAAGGAAAAACCTTACTTTTAACATTTTTTTTCTTCCTTTACTCGACTTTGAATGTCAGCCATACTGGAGTCTTCCAGCCGCAGCCAGAGGGCGCCAGCATCCTGCCTGTAGAGGGCGCCCATTTGCCACAAATACACACTCGGCACACATAATTATGAATCTCCTGTTTTTATTCTTTTGTCATGGCACCCTCAAAAGAATGGTGCCTAGGTGCCTGCCCATGCAGCACCTATCTGAGTCCGCCACTGTCTACAGGTCCAAAAAAAGACTGATTTTCTAAAATCAACACTTCAATTATGCTTAAAAATGAGAAACAGTCCTTGAATTCCTGCTCAATAACCTTATAGTCATCTACGCTATAAATGCTGAATTCAGACACAACCGAAGTCTGAATTAGTGTGAATTTATTTTCACAGCTCAATACTTCCTGAGTGATGTAAAAATAAAAGCCCTCTACAGCGATTCGCAGTGTTTCCTCTGGCTTAAAGACCTTGGTGCAGTGGCAACATATTTTTCGGGGGGGGGGGGGTAAACATACCGGAATATGTTAATTTTATACTATTCATTTTTTTAAATTTTACACAGTAACGTTGCATATAGAACTTACCATTTAAAGTATTGTACAACCGAGGCTTGAATGTTGGAATATTGGGCCAGTTGAGGTCCCACCCAGACATCCTGTGTTTAGACTTTTTACTGGTGTCATCCTTCTCTCCTTCCTCTGCTCTCACCTCTCCTGGACCCTCTGCCTGAACACTTTCCTCTCCTTGGCTCCTCTCTTCTGTCTCATCTTGCCCTCTCTGAGCTCTAATTCAGGTTCTCTGTCTATGGTGGTATACAAACAGGTTAGAAAATATCAAGTATCATGTTTTGTCCTGCAAGATTTTTTTGCCATGGTTTACATAAATGACGAAAATATTTGTATTTTTATTCTAGTGGGTTTTTTTTTCCCATTGAGAAAGTAGGGAAGGGAAAGAAACATTCATGATAGTAATGTACTCATGCATACTTAAATTATATGATCAGGTGGGTATAGTAACCAGAAATTCTACTCATGTAAAAGCAGTGCTTTGAAATTAATAATTAAAAGTAGACAACCAAAATTTTCTATTTGAGTTAAGGGTACAAAGAGCACCCACTTAAAAACTTGAGTAATGACTTCAGTCTTGAAGGTTTGAGGTTTTTCTCAAAAATTTACAACAATTTTCTTATAGTTTTCTACTTTTCTCTGTAAATTTATCTAAATTTGAAACCATTTTCCTCAAATTTGTAATTTCCTCTTGTAAAATTGACTTTTCTTATACGTTTGAAATTTTATTATAAATCTGTGGATTATTTTATGACTAATTTGTTTTTTAACAATATGAAACAGGAAAAATAGCCACATAATACAAATGAAATTCACGTGGGATAATCATAAGAGTTTGTGGATGTGGTACACGGGGTGTAAATTACTAAGTAAACGTGTTACATCGACCACGATGGACGGAAAACTGAGCTCCTATTACCAAGATGGCAGCGCCCACAGGTGGCATGGATTCCCACAGGAATAATGCACCAAACAGAAAAAATAGCCGTGTAATACAAACGAAACTCACGTGGGGTAATCATAAGAGTGTGTAGATGTGGTACACGGTGTAAATGGCTGAGCAAACATACAAACATTGACTACAATGGACGAAAATGGAGCGGTCACGTGGGCAGGCAAGCCCCTCCACCCGGCAACAGGTAAGAGAAATATATGGTTTTTTTTTTTTGACATTTTATTGATTTTCTGGTTCATATACTTTGAAGATTAGATAAAAACATACCCCTGTAGACAAATCGGCGTAAAAAAACAAAAAAAACCCAAAAACGGACCATTCTTTATGTAAATGTGTTCAAAGTCCACTTTTCTTTCTTTCAAAGGTCTTTTTATTATTATTAATTGAAGTATCAATACAATACAAAGTATTAGAAATTTTCATTTTTGTTTCAACCAAACAGTAAAAAACTAGAACTTAAAGCCAACAAATGTAAATGCTTCAAAGCACAAAAACCTTTAAATAAACAATAAAAAAAAAAAAATACAAAGAAAAATTGTGTGTGAAGTGGGGGTGGGGTAAAGGGGATATGAGCTACTCAGAAACTATAATCGTGGGTCTTTCAAAGAAATCAAGAAACGGGCGCCATAATTTATAGAATTTGTTTTCAGCGCCACAGACTGTATATCTGATTTTTTCTAAATCCAAACAGGACATTATATCTTTTATCCACTGTAAATGTGAAGGGGGCGAAGAGTCTTTCCACTTCAGTAATACAGCACGTCTGGCCAATAATAATGAAAATTTGAATACTTTTAATTTGGAACTTGGCAAGACAAGTTCTGGAGCCACACCAAAAATGGCGCATAATGGATCAGGTTTAATTTGATATTGCAGGACTTCAGACATAGTGATAAAAACAGAATGCCAAAAATTCATCAATGCAGGGCAGGACCAATACATGTGAAGCAAAGTGCCAGGAGCGCTACCACACTTTTCACAAGTTGGGTCTATATCCGAGTAAATACGTGCTAACTTAACCTTGGACAGGTGCATCCGGTGTACAATCTTAAATTGAATAAGAGCGTGACGAGCACACATTGATACAGTGTGAACCTGGCCAAGAATAGAGTCCCACAGTTCATCAGTAAAAGTAAAATTAAGATCTTGTTCCCAGTTCAATTTGATAGCGGCCAGAGAAGAAGATTGTAAATTTGAAATTAAATTATATAAAACTGACATTACCCCCTTAGAAGTTGGTTTAACTAATAAAAAATCATCTAGAGGATTATCAGAAGGTTTTTGAGGGAATTGTTTTGTCATGGTTTGCACATAATGTCTGACCTGGAGGAAGCGGAAAAAGTGTGTAGAAGTGATGTCGAATTTGGTGGAAAGTTGAGAAAAACTTGCAAATTGACCATCAAAATATAAATCCGCAAAAGATTTTAAACCTTTTCTGTGCCATATATGAAATGCACTATCAATAGTTGATGGGGTAAATAAATGATTTGCGGCAATTGGACTTCTAATGGAAAAAAACTGAAGACCGAAATTTTTCCTGAATTGAGACCAAATTCTAAGAGACTGACGAACTACTTTATTATTACCCAGTGTAGACAAAGCAAGGGGAAGTGGTGAACCTAAAATTGCCGGTAGGGAAGTTTGATTGTCCACATGTGACTCCATAAGGATCCAAATAGGTGATTTGGGTTCCAGATAAAAATGTTTCCAATATAACATGCACCACTTTTGAAAGTGGTGCATGTTATATTGCACCACTATGTTATGTTATAGTGGTGCATGTTATAAAGTCCACTTTTGACTGAGTTATGTAATTTATATAGCTGCCGTGACATTATGCAAATTAGATGCATAAATTTATTCCTATCTGAAACTTTGAGATATTCTACAGATATTCTACATCTTTCTAATTGACAGTAAGCCATTATCTCTTGTAACTTTCAAGTTATAGCCTTGGCAATCTGAACTATTTTATTGAGAAAATTTTTTACCACTCTTGACCACTGGGGGCGGGGGGGGGCTTGAGTTGCCTTGCGTTTCCCCAGGTGCCATATGGCACCTAGGGCAGTTAAAGGGTTGAAATATCAGTAACTAAAGCTGTGTGATCACTGTTGCTACCCATCCTGTAAAATACAGTATTGTACTGTTTTTTTACACTAAAATAATGCATCCTGTATTGAATCCATATGGACACGGTTTGTCCTGTATTTACTACACACCTTTAACGCAGCATCATCTCATCAGCATGCTGCATGTCGCCCTCCTACTCAGTTGTTGTTGGTTGACTTGTTTACTTTTACGCACCGCATATGACATCATCGCTCAACAGTGATTGGATGAGAGGCAGTTGGGCGGGCTCAGCAGCAGCCCCAGCGGCTTCTCACAGATCAACATGTCTATGACTGCACCGTGTCCCGATAGGCTGCCCCATGCATCAGTCAAAAGTAAATGTTTGCAAATGTATTAACATGAGTGGGAAGAACTCAATGATTGGCTTGACAGCATCAAAGAAAACTGCACAGTATGCCAGCGGGAGTTTTCCGTGGTGTATGGTGGCACTTCAAACTTTGGCCTAGAAATACTATGTTAATACTTTATTTAACAGTGATTAAATTATGATAATCCACAACTAACACCCAGTGCATCACTTTTGGGGGGGGGGGGGTTCTTTATTTTTCTGCATTGAAGGTGTCAACCCTAGTTGAAAGTAGGAGATGGGTGATATTTTTCAGATTTAAACAATTTATGAATGTGTTGATAATTAAAAACTATACAAAAAAATATAGTCAGATATTCAGAAATTTATTTTTCAGCACAAATCAATTTGTAATACATTTCTTATACTTTTATTTCATAATAAATGAAGAATAACGTGACAGTTTTTTCCACTGTTGTAGAATTAATTCATTAATGCCACATAATATTCAGAGGTATGTATATAAGAAACTTTATAGGCAGCATAATCTTTATTTTAAAGGTCAAATTGCCATTGCAGCCCTCAGCCACTTCTATTTTAGTCAGAGACGGGCAAAACGGCTCTTTGGTTGGCAAAGGTTGCAGACCTAAAGCACTCACGTGGGTACCCGCATTAATGATGTGATCATCAGTGGTCTGGAGACCAGACCCAAGTCATATACATGGGCTGTAACAGCTGAAGAAGGTGGAGAACTTACTGAGACCAAGACAGACACACTGGAACAAGTCACTACTTTTCACAGCAAAGGAATAATAATAAATAGTGATGACATTGAGGCATGTCATCCCGTCTCAAGAAAAAATAAAAATGATAAACCCCATATAATAGTCAGGTTTGTGAATAGAAAACACAAACAAGCTCTATTAAAACAACAGAGAAAACTAAAAGGTACTCATGTCTACATTAACAAACACCTAACTAAGAGCTCAGATATAGCAAGACAAGCACGCCTCCTAAGGAAGCAAAACAAAACACAATCAACATCGACAACAAATTGTAAGGTCTACATTAAGCTTAAAGGTCCACCGGAAGAGGCAGAGGTCCCGATTGTCAGAGAAATCACTGATTTAGACAGATTCAGTCAATAAGTATAGTAGAAATCCATCTTAGCTACCTCCCTGTATCTGGAAACAAGCCAAAAATTACCTGTTTCAATGGACCATGAAAACCTTGGACTCAAGCAATTTCAATAAACTGAACATGAACCACAAGACTTGGAAAATGCAATAGACCCTGAAAATAACTTTTACTTTAGTGTATATAATCAGTGCGGATACTACACTCACCAGCAGTACAACAGCAGTCTCACTACTGGCAACGCATTATCAATAATCCACTTTAACAGCAGGAGCCTCAACTTTAATTCTTCTAAAATTGTAGAACGTCTTGCAGAATTCACTTCAAAATTCACAGTAATTGCCGTTTCAGAGACCTGGCTCACAGAGGATTTTATTGATGGAATAGAACAGGCTTTGTCATTTTACAGTTGTACAGTACAACAAAATTGTGGCTGCTCCACCAGGCTACTGTGCAATTAAGTATGAAAGAAGGATTAGATAAAACAGTTACAGAACACACGATTAAACACACGACTGAAATAAAAATAAAGATGGCCCAGGATTACGGAAATACAGAATGGAAGGGTATGAAATGTACTACACAAACAGAAAAAAAGGAGGTGGGGTTGTTTTGTATATAGGTAAAAACTACAAAAGTAATATAATTTAAAAAATGCAGTGTCACTTGATAATTTAATGGAATGCATAACCATTGAAACAGAAATTGACAAGTCATAAAATATAACAGTAAACTATTTACAGAGCTCCTGGAACATCTATAAAATCTTTTACTGAAAAATTATTAGAACTATTTGAACCCCCTCATGGGTCGTCTACTTATTGTGATGGGGGGTTTGCGTGCCCTAGTGATCCCAGGAGCTATGTTGTCTTGGGCAATTTGCATCTGGTCAGGTCACCCACAATAAACTGGTCCTGGGTGAAGGGCCAGACTAAGAACGATCCAACAGACTCAGGATGAATGATAAAACAAGGATTCAGTGTACCCTGCCCAGTATGGGGTTACCGGGGCCATGCCTGGGGGAGGGGCTCGATGGCTAGCACTTGGTGGCTGGATTTCTGCCCATGGGACCCGGATGGGCTCAGCTCGAAGGAGTTATATGGATCCGCCCTCCAGTGGGCTCACCACCTGCAGGAGGGACCATGGAGGTCCGGTGCTATGTGGATCAGGTGGCGGTCGAAGGCAGAGACCTTGGTGGTCTGATCCCAGGCTTCCTAAACTGGCTTTTGGGATGTGGAATGTCACCTCTCTGGTGGGGAAGGAGCCTGAGCTGGTGCATGAAATTGAGAGATACCAGCCTCACCTCAACACACAGCTCCGGTTCCGGAACCAGTCTCCTGGAGAGGGGCAGGAGCTTGGCCTACTCTAGAGTTGCCCCAGGCGAGAGACAGTGAGCAGGGTGGGTATTCTTGTATCCCCCCACCTTGCGGCTTCTATATTGGAGTTTTCCCCGGTGGACAAAAGGGTTGTTTCCCTGTGCCTTTGGGTTGGGAAACAGGTCCTGACCATCATTTGTGCCTATGCACCAAACGCTGGTTCAGAGTACCCACCATTTTTGGAGTCTCTGACTGGGGTGCTGGAGGGTGCTCTTCTTGGAGACTCCATTGTTCTACTAGGGGACTTCCATGCACACGTGGCCAATGACAGTGAAACCTGGAGGGGGGTGACTGGGAGGAACGGCCTTCCCGATCTGAACCCGAGTGGTGTTCAGTTATTGGACTTCTGTGCTAACCACAGTTTGTCCATAACAAACACCATGTTCAAGCATAAGGGTGTCCATATGTGCACCTGGCACCAGGATGCCCTAGGTCGCAGGTCAATGATTGATTTTGTTATCGTGTCATCAGACCTGCGACCGTATGTCTTGGACACTCGCGTAAAGAGAGGTGCAGAGCTGTCAACTGATCACCACCTGGTGGTTAGTTTGATCCGATGGCAGGGGACGACACCATTCAGACCTGGTAGACAAACGTATAGTGAGGGTGTGCTGGAAACGTCTGGCTAAGGCCCCTGTCTGGGAGGTTTTCAACTCCCACCTCCAGAAGAACTTTGACCACATTCCAAGGGAGTCTGGAGACAAAGTCTGAATGGGCCATGGTCTCCATCTCCATTGTTGAAGCGGCTGCCCGGAGCTCTGGCCGCAAGGTCGTCGGGGCATCTTGTGGTGGCAACCCCCGAACTAAGTGGTGGACACCAGTGGTGAGGGGGGCTATTGAGCTGAAGAAGGAGTACTATCAAGCTTGGTTGGCTTGTGGGACTCCCGAAGCAGCTGAGGTGTACCAGTAGGCCAAGCGGAGTGCAGCTCAGGTGGTTGCTGAAGCAAAAACTCGGGTGTGGGAGGAGTTCGGTGAGGCCATGGAACAAGACTTTTGGTCGGCCTCGAAGAGAATCTGGCAAACTGTCCGGCGGCTCAGGAGGGGGAAGCAGCTCCCTGTCCACACTGTGTATGGTGCAGATGAGGCGCTGCTGACTTTGACTGGGAATATCGCCAGGTGGTGGAAGGAATACTTCGAGGATCTCCTCAATCCCACTGACACGCCTTCCACAGAGGAAGCATGGCTTGTGGTCGAGGGGAACGACTCGCCCATCACAGGGGCTGAGGTCGCCAAGGTGGATAAAAATCTATTTGGTGGCCAGGCCTCGGGGGTGGACGAGCTCCACCCCGAGTACCTCAAGGCCCTGGATGTTGTAGGGCTGTCATGGTTGATACGCCTCTGCAACATTGCATGGAGTTTGGAGACAGTGCCTTTGGCATTGCAAACCGGGGTGGTGGTTCCTCTCTTTAAAAAGGGGGACCGAATGGTGTGCTCCAACTTTAGAGGGATCACACTCCTCATCCTCCCTGGGAAGGTCTATGCCAAGGTATTGAAGAGGAGAGTCCAGCCGCTGGTTGAACCTCAGATTCAGGAGGCGCAATGTGGTTTTCGTCCTGGCCGTGGCACATCGGACCAACTCTTTACCCTCTTGAGAATCCTCGAGGGTTCATGGGAGTTTGCCCAACCAGTTTACATGTGTTTTGTGGACTTGGAGAAGGCATTCAACTGCGTCCCTCGTGTTTTTTTGTGGGGGGTGCTTCGGGAGTGTGGGGTATCGGGTTTGGTATTACGAGCTATCCAGTCTCTATAAGAATGTTGTGAGAGTTTGGTTTGTATTGCCAACACTGGGTCGGACTCATTCCCAGTGAGAGTTGGACTCCGCCAGGGTTGGCCTTCGTCACTGATCCTGTTCATAATTTTGATGGACAGGATTTCTAGGCGCAGCCAGGGAATGGAGGGTGTCATGCTTGGTGACCACAGGATCTCATCTCTGATGTTTGCAGATGATGTTGTCCTGCTGGCTTCATCCAGCAATGACCTACAGGTCTTACTGGGACGGTTTGCCGCTGAGTGTGAAGTGGCTGGGATGACAATCGGCACCTCCAAGTCCGAGTTCATGGTCCTCAGCTGGAAAAAGGTGGATTGTCCTCTCTGGACAAGCTGCTGCCCCAGGTGGAGGAGTTTAAGTATCTCTGGGTCTTATTCACAAGTGAAGGGAGAATGGAGCGAGAGATTGACAGACGGATCGGAGCAGCATCCGCAGTAATGCGGATGTTGTACCGGTCTGTTGTGGTGAAGAGGGGAGCTAAGCTCTAAGGCAAAGCTGTCGATTTACTGGTCTACTGATGTTTGTGCACTGTGTTTTATCAAGACCAAAGTCAGCGCCGTCGTCTATCATGAAATTTTAGAGCACTTCATTCTTCCCTCTGTTGACAAGCTTCATGGAGAAGCAGATTTCATTTTCCAGCAGGACTTGCCCCCCCCCCCCCCACACACACACACACACTGCCAAAAGTATCAAAACCTGGTTTAATAGCCATGGCATCACTGTGTTTGATTGGCCAGTAAACTCTCCTGACCTAAACCCCATAGAGAATCTATGGAGTTTTGTCAAGAGGAAGATGAGAGACACCAGACCCAACAATGCAGACGAGCTGAAGGTCACTATCAAAGCAACCTGGACCTTCATAACACCTCAGCAGTGCCACAGGCTGATCATCTCCATGCCATGCCACATTGATACAGTAATTAATCCAAAAGGAGACCCGACCAAGTATTGAGTGTGTACATGGAAAGTACTTTTCAGTCGGTCCATATTTGTATTAACCCCTTGCACTCTGGTCAATTTCCCTAAAAACGCCAAAAAATAACGTACCCAAAGTAAATCAAAAGCTGTTCTTCAACCCTTTGCAGCGTCTTCATGGGGTTGGTCTCATTTAAAAGAAAACACTTTGAATTTTTTGGCAAAACAGTCATAATCTCTCTAAAGGTCCTTTTCCACTAGCCTCACTTAGCCCTACACCGCACCATTCAGTCCGCATTTGAACATTTTCCATTAGCCCCAGCACCGGTTAGCAGGTACTTTTTTAGTACCTGATCCAGGGCAGGGTCTAACCGAGCTGAGTAGGGCTGAGTATGGCTGTGATATGACTTTAAGAGACTGGTCGCCGCTGATTGGTCAGGTCGTAACGTCACGAAAGCGACTTTTTCTGCTGAATTTACTCCACGACCGCCATTTGTAGTTGTTCAGCCAGTGAACACAGTGCGCCCCTTTAATACAATATATTATATTAATATACTGTATAATATACTTATATAATAACATTCTCCTAATATTATATATTAGGAGGTGCGCAATTTTCTTTCTATATTAGCCGACGATCGCATCCAGCGCGAGTTGGACGGATCTACTTGAAATGAAAAAATATACCAGCAGGTGTCCGAGCAGATGGGTTCCCAAGGGCACATCCGTACTGCCAAACAGTGTCGGGAGAAGCTGAAAAAGCTGAAAAGCGATTACCGAGCAGTGAAGGACCACAATGCTCGAAGTGCAGCGGATTGGAAGGAGTGGAAGTGGTTCGCTGAGAGACATTGGGCTCGACACGGCCACAGTCACGGCCACGGCCTTGGAAACTGTGGATGGTGAGTGTTGTTTTGATATTGCGCATCTTTTCACCACTTTATCCTTTCTGTGCCAAGCTCAGTTTTTAAGAAATAGGAAGGTTGTTAGATTGTGGGTAATGGTTGTTACTAAGGCTTGCCTATTGTTTTGCAGCCAACTGCAGATTCACGCTTGCTTTGTGTTAAGTATTAGCGCGAACAAAACGCTGAATTACGCTTATTGTATTCCGGTTAAAAACTTTAGAGTGTTGTGTACATGTTGCACTTTGGTGTTAAGTTTTAAATTGCGTGCATTTTCTTTCTAGAATCACAGTTCATATCACAGGGGTCCACCTCAGTGGACATGCACACAGCGGACTCTCCTGGTGCTGCGTCTGCGTCTGGCGGAGCGCCAGCTGGATCGGCTCCGATGTCAGCCACATCACCAGCTCCATCTGGATCACGTTCAAGTGTCGGTAAGGCACAATAACCACGATTTTTTTTTTTTGGGGGGGGGGGGGGAACAGGTCCAGCGGAAACCAGGGTCGAAAATCCATCCATCCATCCATCCATCTTCTACCGCTTAATTCTTTACAGGTCGCGGGGGGGGCTGGAGCCTAACAAGTTATGTACCAAATTGATTAATGCAATTTCCTGTAGCTGCATATTAATTAATGGAAAATGTCTTTTTAAATGTACAAAAAGGTTATTCTTTGGTCTTCACTTATCGGTGTTCCACAACCATTTTTAGGTGTGGTGATTGAAGTGCTGTTGTAACTCCTGTTTTATAAAAACAACTAAAGCTCATGAACTGCCGTTGAAATCAACATGCTTCATTGAAATGCTTCGCGTCAGCTGACTGTATTAACCCATTCAGATTTCTGCGGCCACACTACAAGCAACTAGTTTAAACATTACCCATCCATCCATCCATATTCTTAATCTTAATCCTTTTTAGTTTTGCAGGGGGGCTGCAGCCGAAGACAGCACCCTGCGTGTTGCAAAATCTGCTCTACTGAGGGGCAGCAACATGACAGTTCAGCTTATATACAGCAGTGAAGCACAATATAATAGTGACATTCCACCACAGACTTTCACCTGTGTAATTCCATAATATATGTAGTGATCCTGCTTTAACGACCATGCCTTTCTGTCTTTCCATCTACATTAGCAATGGTCAACATGCATGACGAAGAGATGCGGCTCTTGGAACGGCAACCTGACCAGCGGCAAGAACACCATCAGGAGTACATGCAGCATTTGCGACAGGTGGCCGCAGATGTGCGGGCAGATGCGCGTGAAGCCCTGGAGCAGGACGCTGCGTTACGAAGGGAAGAGCTCGCAGAGATGTCATCATTCAACAGAGATTTCCTGACCCTATTTGGCAGGCTTGTGGATGCATTTAGCAGTCGGCGTGTCTAACCATGTCTCCCCACGCCCAGTCTGTTTTTTTGTTTGTAAATTTTGCTTCTGGAATAAAATTGTATTGTTTGCATCAAAAGTCTGGTTTATCTGTTATGACACCGTATGAGAAAAGCCAATAATTACATACACATTCCATTCTCTGTTCACTCCACATGCTGCTGTTCATCAGGTCAGGTGTATAGCCTTCTAATGGTAATTTAATTTTTAACAACACAACGAAACTTAATGTCTTGGTAGGTTTTTTTTTTTATTTTAAACAAATTTGCAATGCGGAATCCATTTCTCTTGAACGGGTACATTTTTTATGTTATAAGCAGTTGTACAGGTGTGCTTGAACTTGTACAGTAGACACTGATAAAGGTAAGTACATGTAAGTTGAATATTGCATTACCAGTCAAAATTTAATAAATTAAGAAGGAATCTAGCAAAAAATTTGGCACTAATAACAGTAGACACAACTGTGTTTTTGTTGCACACAACTGTTGTTACCAACAAGTTGTGCAAAATTTATATTCCCTTTTCCCAAAAATTAAAAATCAATTTGTAAGTTAAAGTGGGAGACCTTTACGTGGGAATATGACATGTATCCGCACATGATTTATAGTTCAATTTGCATTTCCACCTAAGCAAAAGTGGCTTGTGGAGCTGGATTTTTGTGAAGATGGCCTGTGCGGTGATTCTGCATGTAATTACATACCTGTCAAGTGATATGGTTTCGCCGTATTTTAATATGGGGAAAATGCAATTTTAACAAATACGGGCGTATTGCCATTTCTGTACGCCAAAGAGAAAAATATACGGGAAAAAAAAATTATTGAGAGTGTGGGGAGGAACACGTCGTGTGTGTGACCCCCACAGTGTACGGGGCTGTCAGAGCGCTCAGCGTGAGCAATTATCACAACAGTGAGAAGTGTGGACTCATCATTAGGCTGATGGCTTCGCACCTTCTTAACAGATAAGCGTTATGAACAAGAGGACAGGTAGATGGACCATGCACAACATTTTATTTACAAAAAACATTTCTGAAATATGTATGTACATAAATGTGGGCGAAATAGACAAGTACTGCATCACAGCACAGCATCTCGTATATCGGCTCCCTGTTCCTCTGCTCCCTGGGTCGCTGCCACCACTGGTTCATCTACTGCATCATCCAATGTAGTGTCAAACGTCTCTCCATGACTCTCACACAGAATGTGCAGAGCACAAGAAGTCAGCACCATAGATTTCACCAGTTTCATGTCACAGTCATTCCTCTCTCCTTCCTCCTTCCTTCTCTCCTCGTCATCAGCCATTTTCTTTGTTGTGGAGGATTCGGTCGTGTGTTTGACGTCACGAGAGTGTGGCGCCGCCTGCTGTTCAACAAATCCCACCCACAGCAGGTGTGCCAGCAGGTGTGCCAGCAGTAATGTTGAAATGCAACCGAGGCAGAACCGAACCGAAGTGAGTAGAGTCGGGTTTTCTAATCGGGGCTAATGGAAAAGCGCCTTAAGTGCTCCGGCCACTGAGTAACAGTCATCTAAACATACTGAACTTGAAGAAAATAAATTTCGCCTGGGTGTTTTTTTGGATACAAATGCTTGCAAATAACACACAGCTGTCAGATCCGGGCTGGAAAATGCAACAGAAATGTAGAACCAAGTGTTATCCAGCTGAGGTCAAAATTTTGTAACAATACCACAAAAAATGAATATATTACACAGCTTTTTTCTCAGATTGTTCCCAGGCGTTTTTGAACTGTGCCAAATTGTGCCAAATGGCACAGTTTGGAAAAACGTCTAACTTTTGAAAGATTCAATATAGAAGCTTCATCTTGGGCTCTAATGAAAGGTGACACTCAGGGCTGTGTGTGTGTGTGTGGGGGGGTTGTTTATTCATTCATGAATGAATGAATGAACAAACAAGCCCCCACACACAAAGAAGCATGCCACGTAAAAAATATGTGGCCTTTTTTTTTTTTACAAGAAAAAATAACCTACAGTGCACTAAAAATTATTCTAAAATATCTGTAATGTAGAAGATAACAACTCCCACCCACCCACCCCGCTACAGAGGACGGACATCGCCCATCGCCACATGACGGAACAGTCATGTGGCGATGTGGCGACCGCGGCACACAGTCCCCGCGGTCTACTACGCACAGTTGTACTGAAATATCTGCAATCTGCTACAGAAGATTAGCGGGGGGGGGGCGGGCGTTCACGGTCCGAACGTGGCGCATGAACCGTGTACCGCGGCGCAGGGACTTCGGACTTCGTGCGCCGCGGTCTACTACGCACAGTTGTAATTTACCGATCGGTCAAAAGTCATTTTTGATTACAATTTTCAGGGATAAAGAATAATTTAGCTTATAACACTTACCTGTCCACAACAGCAGTGTCGCTGGCGAACTTCTCTTCCTCATTGTCAGACGAACATGACGCTGGTCCGCTTGTTACTGACTCGTGGTTCTGGTCACGCGACCCGGTCAAACCATAATTCCATTATTGCGGTTTTGCACTTCCATGATTGCGGTTTTGGTGAACGATTTTTCAAAACAAATAAGAACAGTAGTAAGAAAAAAAGACTGGCGAACGCGTGTGTGTCACCCAGCCTTCGTTGGTCTATGATGACCATGGAAGAGAATCCTAAACGTCTACTCTGCTGGGACAGCACTGCCTGTGGCTGAACAGGCCGATGCGCGAATGGCAGTCCCTGTCACACAGGTCGCACTTGTGGGTGGTCTCCGTGCTGCTGGGTCTGTGGCGGTTCTTCCTGCGGGTCCTTTTTTCATCTGCTGCAGCAGTCAGTCTCTCGTCACCCAACCTTACACAAAACAGATTTTGCAAGGGACGCACGCTTTCGAACTTCTGTGCTTCAATTGGCTCGCTGCATTCACAGCCGTTGGTAGGCGGGTCCTTCTTGCTAGGTTTTCAGTCATTGGTTCTTCAAGGTTTCAGAAATCCAATTCAAGGCTCTTATTAGTCGAATGAGAGGTCAAGCACATCTAAACCAATCAAAGCACTCCTTTGGCTTTCTGTTCGCGGCTGTGTCTGTAGTGGAAGAACGGAAATGCAGCTTTTTTTTCCAGTGCGCACTAGGACGCACAATGAGGGCGCCCTTGTGCGCTCTAGGATGCAGAGACGTGTCCGCCCGCGGTACACCGGAGTGCAAGAGGTTAAAAAACTATTTTTTAAAATTAATTTTATGTAATATTTTAATTTTTTGAGAAACTGAATTTGGGGTTTTCATGGGCTGTAAGCCATAATCATCAAAATTAAAATAAACAAACACTTGAAATAATTTCAAGTGTTTGTTTAAATAATTCACTCTGTGAAATTATTTACTGTGAAATAATTCACTCTGAAAATAATTTCACAGAGTGAAATAAAATTTCACTGTGTAATGAATCTACAGTGGGGTAAAAAAGTATTTAGTCAGCCACCAATTGTGCAAGTTCTCCCACTTAAAAGATGAGAGAGGTCTCCAATTTTCATCATAGGTATACCTCAACTATGAGAGACAAAATAAGAAAAAAAAATCCAGAAAATCACATTGAAGGAGTTTTAATGAATTAATTGGTAAATTCCTCGGTAAAATAAGTATTTGGTCAATAACAAAAGTTCATCTCAATACTTTGTTATATACCCTTTGTTGGCAATGACAGAGGTCAAACGTTTTCTGTAAGTTTTCAGAAAGGTTTCACACACTGTTGCTGGTATTTTGGCCCATTCCTCCATGCAGATCTCCTCTAGAGCAGTGATGTTTTGGGGCTGTCGCTGGGCAACATGGACTTTCAACTCCCTCCAAAGATTTTCTATAGGGTTGAGATCAGGAGACTGGCTAGGCCACTCCAGGACCTTGAAATGCTTCTTACGAAGCCACTCCTTCGTTATCCGGGCGGTGTGTTTGGGATCATTGTCATGCTGAAAGACCCAGCCACGTTTCATCTTCAATGCCCTTGCTGATGGAAGGAGGTTTTCACTCAAAATCTCACGATACATGGCCCCATTCATTCTTTCCTTTACACGGATCAGTCGTCCTGGTCCCTTTGCAGAAAAACAGCCCCAAAGTATGATGTTTCCACCCCCATGCTTCACAGTAGGTATGGTGTTCTTTCTCCTCCAAACACGACAAGTTGAGTTTTTACCAAAAAGTTCTATTTTGATTCCATCTGACCATATGACATTCTCCCAATCCTCTTCTGGATCATCCAAATGCTCTCTAGCAAACTTCAGACGGGCCTGGACATGTACTGGCTTAAGCAGGGGGACACGTCTGGCACTGTAGGATAAGAGTCCCTGGCGGCGTAGTGTTTTTCTGATGTAGCCTTTGTTACTTTGGTCTCAGCTCTCTGCAGGTCATTCACTAGGTCCCCCCGTGTGGTTCTGGGATTTTTGCAAACCGTTCTCGTGATCATTTTGACCCCACGGGGTGAGATCTTGCGTGGAGCCCCAGATCGAGGGAGATTATCAGTGGTCTTCTATGTCTTCCATTTTCTAATAATTGCTCCCACAGTTGATTTCTTCACACCAAGCTGCTTACCTATTGCAGATTCAGTCTTCCCAGCCTGGTGCAGGTCTACAATTTTGTTTCTGGTGTCCTTTGACAGCTCTTTGGTCTTGGCCATAGTGGAGTTTGGAGTCTGACTGTTTGAGGTTGTGGACAGGTGTCTTTTATACTGATAACGAGTTCAAACAGGTGCCATTAATACAGGTAACGAGTGGAGGACAGAGGAGCCTCTTAAAGAAGAAGTTACAGGTCTGTGAGAGCCAAAAATCTTGCTTGTTTGTAGGTGACCAAATACTTATTTTACAGAGGAATTTACCAATTAATTCATTAAAAATCCTTCAATGTGACTTCCGGTTATGGCTGCCACGTAGGACGGACGTGTCTCGCTCTGCTCTGCTCCTGGAGAAAAAAAATCGGCAAATAACTCTCTCATTTGGGACAGAACGTATCCCAGCGTTTGGGCGAGGATATGTCGGCGAAGCCTAAGGCTGGAAAACCAGGAAAAGGAAAAAGCGAGCCGCCGAAACAGTCCAAATTAACGGACTTTCAGGTCTGTGACGCAGCAAACAGGGCTCCATATATGGCGGAGGAGGCTGGCAACGCTGCGATTTCTGCGGGGAATGGCGCAGATGCGCTGATGGCTGCCATGAGTTCAATGAGAGCGGACTTTTCCTCTAGATTTGATGGGATTATGACAGCGTTGGAAGGAATAAGAAAGGAATTGGGTGACTGTGGAGAACGAACGGCGCAGATGGAGCTCCGTCTCGCTAGTGCTGAAGATGACGTCACCCGTCTTCAATTAAAGGTGCGCACTTTGGAAAAAAAAAATAAATCTCTGGAAGATAATATTTTGGATTTGGAATCTCGGTCGAGACAGAATAATTTGAGGCTGGTGGGTCTTCCAGAGGAATCAGAAGGTCGGGACGTATGTTCCTTTCTGGAAAAGTGGATTCCGGAGGTGCTGGGCAGCGAGGAGTTGCAATCAGCAGTGGTTCTGGAAAAAGCACATCGCATTGGCCCACGGAGAGATAAGGGACTGCCGAGGACCTTAATTATGAAGTTTCTTAACAACAGAGACAGGATGAAGATCTTCAACGCTGCACGAGCTAAAAAAGGAGAGATTAAACACCAGGACCAGCAGGTGCGGTTCTACCCAGATTTGGCCACAGGAATCCAGCAATTGAGGAAGCAGTTTGATCCCGTACGTAAGGAGCTGCGCAACCTTGGGATTCGTCATGGTGTAATCTATCCTGCGAGACTGCTGACCACGTATGAGGGCAGAACCCACATCTTCAAGACCCCAGAGGAGGCGCAGGAGTTCATCAAGAAGATCAAAGAAGAAGAAGAGACTGGTGGGAGCTAAGCATGAACAAAATATAAGGTAGAATAATTAAGCATTTGCACAGGCATCTGACTGACTTGAAGTAAATAGTAAGTTTACAAAATATAGATTGTATTATATATTAAAAAAAAACAAAACAAAAACAAAACAAACAAACAAAAAAAAACTATGATGTACAAAGTTGTTAAAAATTTTGGAGTTAAGTTGGAAAACTACAGAGGAGAGTTAATGTTACGTCATTAAAAGCAGTAGAGTTAGGGTGATTGGGAGGATGAAGAAGGAGTGGCTTAGGCTGTTCCCCGTGGGTGTGGAGCGGTCGATGGCTATATCGGGAGACAGAATTTTTCTTTTGATTTTGGGGGGTTTGCCACAAGTGTGGGAAGGGGAAATTTGTTTGTGTGTAGTTTGTAGGATGAATGTTCAACCACTCATGTTTTTGCTTCTCTGTATGAGCATGTTTACACTGCAAGGTAATCCCAAACTCTCTATTGATCATGGACCAAAGTGTTAATCTTAATTTAACTTCATGGAATTGCAGAGGTCTACAAAATTTAAAAAAACTTAAACAAGTTATGAATAAAATAAAGGACATGGGTTCAAGAATTGTGTTTTTACAAGAAACTCATCTGATAGAGGAGGATGTTAAAAGAATTAGGAGTAGATGGCAGGGAAGTGTATTCACCTCTTCATTTTCATCCCGAGCCAGGGGAGTTATGACTCTCATACATAAATCAGTTCCTTTTCAAGTGAAAAATGTAATTGGAGACAAATTTGGAAGATATGTAATCATTCAAGGTTCTTTGCTATTAGAAAATATAAATCTTGTGAACTTATATGGTCCCAATATAGATGATCAGAAGTTCTTTGCTAATTTATTTCTCATCTTATCATCACTAACAGGGCAACATATAATAGCAGGGGATTTTAATTGTACATTGAATCCAGGTGTGGATAGATCAACAGGACTGGATTGTACGCACATTGGATGTAGGATGACTATTAATCATTTTATGAAAGAATTGAGATTGTTAGATATATGGAGAGAAATGAAACCACAAGTTAAAGCCTATTCTTGTTATTCCAGTACCTACAAGACATTCTCACGTATTGATTATTTTTTGATTTCCACAGAATTAAGGTCCAAGATTCAAAACTGCTTTTATGATAACATCGTGATCTCTGATCATGCACCCTGTTGTCTAATATATGTAGATAAAAAATTGACAAAGGAATCAGGTAGATGGCAATTTCAGCATAAATGGCTTCAGGATGAGGAATTTGTCAAGTATATAGAAAAACAGATAGACGAGTTCTTTGACATCAATACTACACAAACATCAGCATGTGTAAAGTGGGAGGCTTTCAAAGCTTTTATTAGGGGGCATATTATTAGTTATACAGGATCAAAATCTAAGAAGACTCGAGAGGAGAGAGCTAAATTGGAACATAAAATAAAAAATCTTCAGGAAAAAGTGTATGCAGGAAGTGACCCAAGGTTGGAGAATGAATTACTGATTTTGAGAGCTGAATACGACAAAAAATCAGCGAATAGAGCTGCCTCGAGTCTTCTAAGATTGAAACAATCTTTTTATGAACAAGGTGAAAAATCAGGAAAATTATTAGCATGGCAGATTAAACAATTGGAAATTAAAACACCAATTACCAGTATTATAAGTAAAGGACAGGTAGTTATAGATCCTTTAGAAATTAATAGAGCCTTTAGAGATTACTATGAAAAATTATATGATACCAAAAATGAACCTGATTTAACAAAACTAAATGGGTTTTTGAACGAACTATCTATACCGTGTATTCCAAATGAAAACAGGGAGATATTGGAGTCTAAAATTAGTCAAGAAGAAGTTGGGCTAGCCATTGATAATATGAAATCAGGAAAAAGTGCAGGACCAGATGGTCTTCCAGTTGACCTTTATAAAAAATTTAAGAATAAATTAATAAAACCTTTTTGGAAATGGTTTTAGAAGCATTTCAAAATAATAATTTACCATCATACATAAATAATGCCTTAATTATACTGCTGCCAAAACCAGGTAAGCCCTCTAATAAATGTGAAAATATGAGACCAATAAGCCTATTAAACGCCGACCTTAAGATAATCTGTAAAATTTTAGCAAGACGAATACAAGAAATTTTACCAAATATTATTAATCGAGATCAGAATGGCTTTATAAAGGGTAGACAAGGCTTCCATAATGTAAGAAGACTATTTAATATTATCTATTTTAATAAAGAAGCACCGGATACAGCTCTCCTATCATTGGACGCCGAAAAGGCCTTTGATAGAGTTGAATGGCCCTTTCTTTTTGAAGTCCTACAAAGGTTTGGACTTGGAAATAATTTCATAAAATGGGTTCAAATAATATACAATAATGCTACAGCAGAAATCCTAACAAATAACAATATTTCAAAACCAATAAAAATCAATAGAGGATGTCGACAAGGCTGTCCACTCTCACCTTTACTGTTTACTATGGCAATTGAACCTTTAGCGATAGCGATACGTTTACATTCACAAATATATGGAATTAAAGTTGGACCAACAGAACATAAAATCTCCCTGTACGCCGATGATATAATTTTGTTTATGTCGAATCTAAAAAAATCAATTCCAACCTTGTTGAATTTAATAAAGAATTTTGGGGAAATATCAGGATATAAAATAAATAAAACTAAATCTTCAATATTAATGCTAAATGAGACCCAGAGAAATTACCCAGCCCCTGAGGTAAATCAATTCAATGTTGTAAATCAGTTTAAATATTTAGGAATCCAAATTATGCCTAAGCTAGAATCAGTCGCCAGTGTCAACTATGAAGCCTTAATGTCAGATATCAGTGAGTTAACTCAGAGATGGATGTCACTACCAATGTCGATGATCGGGAGAATCAATATACTTAAAAGTAATATTTTACCTAAAATACTTTATTTATTTCAATACATTCCCTTATCACCACCTTTAGATCTATTCTCAAGAATAAAAAAAAAGTTAGTGGAATTTATATGGAACAACAGGAGGGCTAGATTACGTCTGTCTTTATTATATTTACCATTTGATCGTGGAGGTCTGAAATGTCCAAATTTTATGTTGTATTATTGGTCGGCACAACTGAGGTCTATGACATATTATTTTTCATCAAATGATCTCCCTCACTGGACTGAAATGGAATCATACAATTTACCTTTACCTCTTCCCATATTCATATACTCAGATTCGGCAAAAAAATTACAAAAACAAGTTAAAAATCCATTTGTAAAGCATATGATCAAAATATGGTGTGAAGCTAAAAACTATTTAAAAGAACCACAGTTATTGTCACAATTTAGTCCAATATGGGGTAATCAATATTTTAAACCAGGGAGAGCGGACGCTGTATTTAAAGTATGGAATTTAAAAGGGATACAAAAGATTCAGGATTTATATTTGCCATGTGCAGACAACATAATGTCTTTTGAAGAGCTGAGGATCAAATTTAATCTCAATAGAACACATTTTTTTAAATATCTTCAACTTAGAAACTTTATTCGATCAAATCAAAATAAAGCTCTCACTCGACCTATTTATTCATCCTTGGAAAAAATGATGATGAAAGATAGTAAAAGAAAGGGTATTATTTCAGAGTTTTATAACTCATTGACACTATCTTCAAGTGAAAATTCACTGAAAAGATTAAACTACTGGAAAGAAGATCTGCAAATTGAAATTTCAGAGGAACAATGGGAATTGGCTTGTACAGAAGCTCAAACCAAATCAATAAATGCACGCCTTAAATTGATACATTTCAAATGGTTAATGCGGATGTATGTTACACCGGAGGAGTTAAATAGATATAACAAAAATATACCAGATACATGCACAAAAGG